>UESW01004577.1:293275-351650 GCA_900491605.1 Calamus simplicifolius | reverse complement strand
GATGATTTGTTTGATCAGCTGCAGGGGGCAGCAGTGTTTTCAAAGATTGATCTGAGATCTGGGTATCATCAATTGAGAATAAAGAATGAGGATATATCTAAGACTGCTTTCAGGACCAGATATGGTCATTATGAGTTCTTGGTAATGCCATTTGGCTTGACAAATGCTCCAGCTGCTTTTATGGGTCTGATGAATCAAGTATTTCAAGAGTATCTAGATAAATTTGTGATAGTATTCATTGATGACATCTTGATTTATTCTAGAAGTAGTGAAGAGCATGAACACATCTGAGGATAGTTTTGCAGATATTAAGAGAAAAGCAATTATATGCAAAGTTTAGTAAAAGTGAATTTTGGCTGGATGAGGTAAAGTTCTTGGGACATGTAGTTTCAGCCAAAGGTATTATGGTAGATCCTCAAAAGATTGAAGCTATAGTAAATTGGGTATCACCTACCAATCAGACTGAGGTGAGGAGTTTCTTGGGGTTAGCAGGATATATAGAAGATTTATAGAAAATTTCTCGATTTTGGCTTCTCCTATGACTAAGCTGCTTAGAAAGAATATCAAGTTTGATTGGTCTAATGAATGCCAGAAGAGTATGGATGAATTGAAAAAGAGATTAACCTCAGCCCCAATCCTAATACTACCTGATAGTGCCAGTGATTATGTGATCTATAGTGATGCCTCATTGAAGGGTTTGGGTGTGTTTTAATGCAGAATGGGAAAGTAGTGGCTTATATATCTAGACAGTTGAGATCCCATGAAAAGAATTACCCCACCCATGATTTGGAGTTAGCTGCTGTTATATTTGCATTGAAGGTTTGGAGGCACTACTTGTATGGAAGAAGATGTCAGATATTTACTGATCATAAGAGCTTGAAATATATTCTGACCCAGAAGGAATTGAATTTAAGGCAGAGAAGATGGATTGAATTGATTAAAGACAATGATTGCACTATTGAGTATCACCCAGGGAAAGCTAATGTTGTGGCTGATGCCTTGAGTCGAAAGTCTATGGCCACATTGGCTTCTATCGGAACCGTACAACTGCCCTTGATGATTGAGTTAAGGAGGTTAGATGCAGAGCTAGCTGTAGAAGAATCAGGAGCCTTGTTGGCTACTTTCAGAGTGAGACCCCAAATGCTAGAAGAAATAAGAGAAGCTCAGTTGCTAGATCTACATTTGCTTAAAGCTAGAGATTTAATTCAGAGTGGGTCTCAGTCAGAGTTTTCTGTTAGAGGTGATGGAGTGTTATTATTCAAGGGCAGAGTTTGTGTGCCAGCTGTGGAATCAGTGAAAGATCAGATTTTAAGGGAAGCACATAGCTCAGCTTATTCAATGCATCCAGGTAGTACTAAGATGTATAGAACTATCAAACAGAATTACTGGTGGAATGGTATGAAAAAGGAGATAGCTGAGTATGTATCTAAGTGTTTGGTGTGTCAGCAGATTAAGGCTGAACATCAGTGTCCAGCTGGAAAGCTTCAGCC
The DNA here is from genome assembly GCA_900491605.1 of Calamus simplicifolius. Taxonomy (NCBI): domain Eukaryota; kingdom Viridiplantae; phylum Streptophyta; class Magnoliopsida; order Arecales; family Arecaceae; genus Calamus; species Calamus simplicifolius. The sequence continues at coordinate 350,160 of UESW01004577.1, read as the reverse complement.
TCTGTTTGTGCCAGAGTGGAAGTGGGAGCATATAACTATGGATTTCGTTGTAGGACTCCCAAAGACCAGAAGGGGCAATGATGCTATATGGGTGATAGTTGATAGATTGACTAAGTCTGCTCATTTTCTGCCTATTAAGATTGTCTTTACCTTGGATAGATTAGCAGAATTATATGTGCATGAAATTGTGAGTAGGCATGGTGTGCCAGTATCGATAGTATCAGATAGGGATCCAAGGTTCACATCTCAATTTTGGGCAGAATTACAGAAGCTTTGGGGACTAAATTGAGGTTCAGTACAACATTTCATCCCCAAACCGATGGTCAGTCAGAAAGAACCATCCAGACACTGGAGGATATGCTGAGAGCTTGTGTCATGGAATTTTCTGGTAGCTGGGATGATCATCTACCTTTAATAGAGTTTGCTTACAATAACAGCTACCATTCTAGCATTGATATGGCACCATATGAGGCCTTGTATGGGAGAAAATGTAGAACTCCAGTGTGTTGGGATGAGGAGGGAGAGAGAAGGCTGTTAGGCCCTGAGTTAGTGCAGCTTACAGCAGATCAAGTTAAAATTATAAGAGCTAAATTAAAGGCAGCCCAGGATAGACAGAAGAGCTATGCAGATAAAAAGCATAGAGAGGTAAAGTTTGAAGTTGAAGATAGAGTCTTTCTGAAGGTATCTCCTTGGCGAGGTATTATGAGATTTGGAAAGAAAGGCAAGTTGAGTCCCAGGTATATTGGACCCTATGAAATTCTGGAAAGAGTTGGGACACTAGCTTATAGATTGGCTTTACCTCCAGAGTTATCTCAGATTCATAATGTATTTCATGTATCAATGCTTAGGAGGTATGTGCCGGATTCCTCTCATGTGATTCAGTCTGAGACTATAGAGTTACAGGGGGATTTATCATTTGCAATAGAACCAGTGAAGATCTTGAGTAGGGAGATTAAGCAGCTCCGCAATAAAAGAATTCCGTTAGTTAAGGTGCAATGGTTAAATCATCAAAAAGAGGAGGCTACATGGGAGCGAGAGGATGAGATGAGATTGAAGTACCCCCATCTATTTGAAAATATATCTAGCTAAATTTCGGGGACGAAATTTCTTAAGAGGGGGAGAATTGTAACATCCTGAAAACCTTGTAATTTATGGCATTTTCATTTGAAATGAAAGTCAGAAAGTTTCAGTGAAATGTGGGTGTGTTGGCTTTTGATAAATGTAAAGAGAAGAAATTTTGGAGTAAATAAGTATATTTCTGAATGTTAATGAGTTTGATTTAAGAAATTGAGAGACTTAAGTTTTAATGGGTTTAAATCACAAGAAAAATCAAGTTTAGTTTGAGTTTTATCCTAAAATGATGTTTTTAGTGGTTGGAGTCGACCCTAATTGGAGTGGAGTCGACTCTGGCACGGTTTTAAACTTTTGGCACGCTTTGGAGTCGATCCCTACTTTTCTGGAGTCGACCCCTACTTTTCTGGAGCCGACACCTATTTCTGCTGGAGCCGACTCCAAATCTGTTCGAGCCGACTCCAAGACGACAGGTTTTTCTGAGTTAAATCTTGAGAATTTCATATTTAATCCGTTTCAAGTCCGATTTGGATGCCGTTTGAACCGTTGGATTTCTAAAATCGAGTTCTTCAAGCTGGTAAAGTCTTTTCTTAGAAATATTACATAAAAGTATATATTTAAGTAAAAAATATAATCTAGGCTATAAATCAATTAAAAAAATGCTATGTCAGGGGCAAAATGGGAAAAGGCTCCGATGTCAATTGCTAATTGTGTTAAGGGCAACTTGGAAAGAAAATCTAAGAGCAAAATATCATGGTTATAAGTGAGCCACGTATTTTCCAAAAAGCGTGTGTTAAGAGTGTTTAAGGGCAAAAGGGGAATTTGGCATGCCTTAACCCTTAAGTTTCCAATGACTTGGTCCCCAAGTCATTAGAGAAAAAGGAAACGTGGGTTCAGCCAGAGAAAAGAAAGAAAGAAAGAAAGAGAGAAAGAAGAGGAGAAAAGAGAGGAAGAAGAAGAAGAAGAAAAAGGAGGAAGAAAGAGAAGGGAAAGGGAAGCTTGGGGTTTGTGCTCGACTCCAGGTAAGCTATAGCTTTCCTAATCTTATGACTTTAGATTTTCTTAGATTATTGTATTTTGAGGTAATAGTAGAAGTAATCTTAAGTAGAGAAAGGGTGGAAGAAAATAATGAGATATTAGAGGATATATCATGTATGCATGCATGGTTCGTGGGAAAACCTCGTGTGGAGGTAATCCTAATAGCTATCGTATCTGTATGTTGACGTAGGTCAAGAGGGTTATTCCAGGGAGCCGAAATACTAGAGTTGAGTACCAGTCGAGGAGTAACCTACTAAGGTGAGTGGGTTTCTCATCTAGCAATAAGAAGTTAATTTGAGCTAGTATAATGAGATTAATACCTAGTTATGGTATGTTATGTTTAACAGAGTATTATGTATGTTTTAAATATGAGAAATGAGAACCTAGTATATGATATTCTGATAAATGAGTTTTGAGCATGAGTTTTAAGCATAAAGAAATAAGCATGAGTTTTGAGCATAAACACATGAGCATGAGTTTCGATGAGGGGATTTTTATGTATACATGGCATATTTACATGATAAAGCTTTATAAATGATGTATGTATCATACTGAGCATCAGGCAGCTAGGGGGCTGATCACCCTTTAGACTGTACTGTAGCATGAGCATTGCACACTACTATCGAGCCGGCACCTCCTTGCGAACAAATCGTACGATGAACCCTAGAATCAGGGGTGAGTGCACGCTTAACCAGACCAGTGGGGCTGGTTGTGAGCAGCCCGTGGGGGCATGAATCATAGCTCAGTGGAGCTGATTATTATATATAGCCCGTGGGGGCAGGGAGAAAACCCGAGGTTCCAGGGTTAAGGAACAAAGCACTTTGCCAGGTGAACCGCACGGGTAAGGGGTTCTATTTGTGCGGGGATCCTGTTGCTAGTCACGCACCCGATGAGAGTACACCTACGGGAGGGCGATTGTAGGTGGTACCTCAGAGGCATTACACACACAGCCCAGCATCATGAGATTTAAAAGCATATGTTGTGATATAAAAAGGGCCAGTGGGCCGAGTAGTTATCCCGAGAGGGAGAGTTTACTTGAGATGCCAATGGGCAATCAGATTCCGGTGGGAGTCTGAGAATTTAATAAAAGTCTGGGTTGTAGATAAAGAATGCATATTTTTATATTGAAATGCATGGATTTTTATCTCAATGAGTTATCTTTCAGTAAAAAGTTATTATAGAGTATTTCAGTACTGATATGTTATTTGAAGAATAAGCTACATTTTATTTTATCTGATATCATGTTAAAATGTACTTTGACTTGTACAAGTTAAATAGTTTCAGCATACGATTGAAATTAAGAGGTTATGGTTCTCTATTTCTCCATAGTTAGATCTGGGACTTAGGTCACATCCCTCTATGATTTAAATGTTCTTTCAGATCAGTGAATATGTCTACCAGGATCACAAGATAAGCAGGACAGAACCCTTAGCTGGTGAAGCTTGCTTGGATGCAAGGGTGTATAAATGCTAGCCTTGTGTATTGAGAGAGTGTGGTTTGATATTTGTATTTTGTATATGTGTATGTGTATAGTGAGATGTAATGATGTTTTAGACCTTTTTGGATATGAATACGAACTTATGTTTTGGAGAAAATTATGAGCAGGATGTGTGCACTTAGGATTTTGATGTCGATTGTGAATGTGATCTTGTAAACTACCTGAGGAATGTCATGAAAAATATTATCTGAGCAGGTTGATGCTTAGTGTTGATTGAGTGATTTGTGTATATATTGAGATGAAAATGAAAAGTTTTTAACAGGATGTGTTTTCGTGTGTCTGCCACTTATGATAATTAGTTGGGGTTCTCTAGCTCTTTATAGAGCGCTACATAAAGACTAGTAAAACTCTAACCGATTACCACAAGTGTGCAGGTGTGCTGTCGGTAGCCCCAGAGAGAAGGGGGAGCTGACATGGTGGCCTTTTGGGGGCTCCGAGCAGAGCGTTAATGACGAAAAGGGGTAAGCAGAGATAGAATAAAAGTGGTGATGAGAATCCGTCAAGAATGCCTCTCTTACCTTAGAGAATATATGACTGTCCTATTTATAGGCGATCACCTGATTCTTTGGGCGCATCATAGGAGGTCTGGAAGTTGTTGGGATTCGAGGCTGATTCGAATCAGGCTGTTGTGAGGCCGGTAGGATTCGTATCTTGTTAGTTAGAGGATCGACGGCTGAGAAGGCTATCCGGTGCTTGGAGATTCAGCGATCATATAGGCTCCAGGCCATTTCTGGTAATATAGGCATGATTGCCTATATGGATCCTCGTTCGATCATCGTGGTTCCGCAGAGGTATGGATATCGCTCGGGCAAGCCGAGTAATATGGATCGCTCGGGCGGGCCGAGTTATATGGATCGCTCGGGCAGGCCGAGCTATAGGGATGGCTTGGACTAGGACCGAGGCATAATGGTTGGTTCATTTCTTGCGGGCATCGCGCAGCATGTGGGAGTCAGGGCTGATCCTAACCCTTTGCACGGTTATCAATGCAATGGCGATTTTACCCCTTAACACATGCCTCCCACTCCCTAGTTCAAAGCGTAGGTTTGGGCGTAGGGAGTATAGCCCCAGGTGGTACGATCCGGATGGAGGGATCTAGACTTGACAGCCTGCGTAATGATGCCCTAATTAATGTCGCGCGGCTGCCCTGCCCTTATGGGACGGATCCGTCGTTTCTTAAGGACAACGGTCGGGGAAGTGCCACACAACAAATCCCGATTTTCATGGCGCCTGCTATGGCTGTTCCGGGTACCTCGGCTGAGATGCCTTATTTCCTTTTGAAGTGGTTTCTTTTGGGGGAAAGCAAAGTCGAAGCAGCGCCATTCCTGTTTGCAGAGCTTTCTTACTTGTGTCTAGTTTCACAGAGCGCTTTGATCACCAGGGCGCTATACTGGCGTTTGAACCTGGCAACAGGGGCCAAAGTCCAGGCCAAGAGAGTCAGCGCCGAGCTTCGGTTGCGAGCGGAGGCGTTTGATAAACTCGAACGAGTTCTGGATGTCGCCAACGAGAACTTGGTGAAGGTGAGGGGATTGCATCAGGCCACCCTCGACGAAGTGTCCAGGCTGAGGCTCGAAGTTAGGGAGCTACGTGAGCTCCGACAGATCGAAGGGAGTTTGATCCCAAGATGGGGGCACCTCTCGAGCACCTTGTTGCTATTTATTGATCCTCTTCGGCGACGGGGTGCAACTCTTTATTTCCTGCGAGCGCCCACCGAGGCGGTAACGCGTGGCGAGTTTCCGCGATAGTGACGTTGGAATTGATAGCTCGGGCAATCGAAATACCCGCTAGAAGTAGTTTAAATACGGATGGGGGGATGCCATCGTTAATCACTTCTCCTGTTGACCTCCCAAAATTTAGGATAGTAGGATGGCCTCTGAAAATGAAGGGGGGTCTACTGGAGTGCCAGGTAATGGCGATGATGGCCACGGGGGGCAGGCCCCTCCGCGAGGGGCCCCCATTGGAGCCGCATTTTGGTAACTATCAACAGGGAGGACCTGTTGTTGATGCTCACGGAGCGCGACCGACTCCGAAAGATGGTCGAAGAATACTTGGCCGTCTCCACGAGGGAGCACAAGCTCCTTCGTTGGATCAACAGTCAGCTGGAAGGGCAAGTAGCGACTCTCCAGCAACAAATTGCTATTCTTACCGCCGAACTAAGTTTGCGGCGTGAGGAGAGCTCGACAGCGCCCGGTGGAGACGATAAGCCCCAATGAGGGCTCATGTGTCTTTTTCCTTTCTTTTTATTTTTCTGTTTATGATGAATAAAAAGAATTTTTGCTTTCGTGTTCGCTGCTATCTTCGAAATGTTCGTTCTCATCATGTGAGTCTTATGAACGAAACACCCCCTTGGGGGATCTCTGGTGATCTTGTCAAGACTAAGGTATGGTGTCCTCGTTTTGCTGAGGTAAGGGAACTCATAAGTTCCAGTCGAAGTGTAGTATATCGCTCGGTTTTGCCGAAGCATAAGGAATGTCCTGTTATCATTGGGGCGAGAGTAGCTATCCCAGTTTAGACTGGAGAATAGGGGAACGTTTGGTTTTTACCGAATCAAAAAGAGATACCTCGGTTTTTTACGAAGTAAGGAGACTATTCGGCTTTGAATCAAAGAAAAAGCGATGTCTCAGTTTAGGCCGAAACATAACAGATGGTTCGGCTTCGGGACGAAGCAGGAGATATCAGCGTGTCTTTATTGAGGAGTACTTGGCTTCTGCACCTTTTTATTGCTCTACCAGCGCTTTGTCTTTTTTAAGGCGAGTTGGCTTTACATGGATGACAAGCATCCGACTTTCATTGGGGGACGTCTTTTTCAGTGGAGATTTCCCAGGCTCGTCCATATCTCGAAGATCTGCAGGCAGTTTTTCCGCATTTAAGGCTCCCGATTCGAGATCATGGGAGATCTTCTGCCTTCCATGATGACCTGAGGGGTGCGCTTGGCGTGCTCTGAAAGGCGCTCTTTTATCATGAACTTCCACGTGGTAACGTGGCCAGGGCGTTTTGAATCCCGGGGCTTTCTGCTTTAATGACTGCTCCCGGTCTGTTTGCCTATAAAATGGGGAGAGCGGGCCATGTTGGGCTATCTCCCAAGGCTCTTCCCTTTCGTGATTTGCAAAGGCTTCCATGGCATCCGTTTCGTTGAAGTCGAGAGTGGAGAGATCGAGCTTTCCTTGAAAGCTGGTCCATCCCAGATAGCTGGGGTGATGAAGAATCTGCTGAAGAGCGAGCAGTCCTCAAGAGAGGAATTCTTGGAGGTTATATGGAGAGCGCACGAGAAGCCCGCAGAAGTCATATGGGGAGCGCACGTATGCGCTTCCTGTGTGTTCTTTGTGGTTCGTCATGGGAATAACCAGAAATGCAAGGCACATGTAGTCCCCATGGGTTACATGAACTTCCCTCCCCTCACAAGATGAACTGAGGGATCAAATATGAGGGGAGGTGTTGGTTTGCTGGTACCCTATCTATGTCTCTAGGCAGCGGCTAGCTAGCATCCCACTATAGGGGGAAGGAGCCCTCAGCATCGGCATCCACAGGTCTTCGGCCTAGTTTGGGTCTTTTGTCTTGTTCGTCCGAGGGATCAGCGACTCAACTGGAGTCGTATGATTTCTCTGATTTCTTGGATGCTGCAGTGACACTGAAGGCCGAAGCTGCTTTTTAATTCATTTGTTTTTACTTCCTGCGCTGTAGTGCGCTTGTAATGCCTCTTCAGAGTTGTATTTCTCATCGATTAACGGAATAAAGAAAGTTTTTTATTCTTCCTTTTTTTCAAATGTCTGCTTTTCCCTTTTGGCGTGACCATGCAGTGTTGTTTGTTTTAGGTGTACTGAGTCATGCTCGGCTTGTAAACCTTTGATTGTGCTTGGGTAGCACTGCCTTTGTCAGCCATTTTCATAGTGTTTGACCCCCTTCAGAGGAGGCACTGGTCTCTGTTCAAGTCGGAGGGAGGCCTTGGCGACCTTACCGATTCACAAGGTAGGCGCGGCCCGATAAAAGGGGCTAAGTAAGTCTTTTCCTAAGGAGGAGACTTACACAACTCTGCTGATGGGCAGAGAGAGGGATTGCTTATTTGCGCCGAAGTATGATAAGACGTATCAGTCACGCCAAAATGTCGGAGAAATTAACTGGCCTTGCTGTTACTGCAGAATCACCGGGGCCACTTGACCTTGTCCAAGGCTCCAAAGATTAACAGGAAATTCAATTCAGCTTTGGTCGAGGGTTCTGATATGTCACTCGGTCTTGGCCGAGGTTTTTGTTAATAAGAGATGCACTTCGGCTTTAGCCGAGGCTTTTGATAATAAGAGACGCACTTCGGCTTTGGCTGAGGCTTTGGGAAGCCGTTCGGGCATGACAAGGCTTTGGGAAGCTACTCGAGCATGACAAGGCTTTAGGAACCGTAGAGCGTATACCTGGTGGCGCCATGGCGCGGGGAACATTGCTCGGCCCTGTCGAAGTTCGAAGACTGTTTGGAGATCACTCGGCTCGGCCAGGGCTTGTGAGCTGCCCGAATCGACCGAGGCTTTTACTCCATTTGGCCCGGCCGAGGCTTGTAAGCTGCCCGAATCCGGCCAAAGGCTTGCAGATCACTTGGCTCCCAGCCGTACTGGGAGTGCTCGGCCATGCCGATTTTTCATGGAATAGGACTCGGCCTAGCTGAGGTACAGAGATTTAACTTGGCCCTCGGGCGTACCGGGAGTGCTCGGCCATACCGAGTCTTTGTGGAATAGGACTCGGCCCAGCCGAGGTACGGAGATTTAAGTTGGCCCCCGGGCGTACCGGGAGTGCTCGACCATACCGAGTCTTTGTGGAATAGGACTCAGTCCAGCCGAGGTACGGAGATTTAGCTTAGCCTCCAGGCGTACCGGGAGTGCTTGGCCATACCAAGTCTTTGTGGAATAGGACTCGGCCCAGCCGAGGTACAGAGATTTAGCTTAGCCCCCGGGCATACCGGGAGTGCTCGGCCATACCGAGTTTTTATGGAATAGGACTCGGCCCAGCCAAGGTACGGAGATTTCCTACTCAAGAAGGCAGCTCGGTCGTGCCGAGAATTGGTAAGCAGTATCTGTTTTTCATTATGACTTTTCAGAAAAATGATTGTGGCGATCATGCCGCGGATCATAGAAACAAGATGCCAAAACTGTAAACGGGGCAAGTCTATAGAAAGCGTACCCTACTGGTAGTATATGCGGAGATTGTCTAAATTCCATATCCGGGGAATAGATTTCCTGTTCAGATCCTGGATCTTGTAGGTACCGGGACCGATGACTTCCGCCACTTGATAGGGGCCTTCCCAGTTTGGACAGCTTTCCTTGTTCCAGTGGTTTGGAGATGGATGCTTTCCGGAGGACAAGATTGCCGGGCGAGAAAGATTTCCCTTTAACTCTGGAGGCATGATAGCGAGCCACTCTTTGTTGATAGGAAGCTACTCTGATCCGAGCTTTCTCCCTGATTTCTTCCATCAGGTCGAGGTTGGTGCGGAGCTGTTCGTCGTTAGTCTCCTCCGAGTAGCTCTCCACCCACGGAGAGGGGAGCCCTATCTTCATGGGGATGATGGCTTCTGTGCCGAAGGCCATCTGGAACGGAGTCTCGCCTGTGGGAACTCTCTGGGTGGTGCGGTAGGCCCATAGGACGTGGTGAAGTTCGTCTGCCCATCTGCCTTGGGCTCTGGCAAGCCGAGCCTTGATCCCTTGAAGTAGGGTCCGATTAGTTACTTTGGCTTCTCCGTTGGCTTGCGATGCCCAACTGATGTAAGGTGGTGAAAGATTCCATACTCCTCACAGAACTCTCGAAACTTAGGGTTATCAAACTGCTTGCCATTGTCGGTGATGATGGTGTGCGGAAGGCCGAAGCAACAATAATGGATCTCCACACGAAGTCCCTAGCCCAAGTTTCGGTTATCTGGGCAACTGCTTCGGCCTCGACCCACTTGGTGAAGTAGTTAATTGCGACGAATAAGAACTTTCTCTGTCCTATGGCGAGGGGAAACGGGTCAAGGATGTTCATTCCCCACTTAGCAAAGGGCCAAGCGGAGGAAATATGGACCAATTTGGTGGGAGGAGCCTTTGAATATTAGAATTCCTCTGACAAGGGTCGCAAGCTCGGACAAGATCGTCAGCATCCTTTTGCATGGTGGGCCAATAGTACCCCTGGCGCAGCACCTTATGGCATAAGGATCGGCTTCCCAGGTGGCTACCGCAAATTTTCTCATGCACTTCTCGAAGAGCATAATCAGCCTCAGATAGGCGAAGGCACTTAAGCAGCGGCATGGAGAAGGACCGCTTATACAGTTGATCATCGATCAACACATAATGGGTGGCCTGCAACTTCAGTTTTCTTGCTTCCCTTCGGTCGGCTAGGAGCGACCCTTCTTTGAGATATTTAAATATGGGGTCGAACCTGGATGGTTCCACCTTGACCTGCATCACTCGGTCAGCCTCCACGATGCTGGGCTTTTCCAGAATCTCTAGGGGAAACTTCCGCTCGGAATCCATCGATTCCGTGGTTGCTAGCCGGGATAATAGGTCGACGCATGTATTCTCAGATCTTGGGATCTGAATGACTTCGAACTCGGAGAAATGGGAAAGTAAGTCCCGCACTTCCTGAAGATACCGAATCATGTTCGGCTCTCGGGCCTCGAACTCGCCCCGTACATGACCAGCCACCAACTGAGAGTCGGTAAAGGCATTCAGCTTTTTCACTTTAAGGTCACAGGCAATTCAGAGTCCAGCGAGCAGAGCTTCATACTCGGCTTCATTATTGGAGGCTGAGAAGGAGAAGCGGATGCCGTATTCGAAGGTCGCCCTCTCTGGGCTGGTGAGGATTAAGCCAGCACCGGAGCCATTAGCATTAGATGATTCGTCAACGTGGAGCAGCCACAGGGCATCAGATCTTGGATGCCCAGAGGAGTCCGGAGTGGAGCCATCCTCGGGGATAGCGCATTCGAGGAGGAAATCAGCTAGAACATGGGCTTTGATGGTCGGGCGAGGTTGGTATCGGATGTCATGCTCGCTTAGCTCGATGGCCCATTTGGTCATCCTCCTTGATGTCTCCGGATGATGGACCATCGCTTTGATGGGTTGATCGATCAGGACCATCACAGAATGTGCTTAGAAATACGGTCGCAGCTTCCGGACTGACGTTATCAGGGCCAAACCAACTTCTTGATCCGGGCGTACCTTGTCTCGGTGTCTCAGAGCAGTTTGCTGACAAATAGATTGGCTTTTGGGTCTTGTTCTCTTCTCTGACCAATACTAAGCCAATGGCGCCTTCTGAAACTGCTAAGTACAGGAACAACATTTCCCCCAGATTCGGACTGCTGAGGAAGGGTGGAGAGCCGAGATACTTGACCTCATATCGGAGAGGTTCGGAGGGTAACTGACCTCCAACGCCAGGTAGAAGTCACTCTCCTTTAACACTCCGCCCGCTAGGACGGACATGGCCACCTCATGGTTAAGGTGATCCACTTTCAGCATGGCTGTGTTAAATCGACCGAGATAGTTCTTCAAGGATTCCCCTCTCTCTGCTTAACCTCGGAGAGGGAATCAGATCTTCGCCAGTGACGGTGGCTGCTGACAAACTGGCTGATGAAGAGGCGACTTAGCTTGTTAAATGAGCCAACGAAACCTGGTTTTAAGGCATTAAACCAGGTTCGAGCGGACCCTCTATGGGTGGAGGGGAAGGCGTGGCAGAGAATCGCATCTGATGCCCCATGGAACATCATGATCGATTGGAAGCTACTGAGGTGGTCGTCGGGATCGGAGGATCCGTGGTAAGGCTCGATGGAGGGCAGCTTGACATGGGAGGGAATCACTTCCCCTATGATCTCATTGGAAAAGGGAATGCCCTGCTCCGCCTTATGCTGAAGCGGATGGGCCTGCTTGGCAGCGTCCAACTCCTGGCGCATCTCCTGGATCTATCGGCAGATCTCCTCCTCGGGAATACCAGGAGGAGCTGGGCAAGGAGAATGTGGAGACGGTGTCGAGTCGTGGCGAGAGAACACCGGAGAGAGGGATCGGGCCTGCCGAGATCTAGGGAGATCCTTGTCGCAGACCCCTTGCGGGGCTGGCCCAGCTCTCTCAGGATGACGAGGGGGGTCCGCGACTCCACGCGGACCGGAAGAAGAGATTGCCGGGAAAAGGGGGGCTGCGGCCTCCTCAGGAAGGTGTAGAGTAGGAACAGCTGGACGGGAAGCTTCATGGCATCCTTGAATCAGATGGGTCAGAGCTTGGACCTGCTGGACCAGTGTGGCAAATTGGTCCTGGGTCACTAGGGCTGCTGGTGGCGATGGAGTCTCAATTGATGGTGGCGGCAGCGCCACACTGCTCACTGGATCAGGTCTTTGGGAGGCGATCTGGTCCCGGGCTTAAGAAGTAGCCCTTCTTCTGTTGGCCATTGGAGGGGTTCTCTTCAAGGACGAGATCTTTATCTCCTCGTTTTCAAGTTTATGGGACTTGAGGGCCCTTCCTCTAGCGCCAATTCAGGTTGGGCTCCCTCCTGGGTGGACCTGCAAAACAGTCCTCACGCGAGAGGCGTTGGGGGTGGCCCTCTGCGGAAGACCCTCTGATGCTTAAGTCAGCAGAGATCAATATTGAACAAATATAGGGAGAAGGCTCTCGCTGAAGAGTCCCTCCAGGGTAGCCTTTTGGGGGCTCCGAGCAGAGAGTTAATGGCGGAAAGGGGTGAGCAGAGATAGAATGAAAGTGGTGATGAGAATCTATCAAGAATGCCTCTCTTACCTTAGAGAATATATGACTGTCCTATTTATAGGCGATTACCTGATTCTTTGGGCACATCATAGGAGGTCTGAAAGTTGTTGGGATACGAGGCTGATTCGAATCAAGCTGTTGTGAGGCCGGTAGGATCCGTATCTTGTTAGTTAGAGGATCGACGGCTGAGAGGGCTATTCGGCACTTGGAGATTCAGCGATCATATAGGCTCCAGGCCATTTCTGGTAGTATAGGCATGATTGCCTATGTGGATCCTTGTTCGGTCATCATGGTTCTACAGAGGTATAGATATCGCTCGGGCAGGCCGAGCTATATAGATCGCTCGGGCAGGCCGAGGCATAGGGATGGCTCGGACTAGGACCGAGGCATAATGGTTGGTTCATTTCTTGCGGGCACTGCGCAGCGAGTGGGAGTCAGGGCTGATCCTGACCCCTTGCACGGTTATCAATGCAATGGCGATTTTATCCCTCAATATATATATATATGTATGTATGTATGTATGTATGTATGTGTGTGTATATATGTGTGTGTATAAATATAATAAGACTATCAAATTGGAAGCTCTTTTACACGCATAGTTGTCAAAATCGAACCAAACCGATCGATTGGACCGATCGAACCGAGACCCGAAGATCAAGTCGGTCCGATTTTAATATAAAACTAGATGTGTAAGATGCCCGGAATGACATGGTCAATCCATCAGGTTTATCATGAACTAGTCAACCCGACATGAACTTAGTCATGGGTTTATCAATGCCGTTTCAAATTCTTTGACCTTTGCCATTTCAAATTCCCTGGCCTTTGCCGTTTCAAATTCCTGTTCGAGAGTTTATGGCAACATTTTCTTCATTGGAATGATCGCAAGTTTTATGAAAAAAGAAAAGAAGATTATGCAAAGAAGAGCGTTGATAAGAGAAGAATAGAAAAAGAAAAAAGAATGGAAATATAGAAACCTTATGAGAATCAAGACTAGGAAATAGAGATATAAAGAGAAATGATGAAAATAAAGGAAACTCGGATAGAAATTTTTTTAAGAAAAAATTAAATCAAACTAAATGGATTTGCAAATTGAAAGCAATGTTTTAAAAATTAGACCGAACAACGAACTGGCCTAACATTTGCGTCGTGGGTCAATCGGTTCAATTCGGATAAACCGATTTGGTCAAATTAGATGATATTATAATTAATTTTTAATTAATAATATAAAAAATAAAATATAAATATCAATTCAAACAAAAAATTAAAAAAATTTAAAAACCAAGTTGAACCGATTCGATCAGTCGATCCAGTCCAATTTTCAAAATACTGATTGAAAGTAAGTAAATTTTAGAAATTAAATAAAATATAAAAAATAAATTTTTTAAGAAAAAAAGATTGTAAAAATTAGTATTCATATATTTATTTTATTAAAAAATAATATTATTATTATAAATATTTTTATATTAAAATTAAAAACCGATGATGCAATTGGTAACCGATGGTTGAGCCAGTGATATGATAAGTCGGTCAATGTTGAGGTCTCACGACTATACTCGCACGTATGCCATGGAGTGGATGCCTTATGTGAAGTATTTAGGACATATGGGATAAATCCAAACGGTAACCGCCAACATTATAGCATGGAGCGACACCCAACATGTCCCCTCCCCGCACGTGTGGGCCCCCGTTAGAGAGGGTGGCACACGGGATGTTCCCCGCGTGCCATGCGCTCCACACGTGGTCCGGTCGAGGCCTCACACCAGCGCACGCGTCGCGGAGGTTGCGCGGCAAAGCCACGACAAACCCACGGCCATCTCCCACACAAGCTGCCAGCGTCGTTTTTTTTTATATATTTTTTTTCGGGACATGCCGGCGTCGCTTTAACGTGTCGTTGTGCCCACGTTTTCAGATCATGGAGTAGACTCCTTGGGAGCAAGGGTCCCCTCCCATAAGAAAAATAAAAAGTAAATCTAGGCATATGAAATGAAAATTGAAAGACAAATTTTTTTTTTTTTTTATCACTAAACTTTTTTTTTTTTTTTGAAGAAAAACGGACGATCACACCAGTCTAGCATGAGTCAACCCAGATATATCAGAAAATAAAAGCTGTTTAAGTACAATGGGGCAGGAGTCCCCCTGTTTGACCTGCCCGAGCGATCTATATAGTTAATATAGTTAAAATACTCAATAGCCATTTTGGCCCTTAAACTTAAAGTTAATATAGTTTAGCTTTTCATATTTTAAAAATATTATGCTTCTAACATTTTATATAAAAATAATTAAAATTAATAAAATATTTAACATATTATCTTACCTACTAGTTTAAAATAAATTTTAAACAAAAGTTTAAAAATCAAACACATCTCATTAAGAATCAGGATTTCCTGTGCTTTGATTGCAGGTCTTCTTTTAGTAGAGATGGTCGTGATCCATTACAACGAAACATTCGGAGTTTTTTAAGCTGAAAATGAGCATGGAAGAGTTAAGACTAGAAATAAAAGAATTTTGGACTATCCACCGCTCTTTATATAAGATTTTTTCCATAGCATACTGCATATATGGGTTGCTTTAGGCTACATAATCTACTGAAGTCCCAACTCCAGAACTTGTTCTCAAGAAATTGGAGAGTAGAAGACGAAATTTTCTTCCTTGGTTATTCTCGGAAGCTTTCATGGAAACTTTAAGCATGACATTAGCGTCTTGGATGAGTTGCTTTCAATTTCAGAATTTGTTCCATGTCAAATCAATCTGACAAGTTCTCTTACTTGGACGGTCACACTCCGACGATGTTCGTGTAACGTCCGCCTGCCGCCTCTAGCGGTCGAAGTCCACGCTGTTTTCCCCCTAAATTTAACCAAGAAAATGGCACGCCACCGTAATGACATTTAGAAGGAGGACTTGTAGCAAAGAAAAAGTTTTCGTATATCACTTTCGATGCATAATATATTGATGTGCATATAAAGCTTGTTAAAGTTATTGAACTATGATATATGCATTTGTATGAATGCATGATTAATCATCATGCACGGTGCATGAGTTCAAAAATAATAAAAGCCATTCGTAAATTAAAAAATAATTATTTTAGCTTAAAAGAAAGAATAAAATAATGAAAAAGACGGACAAGCTGCTCGTGGCTTGCCCCCTTGATCTTTGTTTGGACCCGACCCTACCCAACGCTCGCACGGCCGGCCACGTCAAAATCGCCATCCCTCTCGTCCATGCACCAAGTCTACACGTACAAAGGAGACTCGTCTTATTTCTCTGGGTCCAAGCACTGAATCTTGACCACTTAGCTACACCCATATGGTCTGTTTATCATTATTTCAGATCCTGATAGAAAGATGATCGATATGTACTGGACTGCCCCACTATAGTCTCAGTATTCCAATCGATCTATTGAGAGTCCTCCTATCTCAAATATCGGAATGAAATACAGCAGTAGTACCTTTCATATAAAATGTATAATCCTACCTCTCATAGAATTGAAAACTTTAGTATAAATAGAGATTGTAGAAAGAAATAATTCAGTGCATGAGTTTTTCTATTGTGCGATTTAGAAAGCATCATATGGCACATATGAAAAGAAGATTATTTTTCATATTTCAAACGTACGGCGCCCGTAATAATAGGGCTATTGTTGGTACAAAAAATGGGACCTATCGGTGTAACTGATATTTATATGTGTTCCGGCAACAAGGTCAACAATAACCATATTTCATTCAAATTTGTGGGACATTCACATCTACCAATTTGCTAGTTCAAATATTTGCAATACCTTTAGAATCATTAGTGATGCTAGATTGAAGGATAAATATGACATATGCAGCTATTTACCAAGAAAAAAAATATGGTGGTGGCCAGATCTATTATAATTTTTTTATTAGAAAAATTTTATCATTTAGCTAATAAAAGAATAAAGAATGCATGAGCGTGCATGCTCAAGAAGGTACCAAGCTAACTGGAATGATGCCCAGTTTTCGTGAATAACATTACAATTCTACTAGGTCCTCCAATGTCTCCACTTTTGACTCCAATCCCCTAAGGCTATGTTTGGATCTTTGAAGGGGAAGGAAGGGGAAAGTAAAAAGAAGTAAAGGAATGAAAGGAAAGAAAGGGAAAGGAAGGATTGTTCTTCTTCTCTTATTTGGAAAAGATGGAAGGGAAGAAAGAGTAATATCAATTATCTTGTTTGAATAGAGATGAGAGAAATGAAGGGAAAGAGTTATGTGACAATTATAACCTTGAGAATAGGGAATGAACAGTAAGAATGAAAGAATGAATAATAAAAATGAAGAAATATTTTGGTCTTCTGAAAAAATATAACTTAAACCTTTTCTTCTTCCTTAGCTTACCCTCCGATTTGGGGGTTAAAAAATTTACCCTTGTTGAGGAGGGAAGAAGGGGAACCAGTTACTCTTATTCCCTTCCTCCCCTCTCTTTAACCCTCCTTCTAAACAAGATAACTATGACCTTTCTCCTTCGTTTTCTTTCCCTTTCCTTCATTCACCCCAATCTAAACAGACCCTAAAGTTCATAGAATTATTTTGCAGGTGACATAGATCATGGTAGCATAAACATATTGTCACCCCTTGGACTCATCATGAGAACTGGCTACAATTGACAAAAAAGCGTTAGTATGCTCTTACTAACTTGTTATTGCCTTACGCCCCGTTTGTTTCATTTATGATTTCCCATGCTCATGGAATCATATCGAATTGGATTAGATGAAGATGTTTGAAATTAGGATTGAATTGGATTGGATTATCTTTAATTTTTTTCAAAATGCTTTTTCTTACTTTCTCAAATTGTATTAGATTGTTTTATATACTTTATTAAATTTATTTATTAAATATTTATTACATAAATTTTTTAAAATAGTCATTTTAATTTTAATCTCATTCTTCAGGTGTCCCAAACATGGGGGTACATTGGGTTTCACAATTCCATTTCAATCGGTATACCAAATCTGAACTTTTGATGGAGCCCGTGTGGAATCTAATATATCCGACCATCTAGGATTTTGTCTTGATTTCTTCGTCATCAAGGGAATCCAAGAAGAGCACTGGATTGGATTCAGTGCTAATCTAATCCAATCCAAGTATAATAGCTACGCATTGAGAATCCCTGCCGGATCCATAAAATGTAATGAGGATTTGGTTTGGTGATATTGTCTTGTGTCACTAACAAGTTTTGAGCCATCAATATAGCCAAGAAGGTCATAGCCAATGAATAAGGTTTGAAACTGTAGTTTCCAACTAACCAGCCATCTCACCCAAGGCCGCAACATTTACCATATAAGGGAAATCATATATAAACTTATTTGGTTATCCTATCCATTAATGATTATCATAGATAATTAAATTACAATCATTTGAATTAATTCAGAGGATAAATCGATTATAATTTTATGTTAAATCATTAATTACTATCATAATCCTTTTTCTTTATCTAAGTTTAGGATTAGCTATCTATAAAATTTCATATGCAAGAGAGTTTCATGAATGATTTTTTTTTAGCTATGAAAATTAGAAATCTTCTAAACGTGCAAGTTTTTCGAAAGCACAGCATTCTCCAATGATGTTGTCAGTGTCAGTCCTCACCTCAGACTTTCTAAATCTTTGAACGGTGATATTTTGGGCTTCTGCATAAAATGCCCTGTTGGGCTCTGAATGACGCCGAATGGTGACCCATCTAAGTTTTAATTGTTTTATTACTTAAGTGCGTTGGGATTTGGATAAGCTTCCCACCAGCGCGTGTCAGGACCCCAACAGGAATCCTTTTTAAGAAGGGGAACGTAAGGAACTGTTCGTCAAAAAATTTGTCAGATAAAACAACAGTTTCAGACAAATATCATGCCCTGCAGACATCTAACCAGATGTGGCAGCTCTTGTCAGGAATCTGCTTCCTTGGTGTCAAAAGCTAAAGAACACCACAATAGGATTTGGATGGAGCTGGGAAACAGCATCTATTCAAACTTAAAGACATCTTTCTGTTACCTCTCATTAGCAGTCATCTTTTGGTATATTGGATGGAGTTGTCACCAGGTTAGATTTCTGAATTAATTCTAGCATTAGCAATATTATTGTGTGTGTGTCAACTAAAAATTAAAGTTAGCAAGCATGAAGATAGAGTAGTACCATATAGTTTCTCGATCTCAAATTCTAAATCTCAAGCATCTCTCACTGTTTGAAAAATTGTATGGTAGATAATGTCATACCTTGGTCTAGTTTTCCACTGCATTCTCCTTTTGACCATCTCTCCCAGCTCCTTCTTCCTAGTCCCCCCCATGTTGCTTTCATCCGCGGGAAAAATGGCTTCTCTAATTGAAATTCTGGAAATAAAACAGTATATCTATATGGAAGGATTGCATACAATGCGACAAAATAAAGAAAACAATATTGTGAATCATATCAACCATGACAGCAACTTTGGAAGCATGCTCTGAATTTACCTAATTCTTGATCACCAACTAAGATCAGACTGCCAGACTTTCTTTCTAGATTAAATGGAACACGTCGTTGATTCCGAGCACGGAACTAATGCCAGCCAAGCTGGAAGAAGAGTGCCGACATAAAACATGTTGAAAAAGTTTGGTATCCAATAACTAAAAATCATAAAAAACATGTCAGGCCTTGTGCCCAAACTTCTTGTAGAGCGTTGAGCACACTGTAATTTCCTGTTTGCCAGAAATTAGAAAGTCCGGCGGGGTTGTTCTCAGAGTGCTGTTCTGAGAACAGTCCATGAGGCTTTGGCGAGCAGAATTCTTGGCATAAATTAGAAAGTGTTAGGCATAAAATTAAACATGGCAACCCAAAAAACAAAAAATGAACTTTCAAAGCATCTTCATATATATTGGGATTAAGAAAGTAAAGTGATATGAAAACTTTTTTAAAGGGAATATTGTGTACACAAATGGAGGTGGAATATTCCTGGCTTCATCAATATCTAATACACGAGGGAAAATTAACAAAGAGAAATCTAAGGGGCAGAACAACAAGAAGAAAAAAAAAGGGAGGGGGGGTTGTGGAGGGGAGGAGGGAAGGAACCAAGAGATGAAAGTAGACCTATTATCGAGCTCTAAAGGTGGTAACTAACATGATTGAAGGCTAACAACTCAACTCGAATTTCTCTCAAAGGATCTATGCTAGATCCCACCATTATCTAAGCTCCATTGCTTGTGGCCGGGAACCCATTTGGGGCACTTTGGGCTAAAGAAGCGGGACTGAACCCGGTTGTCGAGCAGCTCGACGACGGGCCCCGACCGCACGCACCGCGGTGCCTTGTACTGGTTGATCGACGCTCCCTGGCTCAATGCGTAGTCCATCAGCTTGTCGAACGTCCCCTCCTCCACCACTCGGATCTCCAGCGGCCCGATCGACTTGTCGCAGACCCGCCCTTGGCGGTACACGCTACTCAGAGACTCCTCTACTGCCAGGCAGCAGTCCTCGAACACGGACGGCGGCACCGCTATCCCACCCACCTTCAGCTCCCAGAAGAGCACGTAGTGGCCCGGAATGCTCGAGGTGTCGGCATAGCTCGTGTACTCCACCAGCGACGCCCCGAATGGCTCGAGGTGGTTCACCGCATTCCTCACCGCTGCGTGGAGCTCGACCTCGTCTGTTTTATCCGAATCGATACTTAGAGCCACATTCTTCCGCCGCACAAAGTTGAACTGCGGTGCCTTGTTCTTAAATCCGGCGACCCTGAGCACGTCGCCGACTCTATATCGATACAAACCTGCGTCACAACAAGTCCAAATAAACTCCATAAGTATACCACTAATCGACAAGTACTTATTGCAACAAAAATATTTGATCAATTGCCATGTACCGGAGTAGGTAGTGACGACGAGCTCGTACTCCAGCCCGAGTCTCACATCGACGAGGTCGACCAAGTCACGTTGATCATAGTCCTTGGCACCGCTGTCGATGTGATCATGGACTGGTAAAAACTCAAAGTAGGCCATAGTGGGGATCAAGGTGTAGGCAACCTCGCTAGGCTTGCACATGGGATTAAGGTTAATACCGAAGTAGCACTCCGACGACCCGTACATCGTGCACGCCAACGGAAGGCCGCCGCCGAAGAATTCGAGAGTAGGAATATATTGTGCCATTGCGCCGGTGACGATGACGTCGATGTACTTCGTGTTAGGCCATATCCGGCGGATGATGCCCTGCCACGAGGTCTTGCTGCAATCGGCCTCAATCTGGTCTGCGAGTACGGGGTCCGGCCGGAGAGCGCGCTGGACCGCCTCGAGCACGGCCCGGTCGGTGATCTCGGGGTCGAGCAGGCCGGTCCTAATGTCGCAGCACAGACGAGGCCAGTGCTTCTCCAAGAATTTGATGGCTCGAATGAAGCCGGAGGCAAAGACAGCGCCTACTCGGACCACGTCGGCACGCTGGACCAGGCCGCACAGCAGCTGGGCGTACATGCTTTGGTAGGAGTCCGAGCACAGGATGGCCTCGTTGGGGCTGGTGAGTATGTTGTAGGGGTCGAAAGGTCGCTCGAGGAAGTGGCGGCTCTTGTAGTAGCTGGTGAGGACCGGGCGGGCGACGAGCCCGCCGGGGGTCCGGGACTCCGATTTCACGAAGTAGAGGTACATTGCTTTGCCTTTGTCGAGGTCCGGCACGAATTGGCTCATCACCGGCGTCATTAGCTGTAGAAAAGCGATCGACGGTCGAGTTCCTCGTGGATCGTCGGCATGAGCTTCCGCTCACCGCCCGACGTGCCGGAGCTACAATGAGCAAATAGACCATATAGCAAGCTCAGTGGTGCACTCCAAGCTAGGATACTAATTGGTGGCAAGGTTTGTGGGAAAGTGGTGATCAACAAACCTAGTGAGGAATTCAGAGATGGGGCGGCCGGAGAGGATGGGCGAGGTGTCGCCATGGGCGATGCGGCGGATGTCGGCTGGAGATCTTCATAGGTGATGATAGGGATGAGGCGCTTGAAGGCGTTGGGGTCGACGGTGGCATGGCCGGACAGACCATGGCGGTGCAGATACTCGGCAGAAGCGTTCTGGCCAAGGATTTCAGAGAGCACGCGACGCTGGACCTGGTCGGCATTCAGAGTCACGTCCTCGATGTAGTCAAGGACCCTGCGGTGCTCCTCGGGGATTGCGGCAGCGGCCCGGGATTGCATGGGATTGGGAGCTTCTGGCATGGTTGTGGTGGCGGCGGCAAAGCAATTAGACTTGGAGGAAGGGGGGGGGGGGGGGGGGGGGGGGGATGGAGAGAATGGAAATAGTTTGGAGAAAGGACAGGAGAGAGGGCGTGAAGGAAATAGAGGAGAGGAGCTTGTGCGTGGGGGCATAAGGAGGGGTGGAGAGGGATATATATAGGGGGAAATGGGGTAGCGTGGAGATTGTCTGCGTGCTACTCATACTTCAGACCATATGCTAGAAGTGGATTACCAATTTTGATTATTCTATTTGCTTCCTACCTTGGCCTCTTTTTCTGGATTTGCTTAACTAACTAAAATGAAAAATACCTTACATAATAGCCACATGGATGAGCATTGAGTAAGCTTCATATATTGTTGATGTTCTTCTAGTATAGCTTACATGAGACATATCATACAATTGGAGTGGCCTTAAAACAAGGAGAGGAGCAATTATGATTTAGGAATTAGGAACAACTCTATAATATGAAAAGGAGCAACTATCATTTGGGTCAAAACATAAAGCCCTTATCTATATTGCTCTTTAAAATTATATTTACATCCGTTATTCATGATATATGTCTATGGCATGCATCGATGACTAGAATTGCAAGTAAAGAGTAGCTATTGCAAATACTAAGTTAAAAAAAGTAGACCTAATTATATGAACAATAATTTGTATTTATAACCATTTGTATAAAATATCTATAAATAAATAGTTCTAAATCCTTGATTCTCTAAATATTAATTCTTATATATTTCAAGTAATGTTACTGTGACTCAGATAAATCATGCAAAAAAGTCACTCAACTATATTGCATATCTTTCACTTTGTTCCAATATTAAGTGGAAATATCGTAATGCCAATATAAAGGGAGTAGTTGAATTATAACACATTAATTGAATGACTTTTAAGTGACAAAATTGAATTACTAAAATATTGTTCATATCTTGCAAGAAAATATTTTTATATATTTTATGATATGAAAATAATGTCAAAGATAATTCCAAGATTTTTTATTTTTAATTATTTTAAATTTTGTAATTTTTTAGTATGTACTATATAAGTTGTATGCTTTATGATTGTACTCATAAGTTGGCCCTATATTCTTTTAGTAAGACTAAAATTAAACTAACAAGAGAACATGTATGTGGATCAATTTATGAGAGACTATACTTAGATATTAATATTTAATTGATATAACAAACAATATTTGTATGGTAGAAATTGCTAAATGGAATAGTATGTTGTAATGCAATATGAATATATTTATTTAATTATTTATAGTTTAGTTAAATAGCCAAGGGATTTAAATCTTTATATATTAGTGATTTCAATGAGAATAGTTTTAGTACAATGACAAGATTATTGCATTATGACTTGAGTATCATTAAGATTCAAAATATGAAAAGCAAAATATAATATTAATATTGAACCAAAATGTAATTGTCTCTCTATTGGATTATAGAAAAAAAAGTGGGGAAAACACCATCTCTATTGTCCATTTTCTAGTTTCATTGTTTTCCCTTCGAAAATAGAAAAACATTAGGATTTGTTTGCCATACAAGGAAAACAACATAATGTCTAAATTCAAACACCTCAAATGGCCTTCCAAAGCTAGAAGTAAAGAGAAGGTATTTCCGCTAGCAATATACGATAAATTCATCAGGAGTACATCAAGTGTATGCATGCTTATATTGCAGGTGTTCCCTCAAAGAACTGATAGTTATTTCCTTTTTTTCACTAAAATAATATTTGATAAAAGTTCTCGATTGAAATTTCATTATCGTTGTAATTACTCGGTAAAAACTATACTTATTCTTTTTTCTAAATTAGATAGAATAGAAAATAAATAAATATCAAAATAATGAAAATTATCCTAATGTGAGGTAGGGTGTGGTTCCTAAACAAGTGGCTTTCATTTTCATCGTTAATTGGGCACCAAGCCATGTTTCTTTGAAATTGTATTTGAAGATTGTACATATTTTCTTCTCTATATTGTTATATCATCTAAGTTTAGCTATTATTTTATTTTGGACAACCATATATATATATATGGAGGATAAGGATGCCTTTATGTTAATGACATGTGCCATGTAATCCATACATTAGGCTTTAAACATATGGGGCCAACTTAGCAACCTAGTAAATTATAAGACTAACTTCATCATGTACTTATTTTTTTCCCCAAAAGAAATCTTGACCTATTTGAGATGCAATATGGGGGGCAACTTAGCAACCTACTAAATTAAAAGACCAACTTCATCATTTACTTATTTTTATTTTCCAAAAGAAATCTTGACCTATTTAATTTGATATGCAATATCGATGAAATAAACAACATAAACAGATAATATTTTGCTCGTGTAATGATGACCTTAGCTTTGCAACTAGGAGTTAGAAGAATACCTATTAATACTTAGAATATTATTCTCTAGCATCTCTCAAGAGTAAAAATATGCACCCTCACTAAATCATGTCAAAGAATGCCTTGTTATAATCTTACTTGTTTTAGCTATGGCTCTAGTCAGTAAAGCTAGAGTTATTCTCTAGATACGTAGTGAAAAAGTTCTCTCCACTACAAAATCAAATAGGGCCTTCAAATATGGTTGCATAATATTATCCGCAAGATCTATTATATATATTCAATTGAAAGTTCAAATTGGGCCATTGAATTTACCAAAAATTGTTGCAACAAAACTTATTTGGGAGTAGTTAATATCTTCTCACTAGGATATTGTCTCAATACAATGGTACTAGTTTCACTTATAAATGATTTATCCATGATGCTCACAAGCTCGTAGTTCAATGAGATGCTTAGATAAACTAGCTACTATGTATACACATTGACACCTAATTTATATACCTTTAAACTATAAAATTTTGGTTATCAATCTAGCCTTCAAGTTGCCATTCTTGTATAGCATATGAAAGTAACCAAACCATCAAGTCTAAAATCATTAAAAATTTAGAAATAATAAATAAACTTATTTAAAATAATGTAATATTAACTAATATGTGACATGTTGGGGATGAGCAAACTTTTACTTTTTGTTAATGCTAATGTACTCAAAAATAAATGAAGTAAATTTTCTTATATTAATTAAGCAACTTTTCTTTGATAATTGAAGTAAATAGTTTTTATAAAATTTTAAAAATTACTGTATCAGGAAGATATTCTTAAATTATATAAATTAAAAGAAAAAAAGATACTTTTCTAAACTTTAATAACAGAGAAAAAAATTTTCTACACAAACGACTGTTGCAACAATAATGCTCAAACAATATAATTTAATAAGCTCATATTAGACAAAGCATCTCATGTGCTCTTGTTCCATTAAAAAGCCATGTGGACTCCCTTAAAATTTATTTTGTGCCAATTAGGTTTGTGATGGATGCATTTTTATCTCCTTGTAGGTATCGGATTAAAAAAAAAAGAATATAAGAGAAAAAGAAAAAAAAAGAAAAAAAAAAAAAAAGAAACTATAATAGTTTTAGTAGAAGTACTTGAAGTATAAAAATGTTGCAGTACTCTTCAGGCATGGAAAATATGCTGGCTTGATGAGGTATAGACTTTTGCTAGGTGCCTTCAATTATATGTGGTCAATACGACAATACCACATGCGTACATGATAGATGTATTGACAAAAGTGGTAGTGGATCGAAGCAAGAAAATTTACCTTCCTTTTTCTGTTATAAATCAAGACCAAACAAAATAAAAGTGGGCCTGACATTGATGCATGAGCCTTAAAATTCGTGGGTGCAATTGTGACAGCGCCTCACATGGCTAGTACAAAATGCAAGCGTCCAATCAGCGATCGAGTTGGAGTTCCCTTATTAATATATATTAAGGGGGGCAGAAAGGCTGATAAGCCTATCCACCTTTTTGCCCCCTATGATGGACTTGGCCAAGCGTCCACCGTCCACTCCTTTTTTTTTTCCACCCTCTTCATGCTGTTAGCCATCTCGTCTTCATCCAAAGACTAATTTCGTACACCATACATCATTTGCCATGTACCCGCACGATCATTTTTGTCGTCAAGGAGATGTGCGAGCCTTAACTTGCAACAAACCATTTAGAGAGTAATTGAGATTTCACCAGGGCTTCTAGTGATTTGAGGTGCATGATTTATATATAAGGAAAAAACCTTCAATTCCAATGCATGGATATTATTGAGTTTACTGTGTTTCACATTCACGTGCTTTACATATCACCAAGCTACTTTTAAAGGCAAAGTGGAGGACACGTTGGACACAAGTTAGCTCCATTGTTGAGCAGAAAGACAAGCTTTTACAGGTACATGAGCACCAGTTCAATAATGCTTGAGCATATATTTTGGAAAAAATGACTCTTGACCAAAACCCAAAGGCAATTTCTTTTTTCCTTCTGCAGTGAAACTTACCCATAGCCATGCAATGAAACCATTGAAGCTCAGCATCAAAGATACATCACTTTACTATGTAGCACAAAAAATGTATATATATTGTTGCCGTCGGGATCTGTCCTTCGATTCGGCCACGATTGATCTTCTGAACTGACCTGCACAGAAGTCCTCGCGCGAGAAGCATTGGGGTGGCCCTCCGCAGAAGACCCTCCGACGCTCAAGTCAGTAGGAGATCGGTGATCAATAGAAAATAAAAAGGTGGATCTCTCCAGAGAGTCTCTCCAGGGGTGGCTGATCGGGAGCTCTAGGGGAGCGCCGATGAGCAGTGAGGGAGAGTGAGAGCGTGAGAGTGAGCCGGAGGTAGTGAGCGCATACCTGAGAGAATCTGGGAGTGTCATATTTATAGGCTGTCACCTAGTTCTTGAGCACCTTCTGGAAGGTTCGAAGGTTGTTAGGATACGGAGATGAATCGAATCAGGCCGTTGTGGGGCCGTTGGGATCCGTATCTTGTTCGTTAAGGGATCGACGGCTAGGAGAGCTCCTTGTTGGCCTGAGATCTAGTAGATGCACAGGTCCCAGATAGCTGTATTAGGTCCTAGGCTACTCTTCAACATAATTCTTTGCCTGGGATTCTGTTACGATCGGTATAGGCTCTCCTGCGCCAGGTTCCGCGGAGGTGAGTATCGGATCATGGATCGCTCAGGGAGGCCGAGCTATGGAAGCCCGGAGGAATCCGAGCTATGGGAAGCTCGGGGAAAGCTGAACCATGGGAGGCTCGTGGAAGCCGAGCTATGGAAGCTCGAAGAAAGCCGAACCATGGAAGGCTCGGGAAAGCCGAGCTATGGAAGCCCGAAGAGAGCCGAGCTATGGGAAGCTCGGGGAAAGCCGAACCATGGGAGGCTCGGGGAAGCCGAGCTATGGAAGCCTAGAGGGAGCCGAACTATGGGAAGCTCGAAGAAAGCCGAACCATGAGAGGCTCGAGGAAGCCGAGCTATGAAAGCTCGGAGAAAGCCGAACCATGGAAGGCTTGAGGAATCCGAGCTATGGAAGCCCAGAGGGAGTCGAGCTATGGGAAGCTCGGGGAAAGCCGAACCATAGGAGGCTCGAGGAAGCCGAGCTATGGAAGCTCGGAGAAAGCCGAACCATGGAAGGCTTGAGGAATCTGAGCTATGGAAGCCCAGAGGGAGCCGAGCTATGGGAAGCTTGGGGAAAGCCGAACCATGGGAGGCTCGGGGAAGCCGAGCTATGGAAGCTCGGAGAAAGCCGAACCATGGAAGGCTTAAGGAATCCGAGCTATGGAAGCTCGGAGAAAGCCGAACCATGGAAGGCTTGAGGAATCCGAGCTATGGAAGCCCGGAGAAAGCCGAACCATGAGAGGCTCGAGGAAAATGAGCTATAGGAAGCTCGGGGAAGCCGAACCATAGGAGGCTCGGGGAAGCCAAGCTATGGAAGGCTCGAGGAATCCGAGCTATGGGACCTCGGAGGGAGCCGCATGGCCTGACGGACCGTATTAGTTTAACTTATTCCTCGGGGGCATGTCGTAGCGGACGGAGGGACAGGGTCGGTCTCAGCCTCCTTGCACGATTATCAATGCAATGACGAACGGAATCGGTCTCAGCCCTTTTGCACGATTATCAATGCAATGATGATTCTACCTCTCAATATATATATATATATATATATATATATATATATATATATATATATGTGTGTGTGTGTGTGTGTGTGTGTGTGTGTGTTTTCCAATACTTAATATATCATTAAGTCACGCAAAATATATATTGCAGTTGGCCGGCCCCAGAGGGAGACAAAAGATTCTAGCTGTGCTTTGTTTACTAGTATATTAATTCTTCATGCACCACCCTAAGAGCAAATTTTGTGGCTCCGAAGGATTACAGGAGCAGAGCATATTAAATTAGAGTTCATTTAATCATCGTGCTCCCATAGCTGGTCCAAGGACACGACTAATGAGAGAAAAAAAGGGCATGGTCCTGGGTAGCCTGAGCCCGGCTTGACCATGAATTGAAGAGGATCCAGAAAGAGAGTACCTCGAAGGAATGGGGCGCGCATAGCATTAGCAGCAACTCGTCCGTAATGCAATGCCGATGTTTTGATAGAAATTAATCGCCACGACAGCATTGCATCGCCGAGAGTTCACCCCTCCTTGAGGTGACGTCACGAGCGCGACGCTTATTCGGGACCCACCGGCGATATGCCATGGAAGCGACACGTGGCCCTACCAGCCGCCTGAGGCGCCCATGCGTCAAGACGTGGTTCGGCTCAAAGGGCCTCGGCGGCCTCCTAGCTAGCGCCGAGGGCGAAGCGTTGACCGCCCCCGCAAAGCCCCAGATCTGCCTCGAATCTGGTGGGCAACCGAGGGGCGTCGGTTGGGCTCCTGCATGTTCAAAATTTCTAGACCGTTGCTTGGCGGAGGGAAAAAGAAAGCGGGTGCTTCGATGCAGCGAAGTCAGCCCATGACCGGGTGTTGGAACGTTGAGCTCGCATGAGAGTGCGTGCGCGCGAGCGAGTGCGCGGGGTGGAAGCGGCACCCGAGAAGAGACATTTCTTAACCTCAAGATGGGAAGAAGTGGGAAGTGGGAGGAGTTCGTTCAACTCCACTTCCCCTCCTCAAATACCTCACCTTGTCTCCCATAATCCATCTGTTGACCGCTCATCACACAAGTAAACAATTACCCTACTCCACTCCTTCTACATGAAGAAGGCAGGAATATATGTGTTTCCCACCACATAAGTTAGTTTTTTTTTTTTTTTTCCCCTCCTTTGGTATATTAGCATATTGACTTTTTATGATTCCAAACATATAAATCCATTTGATTACGGCATCAATGCATCCTAAATTCAAGATGGAGAAGATCACCTGATAACAGTTACTGGAGACAGACAACACTGAAAATGGAGAGGCGAACTGCAGGAAACTGGCTTTGCTACCCGACAATTTTATCTTGCCGCAAGGCTAATATCTTTCTTTTGTACTGGTTGAACATTCTCCTTTTTACGAAAATCTAAACGCCAAATGCTCAGCAATATGATGTCTCCTCTAGACACTACATTGGAAGGCAATGCCCGTACTAATTGCAACATGAAAATAGTAATCTAATCCTAGAGCAAATAGGTTCTCCCGCTCCTTAGGGGCTGATCATGCTCCAGGGCTAATATAATTGACCTAATGATAGGTTCAAGAACACTTTTTTTGCATTTAAAATTGTAGTCTCAGAAAAAATATCCACATAATGGTTGTTTACCATCCCACATCACATGTCCTCGAGTTCTTGATGCCCTACTCACAGTCTAAGGTGGCTTTCCAGGCTTCATAGAGCTCAAATGCTGGTTCAAGTTGCATTATCTTAAATCAAAAGATCGAAGGTTTTGATACTGTTTTTGACTAAACCAAGCCCACTTGAAAGCTCCGCTTCCATCCAATGCAGCGATATAATTTGAAACTTTGAACTTTGTTCTTTATAATTTCATGCCAGCCCAACTCTTTTGCCTAGCTTACGTTAGGCTTTGTTACTTTTTATTTGAACGTTGTTCTTTATTATTTCATGCCAACCCAACTATTTTGCCTAGTTCACGTTAGGCTTTGTGACTTTAATTTATTGAGGCAATCCCAGGGCATAACACTAGGTTAGACGAAATGATGGATAAAGAATATCATTGACTGAGCCC
Organism: Calamus simplicifolius; assembly: GCA_900491605.1. Classification (NCBI taxonomy): domain Eukaryota; kingdom Viridiplantae; phylum Streptophyta; class Magnoliopsida; order Arecales; family Arecaceae; genus Calamus; species Calamus simplicifolius. The sequence goes on along the minus strand of UESW01004577.1, from coordinate 320,628 downwards.
ATGGCTCCCTAATGCATTAATCCTAGAAGCATTATTAATTGGATCATACATACATACATACATACATACATACGTACGTACATATACATATATATATATATATATATATATATATATATATATATATATATATATATATATATATATATATATATATCTTGTCCCCTTGGCTTGTCATGGAAAGAATATATTAAACAATAAAAGATATATATAGTTTTCTATGCAGGTGGGCCAGTTGCACTATTCCAGCCTTGAAGGCCAAAACAAGGGTTAATTATGTCAGTATCTGGTGGTGCTTGTCAAGCGTGGGGTCTGCTAGTCCAGTGGCCCCTGACTCTATCAATGGCAGTCTCCTGTCAGAACCCACCCTCCGGAATCCTTTGTAAGGTTGTAATTAAGGTTCCGCTGAGAGCATTCTGTGTACAAGGCTCATACAATTCTCTCCTTAATCATTTCCAACTCCAAGCTCCAACTATAACTCACCAACTATTTCCTCAGCAACAAGTGATGCATAGCTCAGCTTCATTTTTAAAACAATGATCAAAGAGTACTGTTCACGGATTTTATTTTGCACAATATATTTATAACATATAGCAAAGATATTCTCGCTCAGAAGCTATAATATGCATGGTAATGCTAAGCTTTCTCTACCATGCATAATTCTAAACGCATGATCAGAACAATGGTGAACTTCAGCTAACTCACGTGTGACAACGAATTACACGAACACCGACTGCATGTGTTTAACGGCAAACAACATGTCAGGACTGTACTTCCACTATTCTTTTCATCATGGTCCCTGCATACTTCTCATCAACGGTAGCCATCAGGGGATCCACATGATCTAGCCGAAACCGTTCCTGTGGTTTCTAACATTCGCTGCACCAGCCTAAAAGGTCAGACACCAAACCAATCTTTTCCAGTGCTCGATCTCCAGCCCAAGGCAATGAAAACCCACCAAGTCCACCAATCTACATGGATGTGATGGTTATAATGTGATAGCAATTTTGTTATATACTTTTGGAGGTCCCTTTCTTTGGCTTTCTTTCAGAAAGGCAGGCATCTGTGACTATGGCCTCTGAATGTGCTCTTTGTTATCTTCTCTCCACCACCTTTTATTATTATTATTTTTCACTCTCTTTCATGGGTGATTAATCCATGCCCTATAAAAGGTTCATCGCCTCTATTTCTTCTTCTCCTCTCGATGGCGATTGTAGGTGTGTGGGTGTGGTGTCTTTATCTGCTCGCTGTTTCGACACTAATGTCGGGTGAAAGGAGTGACATGAGGACCACTGATAAGCAATCTCTTGGTCCCGTCGTTGTAGAAGAATGTTGCATTATTCTCATGTCTTGGGCTTTTCTGGGTCATCGACCGACAAGGTTGGCATCATAGGTGAGCTAGGGTTCTTGTGCTTAAGGAAGGTAAGCTAGCATTGATTACTTGTGGGGACTATTGGAACGTGGTATCCATAATCAATGAGATATATATTTTTGGGCCTGAGCCTTATAATGAAGTCCCTATACTAGCATAGTCTCAAGTTTGTTGTGTTGCATATTCTATTAGGGCAAATGTAGTTAATTCGTAGGAAGATTTGGAATGGATTCACGAATAATAGATCAAGGGGAAAAAAATTGAAACTTCGGACATAATGAAAGCTTCTTGTGTTTCTTTGAGATTTCGTTTACCTACAAATCATTTACATAGAAAAAAATGATACAATAGCGATTCAACGATTCATTTGATTTTCAAAAATTAGTAATATCTTGTTCTTGACATATTCTTGGTTAATGTTGGATATTGATGCTGTGTGTTACTGTTATGGTCTTTCATATGACTAGCAATCATAATATATCTGCGTCTGATGATGGGATCTGGTGCTTGACTAGCAACCGCAATATATCACTCTTACTTCTTATAAATAAGATGTCATGGATTCTTCTGAAAATTTCGGTGAAACGCTCATTAACATGGATCATGTTATGGCCTATGATTATGGATATTTATGGGTGAAAAGTTGGCATCCTATGGAGAGCCCACAGTTGAACATGTAGCAGAGCAAAACAAAAGGCCAGGAGAAATCAAGACCACAGGCAAACAAAATACACGCAAGATTTTATTCTCGAATGACAACACACAAGATCTATGCGATTCCCGTGGTCTATGATCACTGTCAGCCAGACAACAATTCTCCTGAGGCTTGGACTTGGAAATGGACAAAGTGTAGGCCCTCAGGAATATAGGAGACGCAAGGCATGTGAGACATGACACAACGAGAGATGGAGACTTGATGGCAAGAGAGCCTCATCTCAAGTTTTCTGTTGACCTCCTGTTCTTTTGTTTCCCCAACTTTTTTTTTTTGGCTGGAGGGGGGAATGCAGGAGGAATTTAAGGAAGATTACATGTTGGAATTTACAGAGTTAAAACAGTGTGTAATGAACTGTGTACCCGAAGAAATCCTGTGTTAATTTGTTTGCTTGTTATTTTCTTGTTATTTTCTTCTGCTTGGCCGTAAGTTGGACAACAGCAGAAAAGTTGTATCAGCTACCAACTCTATACCTAAACCTCGCAACTAAGCTCTTCTAATTAGATCGTTCTTGCTTTTAAAGTTCACATCTTCTTACTTCAGCATCCTTTTTGCTGATCAATATTCTGCAACCATCAATACAAATTGAGTTTATAGGCTTCTCTGTCTGCGTGGGTGGGTGTGTGTGGTGGTGTAGGATTAACTGTACATGACGTCTGCTCTTGGACATCTACGAGTCTATTGGTGCAGAGTGCTTGCACAAGCTCAGTTACACAATCAAATTCTGGGCTAGTTCGTCTAATTCGTATTGAAGCCCACATGACATTTAAGGGTTCTGTGCGGGCTGTCCATATAGTGTGAACAAATCCGCAAAAATAATTATGCCATAGACATTGAAGCGTTGAAATGATACCTTGGGTTTTATTTTTAAAATTAAATTTTAGTGAAAGCAAGATGAGCTTCATCCTTTCTTAATAAAGACAATCGATCAATCATTCAAGTCTCATCTCGTCAAGATAGGCATGGTGCACAGCTTTGAAAGATGCCTTGACAAATGACTTGGGAACATTTTTAACTGTCAGCTCGATATAATAGAAGCTTCTGTGAGTAATCCATTTTTGTTCCTTCCTACCAAAGTTATGAAATGTCATCCTCACAATTTTTTTTTTCAGATACTCATGACTTCTTTGGCCTCTCTCTTGCCCGGCAGATCGTATTTTTGTTGCCATGCCCAGTCCAATCAATTCGATTTTTGCTCATCGTTTTCCTCCCTTCACTATCTACAACCCATGCATGCTTCACTGTTAAAAACTACACCATTGCACTTCGGTGCTGACTTTATTTGTTCCAACCCCTTCAATGTCTTGGAATTCTTGACCATATGAGATCGATCAGTGGGCTTGTTTCTAGTTTTAATAAGCCTATTTTACTGTACTTGATAATTAATTAACCTTTATAATTTTTTCCCACGCAAATCACTTGCGGTAAAATCATTGGTGGTCCACCCGAGATATTATTGCTGTGATGGACGCGGTACCGGATGACCTCCTGACTGTTCTGCAAACGTACCCTTCGATAAAAAGGAATATTTGACTTTATATCACTCCACGCACGTCAATTGTCAAATCAGCATGGACACAAATTTCAAAAGCTGGGCACCCACGGGACGAGCGTCAGCACACTTCCCAAGGCGAACATTGGAAGGTGTTTTGGAGCGTAGAACACTCGGAGATATCAGCAACAAGGGGAGCATTAACTGATGGCGTTCGGTGTAGGAGGATAAGGTTGATCCAAAGTTGACGATATTAGAGGTGACAAGACTTGCAAGGCAGTGCAAAGGCGACAACGCAAAGGAAAGCAGCTATGGGTTTGTCTCTCCCAATTGAGTCTCTCATTAACTTATTGGCTATCCCTAGATTCCACTTCTAGGGCTTTCTGGTTCTACTTATCCAAAGGGACTGCAGTGATATAAGACCAAGGAATGGTTTCTAGCCAGTTAACCAAGGGCCTGTTTCTCTGGCCAAGCAGGGTCAGCCGGTGGGATTCACTCAAATACCAACTGCAGCGAGTGCTCACCAAAAAATATATCCTTCCCTTCCAGTACGTTATAATTGTGGCCTTTTTCGAGAAAGGAGAGGCTGCATGGAAGTGGGTTTGTGACATGGTTCACCCTTTGAGAGAAGGGTAATATTTGGCAATTAGGAACTAACAGGTTAGAGCATATTTGTATGAACTAGTGTTTGGTTACCTCAATTCTGGCTTAGCACCGGCATATGTTCCAATGAAAATAGTAGAGTACGGGATAGGAAGGCGAAAAGGGCCGTGGACCATCGTAGGAATAAATGGACCTCTCTAGCTTTTGTCTGGCTAGTGCTCTAGAGTGTGCTTTTAGATTGTTTGACTTGTGAGTTGGGAGAAGGTGGTGAGACGTTTGTCCATGGAAGATAGGGGGCGGGTCCCCTTTCAAATGGGTCTAAAAGAGATGAGTTGTGCGCCTTGTCCACCTCCTCTTGACTTAACCCCCTCACACACTATGAAGGTTTATAATTGTCTTGGGGTGGTGGTCTTTTCTTTTGTCTACAACCTGTGGCCCTCTCTTTGAGGAGGGGAAGAAGGCCTATCCCCAACCTATCTCTCTCGAGAGAGATGGAGTTTACCTCTGACTCAACCACCCCTCATGTCACCATGCCATGGGACTCTCTCTTTCTCTAATTCATGCATGCATGACTAGACACATGCTCATGAACACAAGGAAAAGCATTCATGAGCAAGTATGCTAAGCAACCAGGGTAAATGTCGGCATGAATATGGAAGAACAAATTTACAAGCCTTCGAGGTCCCCTAAGACAAATTGGAAGAAATAATTGGCTAATTCCAACGAGATATTGACACCTATCACCAATCAAAACATACATATCTTTCCTTTGTTATGGAAGGTACATATGTTTATCATTGTAGGAACACACAGGACTGAAAGCAACCATTCATGTGACAGCGTGCACCACTGTCTAAAATATCTTGAAGGTCTTGTCTCCAAAGATGGGCGCCCTACCACTCAGCTTGGAGAGAATAACCCTTCAGTTGAAGTTAAAATTCGAGTCATGTCTAACACGCTGTTGCACCTGTGTCATGACCTAGACTCTTGCCTAACTCTGGTTCTTCTCTCGACAAGTCTGGAACTAATTCCTCTCAACAAACAGAGAATACTTGTTCAGAGCAAAGATCCTATGAAGGCCAATGTGGGCTTGGCCCATTCTAATGCATGCTATGGCCCGGAAAAAGTCTTTCTACTGCTTACAGGATGGCTTGCACCAGATGCAATGATTTATTCATACATGAGCCCTCATCGAGAAACTCGCTCTTAGATTTTATACCACAGACGTACGTGCAGACCCATGCATGGGCAAATCATACTGTCCAGACCATTCTGCATCAAAGATGATGTAAAAAGACTTTCATTATGGATCAAAGCGGAAACATCAATGTATTTGCAGCATGCAGTGATATGCCTGCCAAACATATTTCTTATTCGTATTTGTCTTAAGATTAGCAAGCCCAATATGGACATTTTTTCATAGATGTGAAGAACATAAATTCTAGTTTGTGTTTGACACGATAAATCTATCCTCTGTATGAGCATATAAAGTCCTGATCTTAAGGCAATCTGAAGTGTTATTGAAAGAATCTAAGAGAGGGTACTTCACAGAGAGTCTAGGATTTTGTGAGAGAGTATCTCTCAAGAGGAAAGTTGTTGTCATCTTCATTTTTTTCCTACCATGCAACAAGCGGATATCAGCGCTTGGTTCTCGAGGTTATGCAGAAAATCATAATAGCAAGGACACTTGCATTGGGTTCTTAGCAGCGACTGGGTCGCATGAACTGTTGGAAAGGAGATAATCTTTTTTTTTTTGGATTGGATAAGACTAAAATTTTAGGGATAAGAGAAGACTTGAAATACGTATGTATATGCTTTCCTTAAAGCATTATTTGCCTTCTCCCTTTCTTCAGAGTTGTTTGTGGGATTAAATCTTGCAAATAGCTTTTAAGATATGACAAGCCTTGAGAGAATTTGCATCGAAGCAACAGTGAAAAATCTCTAAGGAATCAGAAACAGTATTTCTGGAGAAGAGATATTATAACAGATATTCAATACTCTCAATTCTATTTGTTGTTAGTTTTATAGGCACAAAGGCACCTTTTCATGAAAGGAGGTATCCCTTTCAAGTGATCTATCCGTTTAAATCATAACATATATATCCTTTTAAGTGATATATCCGTTTGAATTATAACGATTGATTTTGAAAGGCATATTTTCATAAAAAAACGTATCCCTTTCGAGTGATATATCCTTTTGAATCATGACATATCCTTTCAAACAATATCCGTTTGAAACTTATTTAAATATATATCACATGCACGTGCCTCGTGCCCACTTTTATTATTTATCTTCTTTCTTTATAATTGAACAACAAATCCAACAATCCCCCACTTGTTCAAATATAAAGAAATATTTCAGAAAAGAAACGGTTTATATTAATACAGTAAAGTATCGTTTGATTTGAACTTTACCTTAGTGTATCTACCACAAGACTTTGTCGAAATCCTAGGTAGCATAAAAGCTTTGAACCTATTATTTTTAGTGACAAAAACGGTGATATATACACACATAAAAACTCTTGTGTTCATAAATTTCATACCAAACTCACTTAGCACTGTTATGGCCAGGTGCTCATTTTGATTCATGAACTTTTCAGAGAAAAAAAAACTCCAAATCTCCTTGAGACAGCACCATCTCTAAGTTCATCTAGGTAAATTTCTTTCAGTATCTTTGTTACATTTAAGATACTTATCTTAAATAGACTGAATTTGATTAAGAGTTTTTGATTAACTCAACCCTCAAACTGTAACATTACTTCAGCACTTTACATCTTAGATAGGGCTTATTTATTAGTGCTGATATTTCTCTATTTATCAATAATTTATTTTTCTCGTTGAACCTAACAACTAGTGATTGACTAATATTAGGTTGAGTTGCCATCATTGATAATATATATTTTTTAACTTAGGAGTTTTAGCCACATCTCTCTAGATGTTGATTTCACTAAGTCTCTAGCCAAAGGCTTAGTAAACGGATCCACTAAGTTCTTACTTGATTTTACAAAAGTAAGGGAGATAATTTCATCTTTAATTAGATTCCTTATATAATCATGTCTTAGACTAATATGTCTAGACTTTCTATTGTATGTATCACTATATGCTCTAGCTAAAGTGGCTTGACTATCACATTGTATAAATATAGAAGATAAGTTCTTTGATGTCAAAGGAATTTTAAAAGAAAATTCCTTAGCTATTCAGCTTCTTTCCCTATTTCTGCCAAAGCTACAAACTCAGATTCCATAGTTGAATGTGTAATTAAAGTTTGTTTATTGGATTTCCAAGATATAACACTTCCTCCTAGGGTAAACACCCAACCAGTAGTAGATTTATTGTCTCCTACACTTGATATCCAATTGGCGTCAGTATATCCTTCTATGACAGCAGGGAATTTTGAGTATAATAGACCAAGATTCTTATTTTTTTTAAGATAACCAAGAGCTCTTTCAACAGCCTTCCAATGCTCATAGCTTGGGTTGCTAGTAAATCTACTTAATTTACTAACAGCAAATGCTATATTTGGTCTTGTACATTGAGCCACATACATAAGACTACCAATAGCACTGACATATTCAATTTGAGCTACAACTCTTCCATCATTCTTTAGAAGCTTGATACTTGGATCAATCGGGGTACTAGCTTCCTTAATTTTTAAGTGGTTGAATTTGTTCAACACTTTCTTTATATAATGTGTTTGGCTCAAAAAATAACTCCCACTATCTTTAGTTATTTTGATACCTAGAATGGTATCTACATGTCCAAGATCCTTCATTTTGAATGTGAAAGATAGAAACTTCTTTGTTTCTATGACACCTCTCATGTCATTGCTCACTATTAACATATCATCAACATATAAACAAACAAATATCATATATTCATCACATACTTTTGTATAAAAACATTTATCTGCAATATTATGAACAAAACCATTTGAAAGAATAGCAAATTCAAAATTTTCATGCCACTGTTTGGGTGCTTGTTTTAAACCATATAGTGATTTAACAAGCTTACACACTTTATGTTTATTTCCAAGAAAGATGAAGCCTTATGGTTGTTCCATGTAAACCTCTTCATTAATATCACCATTTAAGAATGCAGTTTTAACATCCATTTAATGAACATGAAGATCATGGATTGATGCTAAAGCAAATAAAATTCTAATGGAAGTTATTCTTACTGGAGCATATGTATCAAAATAATCAATTCCTTCCTTTTGTCGAAACCCCTTTGCTACTAATCTAGCCTTAAAAGTATGAAGAGTTCCATTAGTATGATACTTTCTTCTAAACACCCACTTACAACCAATGGGTTTAGAATCATTGGGTAAATCAACAAGTTCCAAGTGTGGTTTGACATAATAGAATCTATTTCATCATTTATAGCATCTTTCCAAAAAGCAGCATCTCTAGAATACATAGCTTCCTTGTAAGTTTTAGGATCATCTTCAACTTGAAGAACAAAAGGAGTTGTTCTCATGACTTTTTATCTATTTCCTTTTACTAAGTAAAAGGAGATAAGTTGAGAATCAATCTCATCATTTCCTAATTCTGTTGCTTTCCATATTCTTTTGCTTTTACGAGGTTCACTAGGTTGTTGATCTTCAGTCTTAGAATATGTCTTCAATTGTGATCCTCCACTAATAAGAGTTTGAGATTTATTTTCTGAAATTAATAAATGCTCAAAAAATTCCACATCTCTGGATTTTATTATTACATTAGACTCTAAATTTAAGAGTATATGCCTTGCTATTTATAGAATAACCTACAAAAGCACATCTAATTTCTCTTGAACGCAACTTGGTCCGTTTGGGATCATTATTTTTGTAATATGCAAGACACCCCCACACTTTGAAATACCCTATATTGGGTTTTCTTTCTTTCCATAATTGATAAGGAGAAATTTTATTTCTTTTAAAGGAATTCTATTAAGAATATGATAAGCAGCAAGGAGAGCTTCACCCCATAAATTGAATGACAATTTAGCATTTAATAACATTACATTAATCATTTCAAGAAAAGTTCTATTTTTTCTTTCAACCAAACCATTTTGTTCAGGTATTCAAGGTGCAGAATATTCATGAATAATACCATTTTCTTCACAAAATATATTAAAATCGTTTAAAAAATATTCTCCTCCTCTATCACTTCTAAGAACTTTGATTTTTCTTCTTAATTGATTTTCTACTTCAGCTTTATAAACTTTAAACATTTTAAAAGCCTCATCTTTATGTTTCAATAAATAAACATAAATAAATCTTGAGCAATCATCTATAAATATGATAAAATATCTATTACCATCTCTAGTTAACATACCATTTTGTTCGCATATATCTGAATGTATGAGATCTAATAATGAGAATTTCTTTCAACATTACTAAAAGGTTTCTTTACCATCTTTGATTTAACACATATTTCATATTTTTTAAATTTATCAACACTATCACAAAAAATTAAACCACATTTAATCATTCTCTTCATAGTGCTAATTCCTACATGTGCTAATCTACCATGCCATAAAAAAATAGAATCAACCATATAAGCAAAAGCATCATTATTATTAATAGCATTATCAGCAATACATAATTTGACCATTCCATCACATGAATAGCCTTTTCCAACAAAGACACCATAACGGGATAAAATTAGTTTTCCCGCTTCATACATAGATTTTATTTCAGGTTTTCCCAAAAGATCCCCACTAGCTAGATTCCTATTCATATCAGGGACATGAAGAACATTAGTTAAGGTAACTTTCTTTTCAAAGTGAAGAAAAGTTCCATAGTTTCTTTGCCTAACACTTTGGATCGGCCTTCATTTCCCATTTGAATCTCATGTCCATCAATTTCTTCATGATAGGTTTTAAACAGTGACCTATCATAACAAACATGGACTGTGGCACACGTATCATACCATCAGCCAAGAATCTTGCCTTGAACAATGTTGATCTCACTCACAGCAGCAATAATCTCTTCATTGTCCTTCACGGAGTTCACCTTTACCTCTTGGTTAGCTTTCTTTTTAAACCTGCAATAACGAGCATAATGCCCAGATTTGCCACAGACAAAGCATGCTCCCTTGGTCACGTTTTGGTTTTTAAATTTCTTGAACTTTCCTTGATCCTTTTTAGGACCCAGAAAATTTTCTTTATTTTGGTTGCCTTTATTGGCCTGTGAGAGCTTACTCACTGCATTTGCCTTAGTAAGGCCTTCATAAGAATTTTCATTCTTATCTCTTTCCCTCGATTTCTCTTCGATTCGTAGGTGTTTCTGAATATTTTTCAAAGAAAAACCTTCAGAATTATGAAGTAACTTTTTCTGTAGCCTTTCCAGGAAGATGATAATTTTGCTATAATGGCACCAACTTGGAAAGATTCAGGAAGTTCAATCTTCACAGCCCTCAGTTTATTCACAATCACTTGCAATTCATGTACTTGAGGCAAAATAAGTTTATCATCAAGCATTTTGAAATCAAAATATTTAGAGATAAAAAATTTCTTTGTACCTTCCTTCTCAGCCTTATATTTGAATTCTAGTGCTTTCCAGATATCTCTTGCAGATGGATTATCAGTGTATAGATCATAGAGACGATCTGATAGGGCATTCAAAATATGACCACGACATATGTGTTCATTCTCTTATCGTTTCTTACGTGCTGTCTTTCTCTCTTCAGAGTCCTTGTCAGAAGGTTCTGGAATTGCTTCAAGATCAGGATCAAGAATATAGAAAATCTTCATGACTGTCAACAAAAACTTCAATTTATCTTGCCAGCAAGTAAAATTAATCCCATCAAAACGATCCAAACGAACAAGGTTATGATTCATTACTTTAATGGTAGCGTTTGCAGTATCAATCTCCATAACCGCAGATAACGCTTTAAGAATGTTGGGAAGGAGATAATCTTTTTTTTTGGATTGGATAAGACTGAAAATTTTAGGGATAAGAGAAGACTTGAAATACGTATGTATATGCTTTCCTTAAAGCATTATTTGCCCTTCCCCTCTCTTCAGAGTTGCTTGTGGGGTTAAATCTTGCAAATAGCTTTTAGGATATGACAAGCCTTGAGAGAATTTGCACCGAAGCAACAGTGAAAAATCTCTAAGGAATCAGAACACAGTATTTTTGGAGAAGAGATAAGATAACATATATTTACTCTCAGTTCTATTTGTCCTTAGTTTTATAGACACAAAGGCACCTTTTCATGAAAGGACATATCCCTTTCAAGTGATCTATCCGTTTGAATCATAATATATATATCCTTTTAACTGATATATCCGTTTGAATTATAACGGTTGATTTTAAAAGGCACCTTTTCATGAAAGAACGTATCCCTTTGGAGTGGTATATCCTTTTGAATCATCCTTTCGAGTGATATATCCTTTTAAATTATGACATATCCTTTCAAACAATATATCCGTTTGAAACTTATTTAAATATATGTCACATGCACATGCCTCGTGCCCACTTTTTTTATTTATCTTCTTTCTTTATAATTGAACAATAAATCCAACATGAACCTCGAGGTGCTGAGATCGATGAGGATCACAATTCCATGCTTGGATTGAAGCTTTGTTGATCATCCTCTCTCTTAAGTGTTGCGGGGAGGAGGTGCTGTGCCATGACATCGCCAAGGCTTGCATGCTCGTTAGCGTCTTCATATATACTAGTAGCTAGAAATGGTGAGGGTGATGAACGAAGATGCAAGAGTCTGATAAGGAAGAGACAAGCTAAAGGTGGATGCCGTGCCCTTGCCAGTAAGTGGGTTGCTGCTAAATCTCAAGTGGCTGCCCTACATGATCGACTCCTTTGTTTTTTAGAGCCCTCTTCCGTTGCCAAAAGGCTTTGAACCCAGGCATCACCTGAGAAGAAGAAGAAGAAGAAGCCAGCACCTAGGATCGGTGGCTGTGGGATCTTCATAGTCATCTGGTGATCGGTGGCTGTGAAGGCGATGACCGACGTGCGAATAGGAGTCCAAGTGGGAGTAGCGATGGCCGGACAGATTGGATCCAACGCATTTCAACGATGAGACCCTTCTCCTGTTTTTTCCATTGGGAACAAGGGTTGAGAACTTCACAGGGGTTGAGACCCCTAGGAACCCCTTGCTGTGCTCGGCAGCCAGTTGTGAAGGAGACCTTCTCCTGGGTGATCATTCATTGGTAGAGGTGGTGGATCGAAGCCAGGGAATGCTCAGCGGAGGGGCATTTAGAGTGTGCTAGTTGCTTCACCTCTTGATCATTGCGTCCAAGAGGCCAGGCGCGACGGAATTAGCAGCGGCAGAAGGGTTGCTGGATGTGAGGAAGAAAGAAGCAAGAAGAAGACGGAGAAGAAGAAGAAGGGGAGAGAGAGAAGGTTATTGCAGCTTGAAAAAAAATTAGAATAAGTGGGAGAAGAAGGAGGGGAGAGAAAGAAGGTTATTGCAGCTTGAAAAAATTAGAATAAGTGGAATAACTATTCAAATCTTATTCCAGTGGACTATTTGCCGCGATAGCGAAGATGGAGCGTTGCTTCGTTTGAAGATCAAAAAATTTCATTTTTTTTTTGCAGCATTACTTCGAATTCAGATCATGGCAATTCGATTATTCTAGTGAGGTGATGAAGATGGAATATTGCTCCAAACGAAGATCAGAGACTTTCTCTATTTTTAGAGCTTTACTCCACTATTATCAAAGAATTTTTTTTTTAATTTTGGTTAAACCTGCATCCATCCCGTATTGAGTCAGTGGACTGGACAGCTAATGCCAAGTAGTGTCATACAAGGCAACATATGAATTCTTGATGAATGCCTAGTTGCATGATTGTATGTGGGCATTCCAAAGTCATAATTTTAAGAAAAAAATTATGATATCGACCATGAAGTTCAAAATCAATAAGTTCAATGAAAGTTATAACTTTAAGATTTGGCAGATCAAGATGCGGGTTCTTTTGGTATAATAAGGATTATGAAAGAAACTAGAAAGTAGAGAAAGATTATCAGCAACCATATCCGATGAAGAGAGAATAAGTTAATAGTAAAAGTATATAGTGCCATTCTATTATGTTAGGCAAACAAGGTTCTTGAAGAAGTCGTTGAGGAGAAGATAGCAACATAAATTTATTATTCTGGATTAAAAAAAAAGTATACCATTGAAAGACCGCCCAGATGAGTTAAATATGGCTATTCATAATTTGAGAAATATCAGAATTAAGATCGAAAACAAAAGTCAAAGCGTTGTTCTTTTAAGCTCATTACCATTCTTATATAAGAATTTTATTGATACATTATTATATAAGAGAAAAAGTCTTTTTGGTTAATGATATAAAAGATGCTATACAATCTAAGGAAATGAAGATCTATAGGGAGAAGAAAGGAGAAGGCTTGGTTGCAAGAAGTAGAAGCAAGGAGAATTATGATGCCCTTCCCAATAGTCCCACATCAAAAAATTGGGAGTTAGTTGTATAGTTTATAATCAGTTAAGAAAGATAGACAAGTACCAATTGGATCCCTTTTGGGCTTTGGTGGCCTAAGTTGGTATGGGCCTTGTCCGTCTTGCTTTCTTGTAACGAAACGGGTTCGTGGGTGCTGCGGGCCCAGGGCCCGGATCGTTACAATATGGTATAGAACCATGCATCAGCCGAAAGTATAGGAGCTAAGTGCCATACGAGGCAAAGTGCTACATCAATGGGAGCCACCTCTTGAACTTGTAGGGGCCATAGAAGATGGGGGCCACAGGGCAAAGTGCTGCATTGATGGAAGCCAACTTTTGAACCTATGGGGGCCATCTCTAGAATCCTGGTGGTTGTGATCAATTGCCCTGGCGACGAGCACCAGCCGAAAGTATAGGAGCTAAGTGCCACATAGGGCAAAGTGCTACATCAATGAGAGCCACCTCTTGAACTTGTAGGGGCCATAGAAGATGGGGGCCACATGGCAAAGTGCTACATTGATGGAAGCCACCTTTTGAACCTATGGGGGCCACCTCTAAAATCCTGGTAGTTGTGATCAATTACCCCTGGCGATGAGCACAATCTGTCCCCCTTACAAAGGCGATGAGGACGTCACCTCTGTAAGGAAGGTAGATTGTGATGCCCCTCTCAATTGTCCCATATCAAAAAATTAGAAGTTGGTTGTATAATTTATAACCAGTTAAAAAAGATGGACAAATACCAATTGGTTCCCTTTTAAGCTGTGGTGGCCCAAGTTGGTATGAACCTTATCCGTCATGCTTTCTTGTAGCGAAATTGGTTCGTGGGTGCTGTAGGTCCAGGGCCCAGGTCGTTACAAATTATTCAAGCACCATAAGTAAATCAAAATCAAAGTTAAAATAATAAAAACTTCATTGTTGCTCTTATCACGAGGAAAGGTACCTAAAGAGAAATTGTCTGAAGAGAAAATAAAAGGGTAAAAAAAATCTCTGAAGCTAGAGTGAGTACAACTAAAGAGAATACTTCAAAAAGTTATGATGATGTGATAAACGAGGTACTTTTAATTACCATCAATAACTCTAGTAAAGAGTAGATTCTTGATTTTAGTTGTTTCTTTCATATAACTCCTAATAAAAGTTGATACTTTATATATCAATAAAAATAGGAAGGCTTTATTGGGTGACGATAAAATTGTAGATGTTGTTAGGAGCAAGATAATTCGTATCAAGATATTTAACGATATTGTAAGGTCCCTAAAAGTTAGGATATTATAGAGCTGATAAAAAGCTTGATTTTTTTTGGTCCATTTGATACTTGGCAATATAGATATTCAACTAAGAATGGTATGTTAAAAGTTTTTAAGGATGTTCTTAAAATGATTAAAGGATGGATGCTGAATGGCTTATATTAATTGATTGGAAGCACTATATTAGTATCGCTATGGTTTCTTTATTTGTAAAGCTGTTAGACTTAAATGTCATTTGGTTCTAGTCTATGTGATTAGTGCATGTGTGAAAGAAAGATGATAGGTAGAGTTATTCAAGAAAGGCCTACTTAATGATATGATGATTGGTAAACTAGACTTCTAAGGGGGCGTTTGGTAGAAGGTAATCTATCCAGATTACCGTAATTAAAAGGGCCTCACCGGATAACCATGTTTGGTATAAATTTTGAATGGTAATCTATCTTGCAGTGGTAATTACCACTTGAGTGGTAATCTATTACCACTTGAGTGGTAATCCATATTACCTCAGGAGGTGGCTATCCACATTACCGGCTATGTTATAATCTAATAAGTTTTTCTTTTGACAAATTACCCCTACCTCTTTTATAAAAATAAAATTATAACCTTTCTCCAAATAATTAAATTAATTAAAAAAATTAAATTAAAAAATTAAATTATTTTAAAAATTATTTTTTTATTTTAAATTGAATTTTAAAAATTAATTTTTTAATTTTTAATTTAATTATAAAAATAGTTTTTTATTTTTAAAATTAATTTTAATTAATTTTAATATTTTTTATTAATTAATTATTAAATTTTTTAATTTTTTTTAAAATATTTTTTTATTTTTTTAATTATTTTTTTAAATTTTTTTTTTTATTTTTGAATTTTAATTACAATTAATTTTTTTTTTATTTTTCAATTTAATTTTTTTTTTTTTTTAATTTTTTTCATTTTTTTTCTTTTTTTATTCTTTTTTTTTTTTTTTTTTTTTTTTTTTTTAATTTTTTCCTTCCTTTTTTTCCTTTTTTTTCTTTTTTTTTTTCCCTTTCTTTTTTCTTTTTGTCCTTCCTTTTTTTCCCCCCCTTTTTCCCTTTTATTTGTTCCCCTCCTTCCTTCCTTCCTTCCTTCCCCCTTCCTTCCTTTTTTCTTTTTCCGTCCTTTCCTCTTTCCTTTTTTCCCTTCCTTTTTCCCTTCCTTTTTTCCCCTTCCTTTTTCCTTTTTACCTTCCTTTTTCCTTTTTCCCCCTTTTCCTTTTTCCTTCTTTTTCCCATTCCTTTTTCCCCCCTTCCCTTCCTTCCCCTTTTCGTTTTCCCCCTCCTTCTTTTTTTTTTCTTTTTTCCCTTCCTCTTTTTCCCCGTCTTTTTTTCCTTTTTTTTTTTCCCCCTTCCCTTCCCTTCCTTCCCTTTTTCTTTGTCCCTTCCTTTCTTTTCCCCCTTCCTTTTCCCTTCCTTTCCTCTTCCCCCTCCCCTTCCCCCACCTCCTCTCCCTTCGTCTCTTCCTCTTCCTTCTTTCTCTCCTCCCCTCCCCCTCCCTTCTTTTTCCCCTCTCCTCCCTCCCTTCTGCTCCTTGCCCGTTTCCGCCTCCCCCCCCTTGCCTCCCTGTTTCCCGCTTCCCCCTCTCTTTTCCTCTTCCCCCCTCCTTCCATCTTTCCTTCTCCTCCTCTCTTTCGGGGTCTTTGCGGTCTTTTCCCCCTTTTTCCTCGCTTTGCTTTCCTCTGCCTTTGCTTTCGGGGTCTTTTGCGCCTTTGCTGTTCTCTGCCTGGTACTCTGTTTGTCCTCCCCCCCTCTTCCTCTCCGCTTCCCTCTGCCTCCCCCCCTCGTAATCACCTTCCTGGCCCATCCCGTGGTAATCTCTTCGGGTAATCTCATTACCATTTAGGATTGCTGGTAATGCCCAAACGCAACCTAAGCGTAATGCATAGATTGAAAGCAAAGTATAGTGAAGTTTAGCATTGGTATCTATTATTCCAGAAGATATCGGATTACATCCATTCAGACATTTGAGGATCTAAGCCTTATGAATCAACTCAACTCAAGTCATCTAATACTTTTTCCAACTACAAGGGGTCGGCTATATGAATCTGCTTCCTCCACTCTGCTCTATTCAGAATCAAGTTGCCATTCAAATTACAAATAGTCATATTTTTTTAATTACTTCTGTTCATGTTAGTTTAGGTCTACCTCTACCTTTATCCTCACTATGAATTATTAAAAGATCACTCTTTCTAACACGAGCATCTAAAGGTCTATGCTGTATATGTTCAAACCACCGCAACCGATTTTCTCTAATTTTATCTTCAATTGGGGATCACTACAAGGGAAAAAAAATATTGCAATGCCCAAATGCGTCGCTAAACATGCTATTGCGACGCAATGACGGCATCGCTCAGATGTCCATCGCAATCTCAATTTGTCGCAATTGCATCGCAATATTGCGACTCTCTGCGACGCAACAATGCGTCGCAATATTGCGACGCATCCAAATGCGTCGCTAAATTTAAAACTAATTTTTAATATTAAAATTATTATTAAATATTACGATGCATTCAGTTGCGTTGCAATATTGCGATGTATTCAGTTGCGTCACAATATTGCGACGTATTCAGTTGCGTCGTAATATTTAATAATAATATTTTAGATATAATAGCGATGCAATTTGAGTCGCTAATGCGTCGCCAAATTTTTTTTTTAAAAAATATTGCGACGCAAGGTCATTACGTCGCAATATTTAATAATAATATTTTAGATATAATAGCGATGCAATTTGAGTCGCTAATGCGTCGCTATTAATTTTTTTTTAAATTATTGCAACATCAGGTCATTGCGTCGCAATATTTAATAATAATATTTTAAAAATATTAGCGATGCAATTTCAGTCGCTAATGCGTCGCTAATTAAATTTTTGTAAAAAAATATATTAAAAATTAAAATGGTTAATACAATTTTGTTACATTTAAATATTGATAGAAACATTCTTCACTCATATTGATCCAAACAATAATCATTCAATTTCCAAAAATAATTAATATATTAAAATTTTGAAGTGTTCATGTACAACATATAAAAAGAAAAAAAAATATATCAAGAATCTGAGCGATCACGTGGAGGCTGGAGACCCTGCGACAAGTGGCTAACCATATCCTGCAAATGATGCATCTGATCTCGCACGTTTCCAAGCTCCTGATCCCGGCCTCGCATACGCTGCTCGAACTCGTGCTCGACCTCCTGCCGAACCTCCTGACGAACGTTCTGCCGAACCTCCTCCGCAATAGATCTCCGAATGTCGTCTAAATGCTCGACAGGAATATCACCAGAAAATCACGAGCTGGAGGCCTGATAGAGAAAATATGAAGAAGCTCTAGTGCCTAGACCATAGACCCTGCGGTCTCACGGCTGGGCACCAATAGCCTCCAAAAACACACGCCGACTCTCCTCTGCTGAGAGTTCGACGAGCGTCTCCCCATCAGTGGAGTCGACTTGCGATGCCTGGGAGCGAAGCTCCTCGACTCGTGTCTTTGAATTATAAAATCAACAATAAATAAGTTAATAAATTTCTCAAAATAAAATTTTAGAAATTAAACAGATACTACATAAAGCTAATTTCTTACCGCAACCTCCTGTGAACGCATGTCGACCCAAGAACCGTCCCTCCTGGTGTGAGTCGCCCTGAATAGATGAAACTCACCAGGATCTTCGCCCTCCTGCTCAGACTATAACAATAAAAAATTGATATTAATACAAATATTTGTAAATAACTAAATTAGTAATTAAATTATTTATGTTTTCTTACCATACGGCATCTGTGATCCTGAATCGAAATGGAGCCCGAAGTATGGCGGGAGAGACCCGTGCCAGGACTGCCCTTCTCGGATCGACGGTTCGTGCTGGCTGATGCGGACCTCCTACGCCAGCCATCGGACTGCCAGGCCTGCTGCCACTCGTGCCAAATACCCTCTGGCACATGCGCAGGATGCTGACCCGATGACCTCCAACGATGAAGCATGTTGGAGTATCAGCGTCCCGTAAGAGCCTCCATGCTGCCCTAATGGCATCATGGCTGGCAGGGTCCCACGTAAACTTTTTTTGTATTAAAATAAACAGTTAGTTTTAGAATTTATTAAGATTAAAAAATTTTATATCAGTGATAAATTGTATTTAATAAGTTTACCTGAAACTCAGAAAAATAAAACTCCCTCGTGGCTGGAGATACGTGGCGCCAATCATGGCCACTGGGATCTGCACGCCTCTGAAATACGGTGCAATTGTGGCTGGATACATGATGCTGCTCAATAAATCTGTTAAAAAAATACATATTTATAAGTAATTGACTTAAAAATATAAAAATATATTTTTAATTAGTATATACTTACAGCCCATGAGCATCAAGTCAAAGTACGGTGTGGCCGATGGTGGAAGAACTCTCGGAGGTATATGCCGATCGGTTGGATGGTAATACCAATGCAGGATCACCGCCGACTGCTGGAGAGATTGAAGGCTGTGCGATGTGTGGAGATCCAAACTCTCTATCTCCAAAGCTCATGCGATCTGATGCAGCAGGGCTACGTCCTTGCTCACTCCGTATGTCGTCGGTAGATCTACCTCTGCCCGTCATACTGAAAATACTAAAGATTCATGCAATTAAATTATGATTAATGATTGACTATGTAAAAATTTAACACTTATAAAATAAAGTTGAATTTAAAAAAACCTCTATGTTTAATCGGTGTCATTTATTTCGTGAAATGTTGGTTCAACATCCGATGTTGTATCGGACTGCGATTCAGTTTCATTATCATCGAAAGGAAACCGAACATTTGCATCCGTAATTTCTTGGACATCACCATTTGGATCTCTAAGTGATGTTTCAGGAGCCCTTGTGTCGTCCTTAATTGCATGCATTTCTATCTCATCCTCTTGAAATGCAGGGTACTCGACTGATTGACTTGATGAACTCTCCTCTAATAAGATTGTTGAATGTGGGACGATTTTAGAAACAACCCACCAATCTTGCTTGTCGTTGCGCAAACTTGGATATCCGCAGTAAAACACTTGCTGAGCTTGGGATGCAAGGATGAATGGGTCATATTTCTGCAATCTTCATCGATGGTTCACTTCAACCAAATTGTAATCGTTATGAACCCTTTTGCCCACAGGAACTATCGGATCGAACCAATTGCAATGAAACAATAGGTTCGTTTCATAGGCCAACCGGGATATTCAACTTCAACCACCTCTACTAACTTTCCGTAATAATCCTGCATATTTGCTCCAACACTTTTCCTTTAACACACACGCCCTAGTTCTGTGTGCCTTTTAAAGCTGCTAATCATTCAATCTAAAATTTGTACCCATTAACAAAATAGCCAGTAGAGGTTGTTACGGTCTTCAATGGCCATTGCGATAGATATTTAATGAAAATATTATCGGTTGGGGACCATGGACCGTTTACCTATAAATTAATAAGCTATTCACAACCAATTCGAAAAATTAAAGCTATTATTGAAATTGATTGAGTGATACTACTCACAAATTCATAAAACCAGTAAGCGAACTTCGTTTCTAACTTCTGTCCAATTGCAACTTGACTGATGTCGGGATTTATCTGTCGTTGTATATCACAATACATTCTTATGGGATGATAAGGATTAAAACTGATGTTAGCAATTAAATATTATGGTATATTGTAATTTAATTTAGAAGTTCCAATTAAGCATTGAAGTATACACTTACTCAATATATGGATCGACTTCTCTACAGTTCATTAAGATATAATAATGTGCTGCATTATACTCCATATCGCTAAGATTTCTTGACTTCTGCCCTCCAAATGAATGGCCGATACCTTTAAAAATTGATATTCTACCGTCATTAGGTTCTCCTTCATCCACACATATGTCATCGTTACGACCAAAATTTTGGCTCCTCGTGTGGATGTGACCGTCAAAGTAATGCGAGGCAAAAGCTGAAACTTCTTCGACCAAGTGTGCATTGCATATATAACCTTCAACCCTTGCCTTATTACGCACATTATTTTTTAACTTCTTAAGGTACCTATATGTAAAGTTGAGACAAAAAATTAACCAATTTTCTCGCAATGAAATAATATTTGAAATGTCAATATGTCTAAATGATGTATATATTTACCTCTCGAAAGGATACATCCAGCGATGCTGCACGGGACCAGCTATGCTCGCTTCGTATGGCAAGTGAACCGGTAAATGCTTCATTGAGTCAAAAAAACTGGAAGGAAATATTTGCTCCAGCTTGCATAAAATAATTAGAATTTCTTCCTCAAGCCTTGCCATGGATGCAGAAGTAATGACTGTGGCAGACAACTCCTTGAAGAACAAGCTAAGCTCTGTCAATGCCTTCCAGACATGTTGCGGAAGCAACTCACGAAAAGCTATAGGCAATAACCGTTGCATGAAAATATGACAGTCGTGACTCTTCATGCCGGACAACTTGAGCTTATGCATGTCCACACACCTACCGATATTTGAGGCATAACCATCTGAAAATTTTAACCCTCTAAGCCAGCTACATAAAACTTCTCGTGAATTTCTGTCAAGAGTATAATAGGCTTTAGGATAGGTCCCGTCGGTACTCCTCCTCAAATTACCTCTTCTGCAATACTGATTAAGTTCTTCTCTTGACTTTGCAGTGTCTTTTGTTTTTCCCAGGATGTTTAGCACCGTGTTAAATATGTTATCAAAAAATTTTTCTCGATATGCATAACATCCAAGTTGTGACGGATGAGATTTGTGCTCCAATAAGGCAAATCCCAAAATATACTCCGCTTCTTCCAGTTATGTTCTTTACATATACGGCCATTTATTCTATCTGCATCTGGTTCCCAAGCATACCTCAACCCCAAATGCTCTATAGTATCAAATATATCCGTGCCGGACCTAACCGGTTCGGCGAATTTTGTAACTACTTTGTTCTTCCGGAAGGCGATCAAGTTACGCCTGTAAGGATGATTTGGGGGCAAGAACTTCCTATGATTATCAAACCATGACTGTTTACCACTCTTCTGCAATGTAAATGCATCCGAATCATACATGCAATGAGGGCATGCCAGACATCCAGCAGTGCTCCAACCAGACAACATTGCATATGCCAGGAAGTCACTTATTGTCCACATCAAAGCAACTCTCATGATGAAATTCTGTTTCATAGAAATGTCATAGGCTACGACTCTTGTTTCCCACAATATTTTCAATTCGGCCACCAACGGTTGCAGGAAGACATCAATCTTTTCCTTTGGATTTGATGGTCCTGGAACCAAAACTGTCAAAAATATTGCAGTATCTTTCATGCACTTCCATGAAGGAAGATTATATACAGTCAGTATCACAGGCCAACATGAATATTGTTGCCCCGCTTGACCGAATGGTTGGAAGCCATCGGTACAAAGACCTAATCTCACATTCCTTATATCTTTAGCGAAATCAGGATGATTTTCATTGAAATGCTTCCAAGCTTTTGAATCTGATGGATGCCGCATTTCATCATCTTTAGATTCATGTTCGGCATGCCATCTCATATCAGTAGCTGTAGCCTCAGATCTGTATAATCTCTGCAGGCGTGGAATAAGAGGAAAGTAATGCATCATCTTGTAAGGAACACTTTTCCTCCTACTTGTACTAGCTCCCCCTTCGCCGTTTTTGTACCTCGATTGCCCATAAATCTTACATCATCTCAGCTCCAAGTCTTCACCCCAATATATCATACAATTGTTCAAGCAACAATCGATCTTATTAACCGGGAGCCCAAGCCCATGCAACAACTTCTTCGTTGAGTAAAAACTGTCTGCTACAACATTATCATTTGGCAAAATTTCCTTGATTAACCCAGCTACAGAATTAAATGCCTTTTCTGATAATCGATGTTCTGCCTTAATATTCAACAACCGAGCAGCCGTAGACAACTGGGAATGACCCTCACAACCAGGATACAATTCTTGATTTGCAGCACGCAACATATCATAAAATTACTATGCATCTGGATTTGGTTCTTCCATAAATGTATTCTGATTGAAATCATTACCCGATGCATTCATCACCATTTCTTCATATGTGTTTAGATTCACAAATAGTTCATCAACGGGAATTGACACTTGTTGGCTTGTAACAACTGCTAAAATTTCCTCTGGTTCACCATGACAATACCAAACATCGTAATCAGGAACAAAACCCTTTTTACACAGATGCACCTTAACAGTTTCGACATCTCTGTAGGCTTTATTCTGACACCTGTGATAGTTGCATGGGCACCTAATCCTAGGCCCATCCATCCATTCAGGTTGGCTACATGCAAATGCGATAAATTCTTCCAATCCATTCAGAAAATCTAGATTAAGCAAGCCATCTTTTATCCTTGCATACATCCACGAGCGAGCCCCGCTCATTTTTTACCGACTTATAATTTCTAGTAAACCATTAAAGGAAACCACATTATAAAACTATATTAGCATTACTAAATATATAACTAAATTATTTCTTTTACACAACTAAGGTTAATAACAACCATTTAAATAATTTATAACTAAACCAATTTTTTTTAGACAACTAAGGTCCCTATCATGCAAGGCCGTGCCACGGCTATGATCCTTGGCGTGCTAGCAAGGACCGAGGCACAGGTTCATGCCAGGCTAATGCTAGGGCTTGAGTTCGGGTCAGACTGCAAGGCGGTCCGTTTAATCATGAGACTTCACAAGCATTCAAGTGTCCTAAATTAATTCCAGCTTCACTCCATGTTTAAAAGGTAAGGCCCTATCCCATTCAAGAATATTTTTTGTGATATGTTATTCTACTATTAATTATCATCGATCGGTTATGTTGAAATTTTAGCAGCATTTTTCCATATGTTCTCCTAAATGTGTGGCATATATGCCACACTAGGAGAACGTATGAGCAAATACAAACCGCAATCTCACCCAACGATGATTAATAGCAGACTAACATATCGCAAAAAATATTCTCAAACTGTCTACCAGGACAATTTGAGAATTTGCAAGACTAAGTCTTACAAATTCTCAACGGGTCTAAAGGTTATAGTGCTGTGATTAATAATATGGAACTTCGAAGACAATCGAACTTATGCTTGTTATTCTTAACTTCTTGTCAATTATACATATATAGGAATAGTGTTCTATATATATAGTCACTGACTTCTTAAGATTATTATGTCGAATATAAATATTTGTGAAGACTAAAATATAAATCATTGAAACTACTAATTTGTTGTTGAAAATTAAATAATAATACAATAAGACTTTCTATCTAGCATTACATAATTTAATGCATCATTCAATTGAAGCAGAATGTAAATAATCAAGATATAACAATTGTAAATACTACAAATGCACAAATATTATTGCATAAACAGCTATAAAGAAATGAAAAGCTACGACTGCAATTTTAAAATTAGCTAATCTAAAGAGTTATGGTTAATGAGCTAAATTAGTTGACCTAAATAGCTAAGCTAATTCAGCTCGACCTATCTAAAGAGTTTTGATTGATGATCTAAAGAGATAAGGTTGATGGTCTAAAATCAGCTTACTTGAGAAGTTAAAACTGATAAGCTAATTAATTGACCTAAATAGCTACGATTTATGAGTTTAATCAGTTGATTTAAAGAGTCATGATTCATGAGCTAAATCAGTTTATCCAAAGAGCTACAACTAATGACATAAATTAATTAATTTATAACTAATCTAATAAAAAAATAGATTAGTAGTCACATTTTTTTAAAAAATTTAGTTGCCCATGTTTTAAAAATATTTATATTTTTTAATATTTATCATCAAATTATTTAAAATATTTTAATATTATCATCAATTATTTAAAATATTTTTAAAAATAATAAAATATAATAGAATCTAAATTTTTTGTGTTAATTTTTTTTCATGAGTGTTAAAAAGTTTTTTTTGAAGGGGCCGGGGGTGGGGAAAACCCTCTAGCTGTTACTTTTTTTTAAAAAAAATTAAGTTGCCCAGGTTTTAAAAATATATTTATATTTTTTTATATTTGTCATCAAATTATTTAAAAATATTTTAAAAATAATAAAATATATATAATCTAAATTTTTTGTTAGTTTTTTTATGAGTGTTAATTTTTTTTTTAAATGAAGGGGCAGGGGGTGGGGAAAAGCCCCCTAGCCGTGACTTTTTTTTTTTTGGCCTGGCAACCGTGCCAGGCCATGGTCGGCCACGACAACGGCCGTGGCCGGAGAAGACGAACGGGAGGGGGGGTGGGGAAAACCCCCCATAACTGTTTTTTTTCTTGGTGGCTTGGCCACCGTGGCCAGGCCACGGCCGGCCACGGCAACGGCCGTGGCCGGAGAAGACAAATGGGGGGTGGGGAAACCCCCCTAAACTGTAAAAATTTTTTTGGTGGCCTGGCCACCATGGCCCGGCCACGGCCGTGGCCCGAGAAGACGACGGGGGGGTGGGGAAAACTGCCCCCCCTCCCGCAAAATGTAAATTTTTTTGGTGGCCTGGCCACGATCAGCCACGGCAGCGGCCGTGGCCGGAGATGATGGCCATGGCCACGGTCGTGGCCGGAGAAGACAAAGGGGGGTGAGGAAAACCCCCTAAACTATAAATTTTTTTTTTGGGTGGCCTGGCCATCGTGGCCGTGGCCGGAACCTATTTTAAAAAAAAAAACAATTGAGGAGGAGGGGTGGCTTACCTCGATCGCGAGGGGACGCCGCCGGAGTGGGGGGAGCTTCCACCGGGGAGAGGACAGGGGGAGCCGGAGGAGCAGACAGACAACGACGACTAGGGTAGGAATAGGAAGAAGAAGAGAAGGGAAGGGGGGGCCGGCCCAACCAAGGGTTAAATAGTGGTGATTAGCGACACAATATATGCGTTGCTAATCACTCGCTATTTTTTTTAATTTTATTATGGATTAGCAACGCAACAATGCGTCGCTAATCCATCGCTAATTTGGCTTTTTATTATTTTATGCAAAACATAGCGACGCAACTAATTGCATCGCTAATGAGTCGCTAACTTGGCGCCAATGTCCAGCGAAAAAATAATTTTTATTTTCTAGAAAATTACGTCGCAATATTTTTTAAATATTTATAACTAATAAAATTTATATTTTCTAAAAATAATTGCGACGCAAATATTGAGTCGCAATATTTTTAAAATTTTTTAACTACATTTATTTTTCTAAAAATTTGCGACGCAATACATGCGTCGCAATATTAAAAATTATTTTCTCTAAAAATTTTATTTTCTAGGAAACTGCATCGCTAATGCGTCGCAATATCTTTTTTAATAATTATAACTGATAAAAATATATTTCTAAAAATAATTGCGATGCATATATTGCATCACAATGTTTTTTTTTAATTTTTTATTATATTTTTTTCTTAAAAACATTGCGACGCAATAAATGCGTCGCAATATTAAAAATTATTTTCTCTAAAAAAATTATTTTTTATTTTCTAGGAATTACGTCGCAAATGCGTTGCAATATTTTTTAAAAATTATAAATGATAAAATTTATATTTTCTAAAATAATTGCAATGCAAATAATGCGTCGCAATGTTTTTTTTTAAATTTTTTAATTACATTTATTTTTCTAAAAAATATTGCAACGCAATACATGCATCGTAATATTAAAAATTATTTTCTTCAAAAAAATTATTTTTTAAGAAACTGCATCGCTATGCGTCGCAATATTTTTTTAATAATTATAACTGATAAAAATTATATTTTCTGAAAATAATTGCGACGTACATATTGCGTCGCAATGTTTTTTTTTTTTTTGTTACTATTATTTTTCTTAAATACATTGCAATGCAATAAATGCGTCGCAATATTAAAAATTATTTTATCTGAGAAATTATTTTTTTCTAGGAAATTGCATCGACCGATCGGATCGATCGGCGATGATCCGACGGTTGCCATCGATCCAAGCCGTGATCCAGATCGGCCACGACCGATCTCGGACCGTTGCGATCGATCCGAGATCGCTGACGATCCGACGATTGCGATCGATCCAAGCCCTGATCCCGATCGACAACGACCGATCCCGGACCATTGTGATCGGTTCGAGATCACTGACGATCCGACGGTTGCGATCGATCCAAGCCATGATCCCGATCGGCCATGATCGATCTCGGACCGTGGCGATCGATCCGATCGCCGATGATCCAACGGTTGCGATCGATCCAAGCCGTGATCCTGATCGGCCACGACCGATCTCGAACAGTGGCGATTGGTCCGATCGGCGACGATCCGACGGTTGCGATCGATCCAAGTCCTAATCCCGATTGGCCACGACCGATCTCGGACAATGGCGATCGGATCGCCGACGATCCGACGGTTGCGATCGATCCAAGCCATGATCCCGATCGGCCACGACCGATCTCGGACCGTGGCGATCGGTCCGATCGGCGATGATCCGACGGTTGTGATCGATCCAAGCTGTGATCCCGATCGGCCACGACCGATCTCGGACCGTGGCGATCGGTCCGATCGTCGATGATCCACAGTTGCGATCGATCCAAGCCCTGATCGATCCCGGTCGGCG
>UESW01004577.1:268339-292327 GCA_900491605.1 Calamus simplicifolius | reverse complement strand
GCGACGATCCAACGGTTGCAATCGATCCAATCCCTGATCCCATAGGCCACGACCGATCTCAGACCGTGGCGATTGGTCCGATTGCCGACGATCCGACGGTTGCGATCGATCCAAGCCTTGATCCTGATCGCCACGACCAATCCGGACCATTGCGATCGGTCGAGATCGCTGACGATCCTACGGTGAGATCGATCCAAGCCCTGATCCCGATCATCCATGACCGATCCCGGACCGTGGCGATTGGTCCAATCGGCGACGATCCGATGGTTGCGATCGATCCAAGCCCTGATCCCGATCGGCCACGACCGATCCCGGACGTTGCAATCGGTCCGAGATCGCGACGATCCGATGGTTGCGATCGATCCAAGCCCTGATCTTGATCAGCCACGATCGATCCCGGACCGTTGCGATCGGTCGAGATCACGACGATCCGACGGTTGCGATCGATCCAAGCCCTGATCCCGATCGGCCACGACCGATCACGGACCATTGCGATCAGTCCGAGATCTCGACGATCCGACTGTTGCGATCGATCCAAGCCCTGATCCCGATCGGCCACGACCGATCCCGGACCATTGCGATCGTCCGTGATCGCTGACGATCCGACGGTTGCGATCGATCCAAGCCCTGATCCCGATCGGCCACGACCGATCCTGGCCAGTTGCGATCGGGCCAAGATCGCGGATGATCCGACGGTTGCGATCGATCCAAGCCCTGATCCCGATCGTCCACGACCGATCCCGAACCATGGCTATCAGTCCAATCGGCGATGATCCGACGGTTGCAATCGATCCAAGCCCTGATCTCGATTGGCCACAACCATCCCGGACCGTTGCGATCGGTCCGAGATAGCGGACGATCCGATGGTTGCGATCGATCAATTCCTAATCCCAATCGGCCACGACCGATCTCGAACCGTGGCGATCGGTCCGATTGTTGATGATCCGACGGTTGCGATCGATCCAAGCCCTGATCCCGATCGGTCCACGATCGATCCCGGACCATTGCGATCGGTCCGAGATCGCAATGATCCGACGGTTGCGATCGATCCAAGCCCTGATCTCAATCGCCCACGACCGATCTCGGACCGTTGCGATCGTCCGAGATCGCTGACGATCCGACGGTTGCGATCGATCCAAGCCCTGATCCCGATCGGCCATGACCGATCACGGACCGTTGCGATCGGTCGGAGATCGCGACGATCCGACGTTGCGATCGATCCAAGCCCTGATCCCGATCGGCCATGACCGATCCCGGACCATTGCTATCGGTCCGAGATCGCTGACGATCCGACGGTTGCGATCGATCCAAGCCCTGATCCCGATCGGCCATGATCAATCCCAGACTGTTGCGATCGGTCCGAGATCGCGATGATCCGACGGTTGTGATCGATCCAAGCCCTGATCCCGATCGGCCACGATCGATCCCGGACCATTGCGATCGGTCCGAGATCGCGGACAATCCGATGATTGCGATCGATCCAATCCCTGATCCCGATCGGCCACGACCGATCTTGGACAGTGGCGATCGGTCTGATCACCGACAATCCGACGGTTGCGATCGATCCAAGCCCTGATCCTGATCGGCCACGATCAATCTTGGACCGTGGCGATCGGTCTGATCGCCGACGATCCGATGGTTGCGATCGATCCAAGCCCTGATCCTGTTCGTCCACGACCGATCTTATACCGTGGCTATGGACCGATCGGCGTCGATCCGACGGTTGCCATCGATCCAAGCCCTAATCGATCCTGGTCGGCGATGACAATCTTGGACCATCGCGATCGATCCGATAGGCGATGATCCGACTGGTTGCGATCGATCCAAGCCCTGATCCTGATCGGCCACGACCGATCTCGGACCATTGCGATCGTCCGAGATCGCTGACGATCCGACGGTTGCGATCGATCCAAGCCCTGATCCCGATCGGCCACAACCGATCCCGAACCATTGTGATCGATCCAAGATCGCTGACGATCCGACGGTTGCGATCGATCCAAGCCCTGATCCCGATCGGCCACGACCGATCCCAGACCGTTGTGATCGGTCTGAGATCGCGATGATCCGACGGTTGCGATCGATCCAAGCCCTGATCCCGATCGGCCAAGACTGATCCCGGACCGTTGCGATCGGTCCGAGATCGCTCACGATTCGACGGTTGCGATCAATCCAAATCCTGACCCCGATCCACCTCGATCGATCCGGACCGTTGCGATCGGTCCGAGATCGCGGATGATCCGACGGTTGCGATCGATCCAATCCCTATCCCGATCAGCCACGATCGATCTTGGACAGTGGCGATCGGTCTTATTGCCGACGATCCGATGGTTGCGATCGATCCAAGCCCTGATCCCGATCGGCCACGACCGATCACGGACCGTTGCGATCGGTCCGAGATCGCGACGATCCAACGATTGCGATCGATCCAAGCCCTGATCCTGATCGCCACGATCGATCCCGATCGTTGCGATCGGTCCGAGATCGCTGACGATCCGACGATTGCGATCGATCCAAGCCCTGATCCTGATCGACCATGACCGATGCCGGACCGTTGCGATCGGTCCGAGATTGCGATGATCCGACGGTTGCGATCGATCCAAGCCCTGATCCCAATTGGCCATGACCGATCCTGGACCGTTGCAATCAGTCTGAGATCGCTGATCCGACGGTTGCAATCGATCCAAGCCCTGATCCTGATCGGCCACGATCGATCCCGGACGTTGCGATCGGTCCGAGATCGCTGACGATCGATGGTTGCGATCGATCCAAGCCCTGATCCCGATCGGCCACGACCGATCATAGACCATTGCGATCAGTCCGAGATCGCGACGATCCGACGGTTGCGATCGATCCAAGCCATGATCTTGATCGGCCACGACCAATCCCGGACCGTTGCGATCGGTCCGAGATCGCTGATGATCCAACGGTTGCGATCGATCCAAGCCCTGATCCCGATAGGCCACGACCGATCCCGGACCATTGCAATCGGTCCGAGATCATGGACGATCCAACGGTTGCGATCGATCCAATCCCTGATCCCAATCGGCCACGATCGATCTCGGACAGTGGCGATCGGTCTGATCGCCGATCCGACGTTTGCGATCGATCCAAGCCCTGATCCCGATCGACCACGATCGATCACAGACCATTGCGATCGGTCCGAGATTGCAACAATCCGACGGTTGCGATCGATCCAATCCCTGATCCTAATTGGCCACGACCGATCTCGGACCATGGCGATCGGTACGATTGCCGATGATCCGATAGGTTGCGATCGATCCAAGCCCTGATCCCAATCGGCCACGACCGATCATGGACCATTGCGATCGGTCCAAGATCACGACGATTTGACGATTGCGATCGATCAAAACACTGATCCCGATCGGCCACGACCGATCCCAGACCATTGCGATCGATCCGAGATCGCTAACGATCCGACGCTTGTGATCGATCCAAGCCCTGATCGCGATCGGCCACGACCGATCCCGGACCGTTGCGATCGGTCCGAGATCGCAACGATCCGACGATTGTGATCGAACCAAGCCTTGATCCTGATCGGCCACGACCGATCCCGGACCGTTGCGATTGGTCTGAGATCGCTGACGATTTGACGGTTGCGATCGATCCAAGCCCTGACCCCGATCGACCTCGACCGATACCGGACCGTTGCGATCGGTCCGAGATCGCGGACGATCCGACCATTGCGATCGATCCAATCCCTGATCCCGATCGGCCACGACCGATCTCGGACAGTGGCGATCGGTCTGATCGTTGATGATCCGACGGTTGCGATGGATCCAAGCCCTGATCCTGATCGGCCATGACCGATCATAGACCATTGCGATCAGTCCGAGATCGCGACAATCCGATGGTTGCGATCGATCCAAGCCATGATCTCGATCGGCCACGACCAATCCCGGACCGTTGCGATCGGTCCGAGATCGCTGATGATCCAACGGTTGCGATCGATCCAAGCCCTGATCCCGATCGGCCACGACCGATCCCGGACCATTGCAATCGGTCCGAGATCGCGATGATCTGACGGTTGCGATCGATCCAAGCCCTGATCGCAATCGGCCACGACCGATCCTGGACCCTTACGATCGGTCCGAGATCGCTGATGATCCGATGGTTGCGATCGATCCAAGCCCTGACCCCAATCGGCCACAATCGATCCCGAACCATGGCGATCGGTCCGAGATCGCGGACGATCCGATGGTTACGATCGATCCAATCCCTGATCCCAATCGGCCATGATCGATCTCGGGCAGTGGCGATCGGTCTGATCGCTGACGATCCGACGGTTGCGATCGATCCAAGCCCTGATCCTGATCGGCCATGACTGATCCTGGACCATTGCGATCGGTCTGAGATCGCGGATAATCAGATGATTGTGATCGATCCAATCCCTGATCCTAATCGGCCACAACCGATCGCGAACCGTGGCGATCGGTCCGATTGCCGATGATCCAACAGTTGCGATCGATCCAAACCCTAATCCCGATCGGCCACGACCGATCACGGATCATTGCGATCGGTTCGAGATCGTGATGATCTGACGATTGTGATCGATCCAAGCCCTGATCCCGATCGGCCACGACTGATCCCGGACCGTTGCGATCGGTCCGAGATCGCTGACAATCTGACGGTTATGATCGATCCAAGCCCTAATCCCGATCGGCCACGATCGATCCCGGACCATTGCGATCGGTCCGAGATTGCGACGATTCGACGGTTGCGATCGATCCAAGCCCTAATCCCGATCGACCACGACCGATCCTGGACCGTTGCGATCAGTCCGAGATCGCTGACGATCCGATGGTTGTGATCGATCCAAGCCCTGATCCTGATCGGCCACGATCGATCCCGGATCGTTGCGATCGGTCCGAGATCGCTGACGATACGATGGTTGCGATCGATCCAAGCCCTGATCCCGATCGGCCACGACCGATCACGAACCGTTGCGATCGGTCAGAGATCGCGACAATCCGACAGTTGCGATCGATCCAAGCCCTAATCCCGATCGGCCACGACCGTTGCGATCGGTCCAAGATTGTTGACGATCCGACGGTTGCGATCGATCCAAGCCCTAATCCCGATCGGCCACGACCGATCCCGGACCATTGCGATCGATCCGAGATTGTGACGATCCGATGGTTGCGATCGATCCAAGCCCTAATCCCGATCGGCCACGACCGATCCCGGACCGTTGCGATCAGTCCGAGATCGCTGACAATCCGATGGTTGTGATCGATCCAAGCCCTAATCCTGATCGGCCACGATCGATCCCGGACTGTTGTGATCGGTTCGAGATCATTGACGATCCGATGGTTGTGATCGATCCAAGCCCTAATCCTGATCGACCACGACCGATCCCAGACCATTGCGATCGGTCCGAGATCACGATGATCCGATGGTTGCGATCTATCCAAGCCCTGATTCCAATCGGCCACGACCGATCCTGGACCGTTGCGATCGGTCCGAGATCGCTGACAATCCGATGGTTGCGATCGATCCAAGCCCTAACCCCGATCGGCCATGACCGATCTCGGACCGTTGAGATCGGTCCAAGGTCGCGGACGATCCAACGATTGTGATCAATCCAATCCCTAATCCCGATCGGCCACGATCGATCTCGGACAGTGGCGAACGGTCTGATCGCCGATGATCCGATGGTTGCGATCGATCCAAGCCCTGATCCCAATCGGCCACGACCGATCCTGGACCATTGCGATCGGTCTGAGATCGCGGACGATCCAACGGTTGTGATCAATCCAATCCCTGATCCCAATCGGCCACGACCGATCTCGGACCGTGGCGATCGGTTCGATTGCCGAAGATCCGACAGTTGCGAATGATCCAAGCCCTGATCCCGATCGGCCACGACCGATCACGGACCGTTGCGATCGGTCCGAGATCATGATGATCCAACGGTTGCGATCGATCCAAGCCCTGATCCCGATCGGCCATTACCGATCCTGGACCGTTGCGATCGATCCGAGATCGCTGATGATCCGATGGTTGCGATCGATCCAAGCCCTGATCCCGATCGGCCACGACCGATCCCGGACCGTTGCGATCAGTTCGAGATCGCGACGATCCGACGGCTGCGATCGATCCAAGCCCTGATCCCGATCAGCCACGACCGATCCCGGACCATTACGATCGGTCCGAGATCGCGACGATCCGACGGTTGATCGATCCAAGCCCTAATCGCAATCGGCCACGACCGATCCTGAACCCTTGCGATCGGTCCGAGATCGCTGACATCCGACGGTTGCGATCGATCCAAGCCCTGACCCCAATCGGCCATGACTGATCCTGAACCGTTGCGATCGGTCCGAGATCGCGGACGATCCGATGGTAGCGATCGATCCAATCCCTAATCCCATCAGCCACGACCGATCTTGTACCGTGACGATCGGTCCGATTGCCGATGATCCGATAGTTGCGATCGATCCAAGCCCTGATCCCAAACGGTCACGACCGATCAAGGACCGTTGCGATCGATCCGAGATCACGACGATCCGACGGTTGCGATCGATCCAAGCCCTGATCCCGATCGGCCACGACCGATCGACCGTTGCGATTGGTCCGAGATCGCGACGATCCAACGGTTGCGATCGATCCAAGCCCTGATCCCGATCGGCCACGACCAATCACGGACCGTTGCGATCGATCCGAGATCGCTGACGATCCGACGGTTGCGATCAATCCAAGCCTTGATCCCGATCGGCCACGACCGATCTCGGACCATTGCGATCGGTCTGAGATCGCGATGATCCGATGGTTGCGATCGATCCAAGCCCTGATCCCGATCGGCCACGATCGATCCCGGACCGTTGCGATCGGTCCGAGATCGCTGATGATCGACGGTTGCAATCGATCCAAGCCTTGACCCCGATCGACCTCGATCGATACCGGACCGTTGCGATCGGTCCGAGATCGCGGATGATCCGACTGTTGCGATCGATCTAATCCCTGATCCCAATCAGCCACGACCGATCTCAGACAATGGCGATTGGTCTAATCGCCGACGATCCGACGGTTGCGATCGATCCAAGCCCTGATCCCGATCGGCTACGACCGATCACAGACCGTTGCGATCGGTCCGAGATCCCGATGATCGACGGTTGCGATCGATCCAAGCCCTGATCCCGATCGCCATGACTGATCTCGGACCATTGCGATCAGTCCGAGATCGCGGACAATCCGATTATTGCGATCGATCCAATCCCTGATCCCGATCGGCCACGACCGATCTCGGACAGTAGCGATCGTCTAATCACGATCCGATGGTTGCGATCGATCCAAGCCCTGATCCCGATCAGCCACGATCGATCTCGGACCGTGGCGATCGGTCCGATCGCCGAGGATCTGATGGTTGCGATCGATCCAAGCCCTGATCCTGTTCATCCACGACCGATCTCGTACCATGGCAAGCGGACTGATCGCATCGATCCGACGATTGCCATCGATCCAAGCCCTGATCGATCCTGGCCGGCAATGAACGATCTTGGACCGTCGTGATCGATCCGATAGGTGATGATCCGATGATTGCGATCGATCCAAGCCTTGATCCTGATCGGCCACGACCAATCTCGGACCATTGCGATCGGTCCGAGATCGCTGACGATCCTATGGTAGCGATCGATCCAAGCCCTGATCCCGATCATCCATGACCGATCCCGGACCGTGGCGATCGGTCCAATCGGCGACGATCCGATGGTTGCGATCGATCCAAGCCCTGATCCCGATCGGCCACGACCGATCCCGGAACGTTGCAATCGGTCCGAGATCGCGACGATCCGATGGTTGCGATCGATCCAAGCCATGATCTTGATCGCCACGACCGATCCCGGACCGTTGCGATCGGTTCGAGATCGCTGACGATCCAACGGTTGCGATCGATCCAAGCCCGGATCCCAATCGGCCACGACCGATCACGACCATTGCGATCGTCCGAGATCTCGACGATCCGACTGTTGCGATCGATCCAAGCCCTGATCCCGATCGGCCACGACCGATCCCGGACCATTGCGATCGTCCGTGATCGCTGACGATCCGACGGTTGCGATCGATCCAAGCCCTGATCCCGATCGCCACGACCGATCCCGGATCGTTGCGATCGGGCCAAGATCGTGGACGATCCGATGGTTGCGATCGATCCAAGCCCTGATCCCAATCGTCCACGACCGATCCTGGACCATGGCTATCGTCCAATCGGAGACGATCCGACGGTTGCGATCGATCCAAGCCCTGATCCCGATCGGCCACAACCAATCCCGGACCGTTGCAATCGGTTCGAGATAGCGGACGATCCAATGGTTGTGATCAATTCAATTCCTAATCCCAATCGTCCACGACCGATCTCGAACCATGGCGATCGGTCTGATTGTTGATGATCCGATGGTTGCGATCGATCCAAGCCCTGATCCCGATCGGTCATGATCGATCCCGACCATTGCGATCGGTCCGAGATCGCAACGATCCGACGGTTGCGATCGATCCAAGCCCTGATCTCGATCGCCCACGACCGATCTTGAACCGTTGCAATCAGTCCGAGATCGCTGACGATCGACGGTTGCGATCGATCTAAGCCCTGATCCCGATCGGCCATGACCGATCATGGACCGTTGCGATCGGTCGGAGATCGCGACGATCCAACAGTTGCGATCGATCCAAGCCCTGATCCCGATCGGCCACGACCGATCCTGGACCATTGCTATCGGTCCGAGATCGCTGACGATCCGACGGTTGCGATTGATCCAAGCCCTGATCCTGATCGGCCACGATCAATCCCGGACCGTTGCGATTGGTCCGAGATCGCGATGATCCGACGGTTGCGATCGATCCAAGCCCTGATCCCAATTGGCCACGATCGATCCCGACCATTGCGATCGGTCCGAGATCGCGGACAATCCGACGATTGCGATCGATCCAATCCCTGATCCCGATTGGCCACGATCGATCTCGGACAGTGGCGATCGGTCTGATCGCCGACGATCCGACGGTTGCGATCGATCCAAGCCCTGATCCTGATCGGCCACGATCAATCTCGGACCGTGGCGATCGGTCCGATCGCCGACGATCCGATGGTTGCGATCGATCCAAGCCCTGATCCTGTTCGTCCATGACCGATCTTATACCGTGGCTAGCGGACCGATCGGCGTCGATCCGACGGTTGCCATCGATCCAAGCCCTAATCGATCCTGGTCGGCGATGAACAATCTTGGACCGTTGTGATCGATCCGATAGGCGATGATCCGACGGTTGCGATCCAAGCCTTGATCCTGATCGGCCACGACCGATCTCGAACCATTGCGATCAGTCCGAGATCGCTGACGATCCGACGGTTGCGATCGATCCAAGACCTGATCCCGAAAGGCCACAACTGATCCCGGACCATTGCGATCGATCCGAGATCGCTGACGATCCGACGGTTGCGATCGATCCAAGCCCTGATCCCGATCGGCCATGACCGATCCCAGACCATTGTGATCGGTCTGAGATCGCGAGGATCTGATGGTTGCGATCGATCCAAGCCCTGATCCCGATCGGCCACGACTGATCCCAGACCGTTGCGATCGGTCCGAGATCGCTCATGATTCGACGGTTGCGATCAATCCAAATCC
The DNA here is from genome assembly GCA_900491605.1 of Calamus simplicifolius. NCBI lineage: Eukaryota > Viridiplantae > Streptophyta > Magnoliopsida > Arecales > Arecaceae > Calamus > Calamus simplicifolius. The sequence goes on along the minus strand of UESW01004577.1, from coordinate 282,692 downwards.
TGACCCCGATCCACCTCGACCGATACCGGACCGTTGTGATCGGTCCGAGATCGTGGACGATCCGACGGTTGCGATCGATCCAATCCCTGATCCCGATTAGCCACGACCGATCTTGGACAGTGGCGATCGGTCTTATCGCCGATGATCCGACGGTTGCGATCGATCCAAGCCCTGATCCCGATCGGCCACGACCGATCACGGACCATTGCGATTGGTCCGAGATCGTGACGATCTGACGATTGCGATCGATCCAAGCCCTGATCCCGATCCGCCATGATCGATCCCATATCGTTGCGATCGGTCCAAGATCGCTGACGATCCGACGGTTGCGATCGATCTAAGCCCTAATCCCGATCGGCCACGACCGATGCTGGACCGTTGCGATCGGTCCGAGATTGCGATGATCTGATGGTTGCGATCGATCCAAGCCCTGATCCCAATCGGCCACGACCGATCCCGGACCGTTGCAATCAGTCTAAGATCGCTGACGATCCGACGGTTGCAATCGATCCAAGCCTTAACCCCGATCGGCCATGACTGATCTCGGACCGTGGCGATCGGTCCGAGATCACGGACGATCCGACGGTTACGATCGATCCAATCCCTGATCCCAATCGGCCACGATCGATCTCGGACAGTGGCGATCGGTCTGATCATCGACGATCCGACGGTTGCGATCGATCCAAGCACTGATCCCGATCAACCACGACCGATCACAGACCGTTGCGATCGGTCTGAGATTGCGACAATCCGACAGTTGCGATCGATCCAATCCCTGATCCCAATCGGCCACGACCGATCTCGGATCGTGGCGATCGGTACGATTGCCGATGATCCGACAGTTGCGATCGATCCAAGCCCTGATCCCGATCGGCCACGACCGATCCCAGACCGTTGCGATCGATCCGAGATCGCTAACGATTCGACGGTTGTGATCGATTCAAGCCCTGATCCCGATTGGCCACGACTGATCTCGGACCGTTGCGATCGGTACGAGATCGCTAACGATCCAATGGTTGCGATCGATCCAAGCCTTGATCCCGATCGGCCACGACCGATCCCGGACCATTACGATCGGTACGAGATCGCAACGATCCGACGGTTGCGATCGAACCAAGCCTTGATCCTGATCGGCCACGACCGATCCCGGACCATTGCGATCGGTCCGAGATCGCTGACGATTCGATGGTTGCGATCGATCCAAGCCCTGACCCCGATCGACCTCGACCGATACCGGACCGTTGCGATCGGTCCGAGATCGCGGACGATCCGACCATTGCGATCGATCCAATCCCTGATCCCGATCGGCCACGATCGATCTCGGACAGTGGTGATCGGTCTGATCGCTGACGATCCGACGGTTGTGATGGATCCAAGCCCTGATCCCGATCGGCCACGACCGATCATAGACCATTGCGATCGGTCCGAGATCGCGACAATCCGACAGTTGCGATCGATCCAAGCCATGATCTTGATCGGCCACGACCAATCCCGGACCGTTGCGATCGGTCCGAGATCGCTGATGATCCAACGGTTGCGATCGATCCAAGCCCTGATCCTGATCAGCCACGATCGATCCCGGACCATTGCGATCGGTCTGAGATCGCGATGATCCGATGGTTGCGATCGATCCAAGCCCTGATCGCAATCGGCCACGACCGATCCTGGACCCTTACGATCGGTCCGAGATCGCTGATGATCCGACGGTTGCGATCGATCCAAGCCCTGACCCCAATCGGCCACAATCGATCCCGAACCATGGCGATCGGTCCGAGATCGCGGACGATCCGATGGTTGCGATCGATCCAATCCCTGATCCCAATCGGCCATGATCGATCTCGGGCAGTGGCGATCGGTCTGATCGCTGACGATCCGACGGTTGCGATCGATCCAAGCCCTGATCCTGATCGGCCATGACTGATCCTGGACCATTGCGATCGGTCTGAGATCGTGGATAATCAGATGATTGTGATCGATCCAATCCCTGATCCTAATCGGCCACGACCGATCGCGGACCGTGGCGATCGGTCCGATTGCCGATGATCCAATAGTTGCGATCGATCCAAACCCTGATCCCGATTGGCCACGACCGATTACGGATCGTTGCGATCGGTCCGAGATCGTGATGATTTGATGATTGTGATCGATCCAAGCCCTTATCCCGATCGGCCACGACCGATCCCGGACCGTTGCGATCGGTCCGAGATCGCTGACAATCCGATGGTTGCGATCGATCCAAGCCCTAATCCCGATTGGCCATGACCAATCCCGGACCGTTGCGATCGGTCCGTGATTGCGACGATCTGATGGTTGCGATTGATCCAAGCCCTAATCCCGATCGGCCACGACCGATCCCGGACCGCTGCGATCAGTCCGAGATCGCTGACGATCCGATGGTTGTGATCGATCCAAGCCCTGATCATGATCGGCCATGATCGATCCCGTATCATTGTGATCGGTTCGAGATCGCTGATGATACGACGGTTGTGATCGATCCAAGCCCTGATCCCAATCGGCCACGATCGATCACGGACCGTTACGATCGGTCGGAGATCGCGACAATCCGACAGTTGCGATCGATCCAAGCCCTAATCCCGATCAGCCACGACCGATCCTGGACCGTTGCGATCGGTCCAAGATCGTTGACGATCCGACGGTTGCGATCGATCCAAGCCCTAATCCCGATCAGCCACGACCGATCCCGGACCGTTGCGATCGGTTCGAGATTGCGATGATTCGACGGTTGCGATCGATCCAAGCCCTAATCCCGATCGGCCACGACCGATCACGGACCGTTGCGATCAGTCCGAGATCGCTGACGATCCGATGGTTGTGATCGATCCAAGCCCTGATCCTGATCGGCCATGATCGATCCCGGACCGTTGCGATCGGTCCAAGATCGCTGACGATCCGACGGTTGCGATCGATCCAAGCCCTAATCCTGATCGGCCACGACCGATCCCAGACCATTGCGATCGGTCCGAGATCGCGACGATCTGACGGTTGCGATCTATCCAAGCCCTGATTCCAATCGGCCACGACCGATCCTGGACCGTTGCGATCGGTCCGAGATCGCTGACAATCTGATGGTTGCGATCGATCCAAGCCCTAACCCCGATCGGCCATGACCGATCCCGGACCGTTGAGATTGGTCCAAGGTCGTGGATGATCCAACGGTTGCGATCGATCCAATCCCTAATCCCGATCGGCCACGATCGATCTCGGACAGTGGCGAACGGTCTGATCGCCGATGATCCGACGGTTGCGATCGATCCAAGCCCTGATCCCAATCGGCCACGATCGATCCCGGACCATTGCGATCGGTCTGAGATCGCGAACGATCCAACGGTTGTGATCAATCCAATCCCTGATCCCAATCGGCCATGACCGATCTCGGACCGTGGCGATCGGTTCGATTGCCGATGATCCGACAGTTGCGAACGATCCAAGCCCTGATCCCAATCGGCCATGACCGATCACGGACCGTTGCGATCGGTCCGAGATCACGATGATCCAATGGTTGCGATCGATCCAAGCCCTGATCCCGATCGGCCACGATCGATCCTGGACTGTTGCGATCGATCCGAGATCACTGACGATCCGATGGTTGCGATCGATCCAAGCCCTGATCCTGATCGGCCACGACCGATCCCGGACCGTTGCGATCGGTCCGAGATTGCGATGATCTGACGGCTGCGATCGATCCAAGCCCTGATCCCGATCGGCCATGATCGATCCTGGACCGTTGTGATCGGTCCGAGATCGCTGACGATTCAACGGTTGCGATCGATCCAAGCCCTGACCCCGATCGACCTCGATCGATACCGGACCGTTGCGATTGGTCCGAGATCGTAGACGATCCAACGATTACGATCGATCCAATCCCAGATCCCGATCAGTCACGACCGATCTCAGACAGTGGCGATCGGTCTGATTGCCGATGATCCGATGGTTGCGATCGATCCAAGCCCTGATCCCGATCGGCCATGACCGATCACAGACCGTTGCGATCGGTCTAAGATCACAACGATCCGACGGTTGTGATCGATCCAAGCCCTGATCCCGATCGGCCCTGACCGATCCCGAACCGTTGCGATCAGTTTGATATCGCTGACGATCCGACGGTTGCGATCGATCCAAGCCCTGATCCCGATCGGCCACGACCAATCCCGGACCGTTGCAATCGGTCCAAGATCGTGACGATCCGACGGTTGTGATCGATCCAAGCCCTGATCGCAATCGGCCACGACCGATCCCGGACCCTTGCAATCAGTCTGAGATCGCTGACGATCCGACGATTGCGATCGATCCAAGCCCTGACACCAATCGGCCACGACCGATCCCAAACCGTTGCGATCGGTCCGAGATCGCAGACGATCCGACGGTTGCGATCGATCCAATCCCTGATCCCGATCGGCCATGATCGATCTCAGACAGTGGTGATCAGTCTGATCGTCGACGATCCGATGGTTGCGATCAATCCAAGCCCCCTGATCCCGAATGGCCACGACCGATCCTGGACCATTGCGATCGGTCTGAGATCACTGACGATCCGATGGTTGTGATCATCCAATCCATGATCCTAATCGGCCACGACCGATTGCAGACCGTGGCGATCGGTCTGATTGCCGATGATCCGACAGTTGCGATTGATCTAAGCCCTGATCCCGATCGGCCACGACCATCATGGATCGTTGCGATCGATCCGAGATCATGACGATCCGACGATTGCGATCGATCCAAGCCCTGATCCCGATCGACCTCGACCGATACCGGACCGTTGCGATTGGTCTAAGATCATGGACGATCCACAGTTGTGATCGATCCAATCCCTGATCCCGATCGGCCACGACCGATCTTGGACAGTGGCGATCGGTCTGATCGCCACGATCTGATGGTTGCGATCGATCCAAGCCCTGATCCCGATCGGCCACGACCGATCAAGAACCATTGCGATCAGTCCGAGATCGCGAATGATCCGACATTGCGATCGATCCAAGCCCTGATCCCGATCGGCCACGACCGATCCCGACCATTGCGATCGGTCCGAGAACGCTGATGATCCGATGGTTTCGATCGATCCAAGCCCTAATCCCGATCGGCCACGACCGATACCGGACCGTTGCGATCGGTCCGAGATCGCGACGATCCGATGGTTGTGATCGATCCAAGCCCTGATCCCAATCGCCACGACCGATCCCGGACCGTTGCGATTGGTCCGAGATCGCTGACGATCCGACGGTTGCGATCGATCCAAGCCCTAATCCCCGATCGGCCACGACCGATCCCGGATCGTTGCGATCGGCCCGAGATCATGGACGATCCGATGGTTGCGATCGATCCAATCCCTGATCCCGATCGCCACGATCGATCTCGGACCGATCGATCGCCGACGATCCGATGGTTGCGATCGATCCAAGCCATGACCCCGATCGATCGATCCGGACCATTGCGATTGGTCTGAGATCGTGGACGATCCGACGGTTGCGATCGATCCAATCCCTGATCCCGATCCCACGACCGATCTTGTCGATCGGTCTGATCACCGACGATCCGACGGTTGCGATCGATCCAAGCCCTGATCCCAATCGGCCACGACCGATCACGAACCGTTGCGATTGGTCCGAGATCGATGATCCACGGTTGCGATCGATCCAAGCCCTGATCCTGATCGGCCATGATCCGATCCCGGACCATTGCGATCGGTCCGAGAACGTTGACGATCGGTTGCGATCGATCCAAGCCCTAATCCCGATCGACCATGACCGATACCGACCGTTGCGATCGGTCCGAGATCGCGATGATCCGACGGTTGCGATCGATCCAAGCCCTGATCCCAATCACCATGACCGATCCCGGACTGTTGCGATTGGTCCGAGATCGCTGACGATCCGATCGGTTGCGATCAATCCAAGCCCTGAATCCCCGATCGGCCACGACCGATCGGACCGTTGCGATCGGTCCCGAGATCGCGATCGATCCGACGGTTGCGATCGATCCAATCCCTGATCCCGATCAGCCACGATCGATCTCGGACAGTGGCGATCGGTCTGATCACCGACGATCCGATGGTTGCGATCGATCCAAGCCCTGATACCGATCGGCCACGACCGATCCTGGACCATTGCGATCGGTCTGAGATCGCGGACGATCCGACGGTTGTGATCGATCCAATCCCTGATCCCAATCGGCCACGACCGATCGTGACCGTGGTGATCGGTCCGATTGCCGATGATCCGACGTTGCGATCGATCCAAGCCCTGATCCCGATCAGCCATGACCGATCACGGACCGTTGCGATCGGTCCGAGATCGCGACGATCGAATTGATCCAAGCCCTGATCCCGATCGGCCACGACCGATCCCGGATCCATTGCGATCGGTCCGAGATTGCTGACGATCCGACGGTTGCGATCGATCCTGAAGCCCTGATCCCGATCGGCCATGACCGATCCCGATCCGTTGCGATCGGTCCGAGATCACTGACGATCCGACGGTTGCGATCGATCCAAGCCCTGATCGGCCATGACCGATCCCGGACCGTTGCGATCGGTCCGAGATCGCGCGATCGATCCAACGGTTGCGATCGATCCAATCCCTGATCCCGATCGGCCACGATCGATCTCGGACAATCGGTCTGATCGCCGATGATCCGACGTTGCGATCGATCCAAGCCCTTTTCCCGATCGCCACGATCGATCCCGGACCATTGCGATCGGTCTAGATCGGACGATCCGACGGTTGTGATCGATCCAAGCCCTGATCCCAATCGGCCACGATCGATCCCGGACCGTTGCGATCGGTCCGAGATCGCTGACGATCCGACGGTTGCGATCGATCCAAGCCCTAACCCCGATCGGCCATGACCGATCCCGGACCGTTGCGATCGGTCTGAGATCGCAGACGATCCGATGGTTGCGATCGATCCAATCCCGGATCCCGATCGGCCATGATCGATCTCGGGCAGTGGCTATTGGTCTGATCGCCAATGATCCGACGGTTGCGATCGATCCAAGCCCTGTTCTCGATCGGCCACGATCGATCCCGACCATTGCGATCGGTCTGAGATCGCGGACGATCCGACGGTTGTGATTGATCCAATCCCTGATCCCAATCGGCAACGACCGATCTCGGACCGTGGCGATCGGTCGATTGCCGATGATCTGATAGTTGCGATCGATCCAAGCCCTGATCCCGATCGGCCGCGACCGATCCCGACCATTGCGATCGGTCCGAGATCGCGACGATCCGACAGTTGCGATCGATCCAAGCCCTGATCCCGATTGGCCACGACCGATCCCGGACCGTTGCGATCAGTCCAAGATCGCTGACGATCTGACGATTGCGATCGATCCAAGCCCTGATCCCGATTGTCCACGACCGATCACGGACCGTTGCGATCGGTCCGAGATCGCGACGATCCGACGGTTGCGATCGATCTAAGACCTGATCTCGATCGGCCATGACCGATCCCGACCATTGCGATCTGTCCGAGATCGCTGACGATCCAACGGTTGCAATCGATCCAATCCCTAATCCCTATCGGCCATGACCAATCCTGGACCGTTGCGATCGGTCTGAGATCGCGACGGTCCGACGGCGATCGATCCAAGCCCTGATCCCGATCGGCCACGACCGATCCCGGACCATTGCGATCGGTCCGAGATCGCTGACGATCCAACGGTTGCGATCGATCCAAGCCCTGACCCGATCGGCCTCGACCAATCCCGGACCGTTGCGATCGGTCCGAGATCGCGGACGATCCGACGGTTGCGATCGATCCAATCCCTGATCCCGATCGGCCACGGCCGATCCCGGACTGTGGCGATCGGTCCGAGATCGCTAACGATCCGATGGTTGAGATCGATCCAAGCCCTGATCCCGATCAGCCACGACCGATCCCGGACCGTTGCGATCGGTCCGAGATCACTGACAATCTGATGATTGCGATCGATCCAATCTCTGATCCCGATCGGCCACGACCGATCTCGGACAGTGGCGATCGGTCTGATCACCAACGATCCGACGGTTGCGATCGATCCAAGCCCTGATCCTGATCGGCCACGACCGATCCCGGACCGCGCGATCGGTCCGATCGCCGATGATCCGATGGTTGCGATCGATCCAAGCCCTGATCCTGATCGGCCATGACCGATCTCGGACCATGGCGATCGGTCCGATCGGCATCGATCCGACGGTTGCCATCGATCCAAGCCCTGATCCCTGGTCGGCGATGAACGATCTCGGACCGTCATGATCAATCCGATAGGTGATGATCCGACGGTTGCGATCGATCCAAGCCTTGACCCGATCGGCCACGACCGATCCGGACCATTGCGATCGGTCGAGATCACTGACGATCCTACGGTAGCGATCGATCCAAGCCCTGATCCCGATCGTCCATGATCGATCCCGGACCGTGGCGATCGGTCCAATCGGCGACGATCCGACGGTTGCGATCGATCCAAGCCATGATCCCGATCGCCACGACCGATCCCGGACCGTTGGATCGGTCCGAGATCACGACGATCCGATGGTTGCGATCGATCAAGCCCTGATCCCGATCGGCCACGACCGATCCCGGACCGTGCGATCGGTCGAGATCGCGACGATCCGACGGTTGCAATCGATCCAAGCCCGGATCCCGATCGGCCACGACCGATCACGGACCATTGCGATCAGTCCGAGATCGCGACGATCCGACTGTTGCGATCGATCCAAGCCCTGATCCCGATCGGCCACGACCGATCCCGAACCATTGCGATCGGTCTGAGATCGCTGACGATCCGACGGTTGCGATCGATCCAAGCCCTGATCCCGATTGGCCACGACCAATCACGGACCGTTACGATCGGTCCGAGATCACGACGATCCGACGATTGCGATCGATCCAAGCCCTGATCCCGATCGGCCACGACCGATCTCGGACCGTTGTGATCGATCCGAGATCGCGACGATCCGACGGTTGCGATCGATCCAAGCCTTGATCCCGATCGGCCACGACCGATCCCGGACCGTTGCGATCGGTCCAGATCGCGACGATCCGACGGTTGCGATCGATCCAAGCCCTGATCCCGATCGGCCACGACCGATCCGGACCGTTGCGATCGGTCCGAGATCGCGACGATCCGACGGTTGCGATCGATCCAAGCCCTGATCCCGATCGGCCACGACCGATCCTGGACCATTGCGATCGGTCCGAGATCGCTGACGATCCGACGGTTGCGATCGATCCAAGCCCTGATCCCGATCGGCCACGATCGGACCGTTACGATCGGTCCGATCCGACGATCCGACGGTTGCGATCGATCCAAGCCTTGATCCCGATCGGCCACGACCGATCCCGGACCGTTGCGATCGGTCCGAGATCGACGATCCGACGGTTGCGATCGATCCAAGCCCTGATCCCGATCGGCCACGACCGATCCCGGACCGTTGCGATCGGTCCGATATCGCGACGATCCGACGGTTGCGATCGATCCAAGCCCTGATCCCGATCGGCCACGACCGATCCCGGACCGTTGCGATCGGTCCGAGATCGCGACGATCCGACGGTTGCGATCGATCCAAGCCCTGATCCCGATCGGACGATCTGGACCGTGCGATCGGTCGATCGACGATCCGACGGTTGCGATCGATCCAAGCCCTGATCCCGATCGGCCACGACCGATCCCGACCGTTGCAATCGGTCCGAGATCGTGATGATCGATTGCGATCGATCCAAGCCCTGACCCGATCGGACCGATCCGGACCGTTGCGATCGGTCCGAGATCCGATCCGACGGTTGCGATCGATCCAATCCCTGATCCCGATCGGCCACGACCGATCTTGGACAGTGGCGATCGGTCTGATCGCCGACGATCCGACGGTTGCGATCGATCCAAGCCCTGATCCCGATCGGCCACGACCGATCCCGACCGTTGCGATCGGTCCGAGATCGCTGATGATCCGACGGTTGCGATCGATCCAAGCCCTGATCCCGATCGGCCATGACCGATCCTGGACCGTTGCGATCGGTCCGAGATCGCGCGATCCGACGGTTGCGATCGATCCAAGCCCTGATCCCAATCGGCCACGACCGATCCCGGACCCTTGCGATCGTCCGAGATCGCTAACGATCCGACGGTTGCGATCGATCCAAGCCCTGATCCCGATCGGCCACGACCGATCCCGGACCGTTGCGATCGGTCCGAGATCGCGAACGATCCGACGGTTGCGATCGATCCAATCCCTGATCCCGATCGGCCATGATCCGATCTCGGACCGTGGCGATCGGTCCGATCGCCGACGATCCGACGGTTGCGATCGATCCAAGCCCTGATCCCGATCGGCCATGACCGATCCCGGACCGTTGCGATCGGTCCAGATCGCGATGATCCGACAGTTGCGATCGATCCAAGCCCTGATCCCGATCGGCCACGACCGATCACAGACCGTTGCGATCGGTCCGAGATCGCTGACGATCCGACGGTTGCGATCGATCCAAGCCCTGATCCCGATCGGCCACGACCGATCCCGGACCATTGCGATCGGTCCAAGATCACGATGATCCGACGGTTGCGATCGATCCAAGCCCTGATCCCGATCGGCCATGACCGATCCGGACCATTGCGATCGATCCGAGATCGCTGACGATCCGATGGTTGCGATCGATCCAAGCCCTGATCCCGATCGGCCACGACCGATCCCGAACCGTTGCGATCGGTCCGAGATCACGACGATCCGACGGTGCGATCGATCCAAGCCCTGATCCCGATCGGCCACGATCGATCCCGGACCGTTGTGATCGGTCCGAGATCGCTGACGATCGACGGTTGCGATCGATCCAAGCCCTGACCCGATCGACCTCGATCGATCCGGACCATTGCGATTGGTCCGAGATCGCGACGATCCAACGGTTACGATCGATCCAATCCCAGATCCCGATCGGCACGACCGATCTTGGACAGTGGCGATCGGTCTGATCGCCGACGATCCGACGGTTGCGATCGATCCAAGCCCTGATCCCGATCGGCCACGACCGATCACGGACCGTTGCGATCGGTCCAATCGGACGATCCGACGGTTGCGATCGATCCAAGCCCTGATCCCGATCGGCCCTGACCGATCCCGGACCGTTGCGATCGGTTCGATATCGCTGACGATCCGACGGTTGCGATCGATCCAAGCCCTGATCCCGATCGGCCACGACCGATCCCGGACCGTTGCGATCGGTCCGAGATCATGACGATCCGACGGTTGCGATCGATCCAAGCCCTGATCCATCGGCCACGACCGATCCGGACCGTGCGATCGTCCGAGATCGCTGACGATCCGACGGTTGCGATCGATCCAAGCCCTGACACCGATCGGCCACGACCGATCCCGAACCATTGCGATCGGTCTGAGATCGCAGACGATCCGACGGTTGCGATCGATCCAATCCCTGATCCCGATCGGCCACGATCGATCTCGGACAGTGGCGATCGGTCTGATCGTCGACGATCCGACGGTTGCGATCAATCCAAGCCCCCTGATCCCGAATGGCCACGACCGATCTTGGACCATTGCGATCGGTCTGAGATCACTGACGATCCGATGGTCGTGATCGATCCAATCCATGATCCTAATCGGCCACGATAGATTGCGAACCGTGGCGATCGGTCTGATTGCCGATGATCCGACAGTTGCGATTGATCCAAGCCCTGATCCGATCGGCCACGACCGATCATGGATCGTTGCGATCGGTCCGAGATCACGACGATCCGACGATTGCGATCGATCCAAGCCCTGATCCCGATTGACCTCGACCGATATCGGACCGTTGCGATTGGTCTGAGATCGTTGACGATCCGACGGTTGCGATCGATCCAAGCCCTGATCCGATCGGCCACGACCGATCTTGGACCGTGGCGATCGGTCCGATCGCCGACGATCCGATGGTTGCGATCGATCCAAGCCCTGATCCCGATCGGCCACGACCGATCCCGAACCGTTGCGATCGGTCCGAGATCGCGATGATCCGATGGTTGCGATCGATCCAAGCCCTGATCCCGATCGGCCACGACCGATCCCGAACCGTTGCGATCGGTCTGAGATCGCTGATGATCCGATGGTTGCGATCGATCCAAGCCCTGATCCCGATCGGCCACGACCGATCCGGACCGTTGCGATCGGTCGAGATCACGACGATCCGATTGTGATCGATCCAAGCCCTGATCCCGATCAGCCACGACGATCCCGGACCGTTGCGATCGGTCCGAGATCGCGACGATCCGATGGTTGCGATCGATCCAAGCCCTGATCCCGATCGGCCACGACCGATCCCGGACGTTGCGATCGGTCCGAGATCGCGGACGATCCGACGGTTGCGATCGATCCAATCCCTGATCCCGATCGGCCACGATCGATCTCGGACCGTGGCGATCGGTCCGATCGCCGACGATCCGATGGTTGCGATCGATCCAAGCCATGATCCCGATCGGCCACGACGATCCGGACCGTTGCGATCGGTCCAAGATCGCGGACGATCCGACGGTTGCGATCGATCCAAGCCCTGATCCTGATCGGCCACGACCGATCTTGGACCGTGGCGATCGGTCCGATCCCGACGATCCGACGGTTGCGATCGATCCAAGCCCTGATCCCGATCGGCCACGACCGATCTGGACCATTGCGATCGGTCCGATCGCGATGATCCGACGGTTGCGATCGATCCAAGCCCTGATCCCGATCGGCCACGACCGATCCCGGACCATTGCGATCGGTCCGAGATCGTTGACGATCCGACGGTTGCGATCGATCCAAGCCCTAATCCCGATCGACCATGACCGATCCGGACCGTTGCGATCGGTCTGAGATCGCGACGATCCGACGGTTGCGATCGATCCAAGCCCTGATCCCAATCGGCCACGACCGATCCCGGACCGTTGCGATCGGTCCAAGATCGCTGACGATCCGACGGTTGCGATCGATCCAAGCCCTGATCCCGATCGGCCACGACCGATCTCGGACCGTTGCGATCGGTCCGAGATCACGAACGATCCGACGGTTGCGATCGATCCAATCCCTGATCCCGATCGCCACGATCGATCGGACGTGGCGATCGGTCCGATCATCGACGATCTGATGGTTGCGATCGATCCAAGCCTGATCCGATCGGCCACGACCGATCCTGATGTGATCGGTCCGTGGACGATCCGACGGTCGATCGATCCAATCCCTGATCCCAATCGCCATCGGGACCGTGGCGATCGGTCCGATCGCCGATGATCCGACAGTTGCGATCGATCCAAGCCCTGATCCCGATCGGCCATGACCGATCTCGGACCGTGCGATCGGTCCGAGATCGCGACGATCCGACGGTTGTGATCGATCCAAGCCCTGATCCCGATCGGCCACGACCGATCCCGGACCGTTGCGATCGGTCCGAGATCGCGACGATCCGACGGTTGCGATCGATCCAAGCCCTGATCTCGATCGGCCACGATCGATCCTAGGCCGTTGCGATCGGTCCGAGATCGTGATGATCCGACGGTTGCGATCGATCCAAGCCCTAACCCCAATCGGCCATGACCGATCCCGGACCGTTGCGATCGGTCCGAGATCGCGATGATCCAACGGTTGCGATCGATCAATTCCTGATCCCGATCGGCCACGATCGATCTTGGACAGTGGCTATCGGTCTGATCACCGATGATCCGACTGTTGCGATCGATCCAAGCCCTTGATCCCGATCGGCCACGATCGATCCCGGACCATGGCGATCGGTCCAAGATCGGGACGATCCGACGGTTGCGATCGATCCAAGCCCTGATCCCGATCGGCCACGACCGATCCCGACCGTTGCGATCGGTCCGATATCGCGACGATCCGATGGTTGCGATCGATCCAAGCCCTGATCCCGATCGGCCATGACCGATCCCGGACCGTTGTGATCGGTCCGAGATCGCGGACGATCCGACGGTTGCGATCGATCCAATCCCTGATCCCGATCGGCCACGACCGATCTCGGACCGTGGCTATCGGAGATCGGCGATGATCCGACGGTTGCGATCGATCCAAGCCCTGTTCCGATCGCCACGATCGATCCCGGACCATTGCGATCGATCTGAGATCCGATGATCCGACGTTGATCGATCCAATCCCTGATCCCAATCGGCCATGACCGATCTGACCATGGCGATCGGTCCGATTGCCGATGATCTGACGGTTGCGATCGATCCAAGCCCTGATCCCGATCGGCCACGACCGATCCCGGACCGTTGCGATCGGTCCGAGATCGCGACGATCCGACAGGTTGCGATCGATCCAAGCCCTGATCCCGATCGGCCACGACCGATCCCGGACCGTTGCGATCGGTTCGATCGGCGTCG
>UESW01004577.1:214141-268181 GCA_900491605.1 Calamus simplicifolius | reverse complement strand
CAAGGGAGTGAACGGACCGTCTCTAGGGGCGAGAGCCCAAGGGTGGTTGTCAGGTCGATGGGGAGGCTCGGCCTCCTGGGACGCACCTCAACAGGCTCGGGATGTGTCTGCTTCTTGGCGGAGCTACCGTTGGCCTCGCGCCGAGAGGAATCAGCCTCGTTGGTGAGGATGTACTTGTGCTCGGCTCAGGAGTTCGGCGTAGGAGCTGGCGGCTTCTTGTCAAGTGAGTATGCAAAACGAGAGGGGCAGAGCCCTCGCTTCAAGGCCAAGGTGGCCACTGAATCCTCGAGGTTGTAGACCTCGAGGGCAGCTTCTTTGAATCGAGCGACATAGTCCTGCAGGGACTCGCCACCCTTCTGCTGGACGGAGAATAAACTATCTGCCACTCTGGGAATCTTCCGACAGGCATCAAAATGGGCCAAGAAGGCCCTCTCCAACTGGCGAAGGGAGTTAATACTCAGCGGCGGCAGGCGGGAGTACCAGGCTCGGGCAGAGTGGCAGGGAAGGCAATGCAGAGAAGAGAGTCGGTTGCCCCCTGGACCTGCATGAGGACCTTGTAACTTTCCAGATGGTCCAGGGGATCAGCAGTCCCATCATACGGGTCCAACTGAGGGAGACGGAACTGAGTCGAAATTGGCTCCTCCATGATATGGCGGGACAGCGGTGGCCAGCTATCATAGTCCGCCTCCGGCGGGTTGGTGATCCGGTGGCTGAGCTCCTCTAGCCGCTGGTTGTACTCATCCAGCCGGCGCTCGGCCCGGCAAGCTATTCGGCCATCGAAGGACCCTTCCCTCGACGACTCCGAGGACGGAGAAGGGTGGCGACGATGCTGACGGGGGCGCTCCGCCTCCCTTCCGTGCCGCTGCTTGGAAGAAGCACTAACATGGCGGAAGGGTGACCGAGGCCTCTTAGAGGCTTTCGGGCAGTGTGGTTTGGGCGAAGCACGGCGGTGGCGGGCTTCTCGGACGGGAGACCTCCCCAAAGAAGAGTGTTGACTGGACTGGACCACCCCCGGGACCGACAAGGGTGGCCCCGGCTACTGTTGCAGGACTTGGACCGCCACCACCAATGACTGAACCTGCATGACCAAGCGGCGATCCGATTGTCTTGATGCGACTGTGGTAGTGGCGATGGTGGTGCAGGGACGCTGGCCAGGGAAGCAGGGAGACCGGCCACCAGCAGGTCAGCTCCCAGGCGTTGCCCCCCAGCATGGCTGGTGGAGACCTCTTGCGCACGAGTCATCACCATTTTCTTGAGAACTCAAGGAAAGAGGAGTTGGCCGCGACTGGTTCAAAGCTTTTCTTTATCTATCCCCCTACCTGGCGCGCCAATCTGTTGACGCCAAGTCACCTTCCTTCAACGCCGAAAGACGGAGGACCTCCTCTCCGAAGAGCTCCTGCAAAAAGTCTCGGAGACCGGATGCTCTAGTGGGGATCCTCCGATGCTCAAGTAAGTCACTTGGGAACAGACAAAAAAACTAGCAGAAGGATAGCTAGAGAACTTGAGTTCAGGATCCCTTCCTCGTTGTGTGTTGGGCATTTTATACCTGTCTGAGGGTCCCTTTTCCGCTTCCAGAAGGTTGATGATTTCAAGGTGTCGTTGTCCGGTAGTGGACGGGTGGCTAGGCTGACAGTGACAGATTGCAACCGACACTGAGCATGTCAGAGGTGTCTTATCCCATCAGCCACCTGCCAGGTACGGCGCTACAGGTGGCAAATGGGCCTGGTCATGTCAGGCGTGCACCGCTACGGGGCGTGGCCACGCGCTGTTGCAGGGAGTAGTGGGCACGTGGCTACCATAGATAGTTGGTGGGCCACGTGGGTGTGTCAGGGGGCTCGAGGTAGCGGGACATGAGGTCCGCGGCGAGGGAACGCCGGGTCCGACCGAGGGGACGCTAAATCCGGGGTTGAGGGGACCGGGCCCAAAGCCGAGGCCGAGGGAAAGCCGGGTTCGAAGCCGAGGTCGAGGGACGCCGGGTCCAAGGTTGAGGGGACCTTGGAGGCCGAAGCCGGGGCTCCGTCAGTTACTTTCACTGTTAATTCTAACGATGTTGAATCAGCCACATCACCAAGTACTGAGCTGAAAGGTGGATCCCCTTGCCACAGCCCAAGACGGACTTAGCACCCCAGCTTTCGCTGAAGATACAATGCCCTGAATCAAAGTGATCCACTCCTTTCATCAAGCAAAAAAAATCCCATTCGTATGCTCGTAAGCCTTTATCATTGAGCAATGCCCCTAGAGTTCTCCATGTATAGCAGGAGAAAATAATATAGTTGCTTTGTTAACCACTTGGCTTCATGCATGCATCGCTGGATTAAACATAGGAAACTATTAACAATGCGATGGAGTCACACAACAATCATTTAAAAGAATCACAAAAAATGAGTTCACCTTATAGTGAATCATACTCGTTTCTATTATTATACATGGCCAAGCAGCAATGAATAAGAAGGCAGAATAAGCTGGTGCATTTCCTAATTTGAGGATGCCACATGCACTATCTTCCTTGATTCTAGTATTTAATGTAGACAATGTATAGATCTATCCGGTCTAACTCTTCACTGAAGATATATAATTTATACATCACCAATTCGTGGAAATAAAGGACATCCTACAGATCTTCGCGCTCTTGTTTATAATGTCTGCTTCCGAGGAGACGGGCTAATAAGTGATCTTCCATAAGTAATGGGCAGAGCCATTAGCTTCTTTGCTTTGCTAACATAAGCCCTCTTCGTAAAATTATTGTAATCATTTGCTTCAATCTCATCAAGGATCTGCCGGTACAGTAACAAAGAAGCCCACACCTGCAACAGGCCATGCGCAAGTGTTTTTGGAGTCCGTTTTTAATGTTAATGATTGAAAAAAAAAAAAAAAAAAAAACAAGGGGTCTGTGAGCTAATTCCTACCATTGATGTTCTAGGATGTAACTGGTCTCAGTTTTCTCCTAACAGAAGTGCCCGAAAGGCAGCTCTGTTTAATGAGATAAAAGGATTAACAAGACAAGCCTCTGTAACAGTGGCTACTGTTTTGGCAGCAATAGACAGCTAAGAAGATTGCTAAGTCTATTACTCTCTCTCAAAAATGGCCGTGCCCATTTTATATTTGGTTCAACGGAGAGGAACCATTGATTGATGCGCATTTAAATAATGAAAGAAAGAAAGAGAGAGATCGAATTTACCGGCCACCTACTAGCTTGACTGAGTTCGGTCACACCTTTCTCTGCTTCCTGGAAGAACGTCCGTGCCCTCTTAATTTGGCTCTTCATGAAGCTTCTCCATCTGTCAGTCACCTTCCCATTAAACACATCTTCCTCTGAAAGGCCGGCTTGCGCGAGCTCATCCTGTGGCAGATAAATCCTGCCTCTACTTGCACTGAGGAAATATTCATCAATAAGTAGAAGAGAAGGAAACATTTGCAACAAGTTTTCCTAGTTTTTAGATAAAATAGAATACTGCATACAGATGTTTGGAGAACATATTAGAGGAAAATTGCAAGTAATAACTAAGATGAAAAGCAGCACTTACTCTTCTCCTACATCTCTGAGTATATTGGTGAGCTGATTTGCTATTCCTAAAGCCAAAGCAGCACCATATACGCTCTCTGTTGTTGCCTTGGACTCTGGAGCAATACCCATGACGGGCACACTCATTAGTCCGACGGTCCCAGCTACATAATAACAATACAGATAGAGCTCATCAAAGTTCTTGTATCTTGACTTCTTGAGGTCCAACCGCATCCCTTCAATCATGTCCTTGAATGGCTGAAATGTGCAAAGAAACACAAATTCCGGATGAGCAGTCAAATGGGAAACCTGTGTTGCTAGTATCCATGCATGCATCAATAATGCACGTTTAATTTGTTTGCCAATTTTCTGAAAATTAAGCTGGAAACGTTACAGTGGTAGGAAAAAAAAATTTTGCTAAGCGTCTGAGCAATGTGAACTTGGAGCCTTTATTGAGAGATGCAAATATGTAGATGATCCTTGAGATGACTCATTGACATCAAGGCAAAGAAGAGAAATATTAAGCGTTCAACACTCCCAGGCCTCAAAACTCTATCTTCTGGCCACTAGACAAAAGTTCGAATGTTATGCATAAGGGGTCCTCATGATGCCATGAGTACCAAAGAAATAGATAGAATTTCAGAGCTATCTAAAATGCCTAGGAGTCAACATGAAGGAATTTAGATCTCCGGTTTCTCTTTTTTCCTTTGTACTACTTTGAGATGAACTGAAGATCAGAATGAAGCCAGAAATATATACTCAAAAAAAAAAAAAGAACAAAGCCAAAAAAAGTTTGCTTCTATCATTTACATGGAAGAAAGACATGCCTGAATGTCAACAGGGAATTTTGAAACAGTGTCTGATAGAGCAGCATCGAGCATGTCGTAGGGGCGACCGGCAAAGACATCCTCTAACCTCGCCTCCCACCTATCCAGAGCTGAAGGTGTAATGTGAGAAGCATTGGGTCCATCCACAAGCTCGTCTGTCCTTCTGCACCACACTGAACATATGATGTAACTGTGAGTTTCTTTAACCATGAGCAGAAGAAACCTTAAAGATTCAGTTAGTATAAGAAATAGCAGCAGAACTGAATTATGAACCATTTCAAAATTATTAGCCATATTTTTAGCTTTCAAGCATCCCTTGACATTAACACTAGTCATGGTTATGGTTATCTAAGAACTAGTGCCTTCTGGCATCATGATGCAAGAATACAGAGAAGATCATAGGTTTGTTATCCCTTCAATCAGTCAAATTGGTCTGTATTTGGAGCTATGTATGAAGTGTTTTGGGCCAGTAGCAGGTTCAGTCTTTTCTTTTCAAACTAGTCATGGATCAAGAATCCAAGGCAAATCCTTGAATTAAATTTGACTTTGCAAGCTAAATATAGCTCAAACATCGGCTCATGGTGTTTATTTGCTAAATAGTAAAGGATCAGCTGAAAGCAACATGCTGCTGCTATCCTTCCACGGGTGAGAATTAGGGGACATGCGTTGATGATTAGCACTGACGTAGAGGCAGCTGGCTGAGACTCAAGGAGGTGTAGCAGCGTCGCATGTAACCCCTCCTTTGGTGATAGATGGAAACAGTCAAAAGAGAATAAACAATTGCTGGCCATCATTAAATTGGCTATGTCTGATATCACAAGCAAAACATACTACTGATATTTAATATCTGTGACATGATATTCCTTTTCCCTTTCGAGTAAATCATCTTCAAAGCCACAATCCCTGTCTTCAACATCTTCCATAAATAGTAGAAACTATCTTGCTTATAAAAAGAGCAGAACTCTAAGAAGACTATCTACTAACTAAAAGATGTTGAAATCTGACAATTGGTTATATAAGATATACTGGTGAATTTTTTTATCCATTACCATAAATTGCCCAGATAGCTCTCCTCCTTTCAGGGGTCATGAGCAGTGTTCCTGGCAGGAAGACAACAAAAATCAGATGCATGAGAAATTCACGTCTGAACTAACCAAAAACTCTGCCTGAATTCATGCCTATTTATCGACTTCTTATACCATAGCGAAATCTAAGTAAATAAATAGAAGGTTAAATATGGGATATGTGAACTAACCAAGGTAAAAGGTCTTGGCATACTCTGCACAAACTTCTCCACAACGATCATAAGCCTCATTCATCAAGGTCGTTTTTCCAGGAATAACCATGTCAGGCTTCACGTCGAGAGCTGTATCTGATCTAAACTTCTTCTTCACTAACGCTGCCTGCCTCAGCACAACATCATAAACCTTCTGCTCTGAAGATATCGCAACCTCGCCGGTTGGGTTTGCTACCAAACTTGACAATATTGGGAAATAGTTATTCTTCTCAGGCTCAAACCCCACACATGAATACTTTGAGTCAGCATAGAGTGCACAAGAACTCCATCTGCGTCTTTTCCTCTGCAGCCTTTCATCATAACTTGGACTCAGAACATTTCTAACCGGCCTTGAACTGCCTGAAAGCCAACCTGCTTCCCGAATTTCCTCAAAACACCCAAGGCTAGCTGAGGTATCTACTGGTGACACAACCCGTAGCATCCGGATTGCCATCTAAAATGCTAACTAGTAAACCAGAGGACCTAAAGACTTGTGTTTTTATTTTAAGACCAATCCTCTAAAGAACAGCAACGAGATCCAGAGGACTCCCCAATCAGATTCAAAGAATAACTTGTCAGATCCGCAAATGTCCTTGAAGGTTGCACGTCTGTAGTCTGGATTCCCTGAAAAGTTGATTTGGAACGGAACCTTTAATCCCTTTTATTGAAAGACTAAGCTTTATTCAGTGTCTTCTCATAAAGACAACATTCCTGCAGCAATTGTTTTAGAAAGCAAGCAACAGCAAAAACCTTGAAATAAAAAGACCAAGTCAACGAACCACATCCCATTCACGAAAACCTTATAAAACTCTCATATTACTCCAACCTAGTGCCATAAAAACACAGAACATAAGCAGAAATGGAATCCAAAAGTAGCAGAAAACTGTAACAAGTGCTCTGTTTTCAAATCGCTAATGAAAATTCCCTCCACTCTCACAACATGAAATGCCCCACCACCACCACCACCACCCCACTCTATATATACCAAATGATTCCTTGAACCGAGAGACTTATTCTATAGAATGTATCCGAAAATCCCAAACTTACTGGCAGACCAAGCAGAGCATTAGCACCGCTCACCTCTTATCACTTTCCACCACCCAATGAAGACTTCAGCTGTCCCTTCCACATTCCAAACACAACGGATGAGCCAAAATCAACCATCCTTCAATCAACTTCGCACCAGAAGCCTACAAAGACCAAAAGCAACCGTCTCTCTTCGCCATGGGAGACTCTTGCGACGGCGTCTCTTTCTCTCGCTCTTCTGCTCTCTCTCTCTATTTTTTTCCATTGTTTCTCACTCCATGCTCTCTGTTGGGGAATAGAGGGCACGTGGACGGGGGAGGTCCAATGGGAGGGCAGGGGAAGGGGATAGGGTTATCCCGTGGGAGCTCCGAGAATTGCAGTGGGCGAGTGAAGAGGCAACACGTGGCGCCGAGATCCGAGTCGTCGGGTGCGGGGAGTGGTGGGTCCCACAAAAAGGTCCCCTGTCGCGGTGCGCGAGCACCGCCACACGTTCCACCCGTTAACACGTCGGGCAGGGGAGGGGCGGGGGTGTGGGGGCCACTTTGGCCGGTCGCCTGCGCCCCACGTCGACCGCCACTTCCCCCGCGGGACATCCCTCTCAGTGACTCTGGTTGGCTCCCACTGACGCCGACAAGGGGGCCCCGCTAGCTTTATATGGGAGTGGACCGTGGGGTGTAGATTTGGGTGTCGGCTGTTATTTGTTAATTTATTTAACAAGTTCATGCATTTGGGAGGAGCCGACTGGGGCGTGTGATGGGGTGTGGAGCTCGTTGTGAGAAACGTGTAGGATGTGGACACGTGTTCGTTGGAGTGCTGGGTTTTGTGGGAGAGGGAAGTGGCTCGTTGCATGAGAGCACGCGTTTTTGTGGCATGAGTTGGCTGAGGCGTTACGTTACGTTACGTTACGTTTCTTCCGGTCACGAGGATTTGGCTGCTGGGGGAGGCGCGGAGGAAAAGGGCAGGGCAACGAATGGAGTCGACAAATCTAGGTATACAGATATTTTAAAGCCCTCGAGAAACGATCGTTCGGTTCCAAGGAGCCATGATCGCTTCAAAGGCATTTATCATAGATCAGATGTACTCTCGTCCGGTGTCATGATTAATTACAAAATAAAAAATTAATCTACATATTTTTAAATTTATATTATCAAATTTAAATTTAAATTTTTAATCTTTTAAATTTAAAAAAAAAGTATAAGCTAAATGAAATATTTTTGATTTTTAAAAAAATATAAAAAAGATAATCGAAATGTATCAAAATTTTCGTAATAAAATTGTTTACTATAGACATATGGTTATTATGAAAATTATTATATCATTTTAAAAAACTTTTTAATATGATATATTTATTAAATAATATTTTAGTTTTATAATTAAATAATATTTATAGGTACTGATAAATAAATAAAAATACTAATTTATATTTTTAATAATTTTACTTTTTTAGTTAAACAATTGAAATAAAAACTCGTACAAACCCATCGTCTGCGGCAACCTACATTCAAGAATTGGCAACGGAAGGGATTATGTCTAAAAATAAAGCTAATGAAGTCCGATCCTGTCCACGCCCACCCCTACTAGAAACGGAGGACATCGAGTTCATGGCCAGCACTCAGCGCCGAAGTAGCAGTAGAGGAGAGATGTAACGCCCCAAGCCTAATCCAATTAATTTTATTAATAAATCTGAAATCATGTGGTTTAAAATTTATGGATAGCAAATAAATTTGCTATATAAATTCATAGTTTCTTTTATTCAATATGAAGCTAAATTTAAGATATCATAATCTTTTTACCTTATAATGCAATGTCACGTTGAAAGGATGGCTCTATGTCATAGCGGGATTCCATCATTCGTCATAATCACTAACTTCGGCATACTTGATCGGCTTTAATATCATTTGTAATATTTCAAGTCCATATGCTAACCCAAATAACTTCATTAACTGATCTAAAATTATGTTGCTCAAAATACTCAAATAAAAATTAATAGATAACAAGTGAACTTAAGTTATTAGCATATAACATATTTCTTTTTCATCTTAGAACTAAATTTGAGTATCATAAGAGAGCACCAATTAATCATGCTCCCGTTATCAAGCAAAATCTCGTACCAAATAAAGTTAATTAACCTTACCAAAAATAAATAAAGTCAGCTGCGCTCCTCTCTCTTTTGCCTTCGAATAGATCCCAAAAAGAAAGAGATTTTGCTTCTCCTATTATTTTTTTAAAAAAATATTATTACCGATTCAATTAATTTTATTAAATATAAAAATTTAAATAAAAATTAATAGATAACAAGTAAATTTGAACTATAAACCTATAATATTTTTTTTTATTCAATATAAAACTAAATTTAGGACAAAAAATAGCTTCAGTAAACACATGGCAAGTACGTATCAAGATAGTATCCAACGCTGCTCTAAAAGAAATCCAAGTATACGGTAAGCGTTCATGAACATCACCGTGAAGGAGAAAATTAAAATCTAGGTATTCAGAACGATGATAAAAAAGCTTAAGTGTCAAGTTAAATCAGAATTCTTACGTGCTGATTGGTCAAAATGCATCAAAATCATTTGATGGACCATCACTTTGCATCCTTATTGACAAATTTTGTTTTAGAAGTTGATACGTCTTCCCAAGTCATAAATTGAAAGAGTGCTTGACTTGCCTACTCACACAAATTCAACTAAATCTAAATTGAATGATAAATATTTTATACTAATAATCCAAACTATTTGATATAATTTATTATTTAAAATAATTATAAAATAAAATTATATGATTTAAGATTCCTATTTTATACATAAGTGGTATATATATATTACTTTATATTAAATTTTTTGATCATTTTATATATGGATATAGAATTCCAACAATAAGAATAACAAAATTAACAGGAACAGCAATAACAATAATAACAATAATAATAATAATAATAATAATAATAATAATAATAATAATAATAATAATAATAATAATAATAATAATAATAATAATAATAATAATAATAATTAATAATTAATAATAATAATCATTTTTTTATATCGATGTGTAATAGTGTGCGAGAGATAAAAGGCATTCTTGCATTTATCCTTATATATCATTCTGCTTAAGTATGTCTAAGCTAAAAAGTAAATCCAACTGCAAAAGTCATGATTATTTTATACCCATAAAGCCTTATATTACACTGTCCTTTGATTTGCAAGAACCATGAATAAAACCTATTTTGATATTGATATTATAATAATTCAAAATTTTAATTCAAAATTCTGATCTGATCAGTCCTAAATGGTATCCTATAGTCCTATTCCTATAATCTTTAGAGGCTCCTATGCAAGGAGTATCTAGTTCCTTCCTCTCAGTCAGGCAGGTTCAAGGCAAGTAGGAGCCTAAAGGTCATATTTGATGGCAGGTCCTGGGCGGCCCCTAGTAGTTCTCCTGCCAAGTCCTAGTCCTAGGCGGCCCCCAGGTCCTGCGGTCTCTAAGGGAAGGCAAGCGGCCCCTAGTGGCGGCAGGTCATCCTGTCCTTAATTTTGATTAGTCGAATAAAGGCGGCCCCCAGCACTAATCATTCTCGTATCAGAAGCACTTGAGCTGTCGTGTCTAGAACAGAAATCGAGAATCATTAAGCATCATGACGCTTTAAATGACTCGAATAAGACAAACGCTGGAGCTACCATCCATCGAGCCTGAGCACCTGTTTTAGGGCCAGATAACTCTTCTCTGACTACATTCCCACTAACCCTGACATTGGGAAAACCGAAATCATCATGAAGATCCTTAGCTTCCGGAGCAAGTTTCTTAATACGGGTGGCACGCTCTCGTCTGAAGCTGATTTTTTATCGATAAAAAGAAAGAAAGTGACTCGATGCTGCGATATGATGACGCTCGAAAGATCCAACTTTTCTTTTCCTTCAGTAGGAGATCGTCCCGGTCTCTATGGGGGGGCCCTTTTATTTGATGCATATTCTGCCAAATTAAGTTGCGTCTTAAGGTTGGCCACTAGACAATGCTATCTGAGCCACATTATAGATTTGGGATCGATAAAGCAAACGACGTCCCGTCTCTATCCCTCTTGTTCAGTTTGCGATCTCTTGTAGCTCATGATGTTGCCTGGATTTTAATCATGGGATGCGCTAATTAATTCCGGAAAACAGCCTTTATATTCGTGTATATTGATAGGTTTCTGCCAGCCCTGGAGTAATAACGGGAGCTGAATTAACTCCCCGCTGCTTAGAAGGCAAGAAGCGGGGTCATATGAACTAAGATTTGATGATCGAAATTGGCTTATTTTCATCGATGAGGCTGCATCTTCCTACAGATAGTAAGGACAACCATTTTTTTATTGCTAAATACATATTTTATCACACATCTCTTAATTTTGATAATCCTGACCTATGGGCTCTTTGCTGCCTTAGCAGTGCACCGATGCACGATCTTTGTCTCTTGGAAACCCTACCTTTAGGACTTATTAAAATCAACTTTGATGTAAGTATTTGAGGCATATTTGTTGAATTGACTTTTGTGATTCATAGGTCTGATGAAGCTATGTTGGCGACAAAGGATTCGGCCTTCTTGATTTCATCTGTTCTTTTTGCCGAACTTTATGCTGCTGGGGCAGGTATCTCTTATGTCACTCATAGCCTTGGCACTCGTGGTCTTCTTATTGAGGA
The DNA here is from genome assembly GCA_900491605.1 of Calamus simplicifolius. Lineage (NCBI taxonomy): Eukaryota > Viridiplantae > Streptophyta > Magnoliopsida > Arecales > Arecaceae > Calamus > Calamus simplicifolius. The sequence continues at coordinate 256,877 of UESW01004577.1, read as the reverse complement.
GGATTCTATTACTATTATTCGCTGGCTTCGACAAAACTTCTGCGATCATCTGCCAACCAACCCCTTGATCCGCGATATTTGATCTACTCTTCAGAATGCTTACAACACAAAGATTCGGCATATCTACCGGAAAGTCAACTTAGTGGCAGACTGGATTACCATCCGTATGGTCCATCATTCTGATTTTTGAAGCTGAAAGTAGGAAGACCCATATCCTTTTGTACTTACATAAATTTTATTTTCTAACATATTGAATTTAACTCGTTCTAAAATAGTGTGATCATCTATCTGTACAAAAAAAAAAAAAAAAAAAAAAAAAACTAAGATTTAACGATAAATATCCCATCTTTTAGAAATTAAAAAAACTAGCGTTGAAGTCGCTACGCTTTTTATTTGGTAATTACCTTACCTTTCGCCCGTCCAAGATTTTAGCATCTATGGCTAGATCACTTTAATTGGGTAGCTTACTGGCCGAGGTTCCAATGCCCTTCCATACTCTTCACCTCGATCTCCTAAGAGATTTATTAGCAACATTACATTTCTAAGGGAATAATGAAAAAAATTAGAAATAGTAAACAAATGCATTGGTTTAATAAGCTGGCAACTACATATTGTATCCACTGTGAAAATAAATTTATACCCACACCTATTTTACACCTATCATAGCATAAAAGTTTGTATCCATACTTGTATTAATAGAAATTATATAATATTCATACCTATATTGTTACTTATACTCATTCCACACTTGCTTTATATCGATCATCTATTTAGCTTTAATTTTATTTTTTTTCTTCATATTTCAATTTCAAATCAAAATTTTAAAGCAATTATGAGCCACTTTTTGTTTCTTCTCCTTTTTCATGTTAGGCTAGTCAAACAAACCAAACCTAAAGAAATTATGATTTATAACTGCTTCTAAAAAATTTTGTTGAAAAATTGAAGTTATTAGGTAATTAACTAAATTTATTAACAGGCATCATCGGTTTGAGAAGGAATAAAAAATATAAAAATATATTTACATCTATATCCATCCTATATCCATGATGGCTATTGCCACGTTTTCTATTTCCTCCATCCAAATAAAATAGGAGTGAACATATATATATACCATAAAAAATTACTATCCCTCTTTTAAAATAAGTTCTGAAGTAGACTTGGGCACTTGGCTATGCTTGGCACGGTACGGCATAGGCCCGCCGAGCCTTACCAAAAACTGGACTGTGCCTGGCATGGCCCATTAATAAATGGTCGTGCTGGGCACGGCCCAAAGAAACAAATTTTTCAGTCAGGCATGGCCCCTGGCCGGGCCATGCACGACCCAATTATGATCGTTTTTAACCGTTAAAAATGGCTAGAAACGGCTATAAACGACCATATGGGGGGTTTGACTATTTTAACCCCCCCCCCCCCCCCACACAATACACCCCTATATTTAAGGGTATTTTTAGGAAAAAAATTTGGACTTCTATAAATAGCCCATTCATCCATCGTTCTCACCACACTAAACCAACTCTCTCTCCTTCTTTACTACTACTATTTTTCTCTTCTAGTAAGTGCTTTAGCATTTTAATTTTTAGTTTGCAAGTGTTCTCGCAAGTGGCAAGTGCTCTAGCAAGTATTAAGTGCTATACAAGATGAGGTTCTTATTAAGAAGTACAAGAGAAAAGATGTCACTTCTTGTTGAGAGGCGAGAGCACAAGAGGAAGCTCACAAATCTTGGCTCCACGCCTCTACCTCTGATCTTTTTCTCAATTTCTTCTTGTTGTTAGTTTTTTTTTTTTTTGCATTCATTAATTTAAAATTTTAGATATGGCATCTTATGACTAAAGTCATTTTGGCATGCACCCTTTTTCTAAGGGTGAGGAAACTAATCCCAAACCTTAACCCCAAGTTCTCTCTAGAGCCAATGTCGGTGAAGGTCAAACCTCTTCTCGTAAGAGGACTAGTGATGTTTGGAATGATTTTGATAGAATTATAGTTGATGGAGTTATGAAAGCAAAATATATAAAATGTGCAAAACTTTACAGTTGTAGTAGTAGTGGGGGAATAGGGCATTTAAAAGGACATCAAGAGACTCATAGGATGCATGATTGCTATCAGCAAAGTACCCTTAACATACAAAGGGGATCACTTGTAGGTACTTTTGCATATAACTATAAAAATCAGAGAAAATTACTTGTAATATGGATAGTTCAGGATGAATTACCTTTTAGTTTATGTGAATCTTATAATTTTGAACAATATGTTCAATTAGGCCTACAACCTACTTATAGAAGAACTAGTAGGCGTACATTTAGAAGAGTGACTATGACAAACTTTTTAGCAATCAAACAAAGTTTAATTGAAACGTTTTCAAATTTAAATGCTAGAGTTTCTTTAACTTCTGATATTTGGTGCATGTAAGTAGTAATTGTTTTATTGTTATTACTGCTCATTATATTGATAATAATTGGCAACTAAATAAACGAATTCTTACTTTTCGTGCTTTTGATTTTTTGTATTCGGGAGAATAAATTTTAAATGCTATTTATCAAACTACATGCTCATATAATATTAATAATAAAATAATATATTACTTTTGATAATGCATCTAATAATAATTTTGATGTTGTAGTATTAAATGACTCTTTGCATCCCATTTTAAATGGATAATTATTTAATATTAGATGTACATGTCATATATTAAATCTTTTTGTTCAATCTAGCATGGATATAATTCAAGATGTTATTTCAAAAATTAGAAATACAATTTCTTTTATTCATACTTCAAGAGCAAGACTTCAAGAATTTAAACAATTATGTGTAGATCATGATAAACGTTTAAAAAAAATTAAACTTAATGTAATTACTCGTTGGAATAGTACTATACCATGATACATGATGCATATCCATATATGAACTTATTAAATGCTTATATTAATGATCATGGATTAGGATTTATATTGACTGAAACTCATTAGAGTAAAGGTAAAATTTTAGAAGATTTTTTTGTTACTTTTTATGATGCTATAAATGTTCTTTCTGGTATTTATTATCCAACTTCTTGTTCATTATTACAAAAAGCATATCTAATTAGTGAAAAATTTAAAGAACATAGATATGATGATGTTTTAATGCCTATTATACATCAAATAAAAACTAAATGGAATGAATATCGGGACAGGCTCTTGTTTTGATCCTAAAGTTAAATTAAGTGGTGCAAACATTTTAATTGATGAATATTGTGAAAATATGAATCAAGATCATAAACCTGCTAAAGATGAGGTAACATGACTTCTTAATGATATTTATGCTTTATATGATGATAAAATTTGTGGATCTAGAATACCTGCTCAAAGATCTGCTTCTTCTTCTAAATCTTATTCGTTATCTATATTTTTATTCATTGCACAAAGAAGACACACACATGCTTCATCTTCTTCATCTTCATCATCTTCATCTTTAAGTAATGAATTAAAATTTTATTTACGAAATGATCTTCATTCTGTATATGATGAAGATCAAATAGAAAACTAGATGCATTAACTTGATGGAGTGTTAGAAATTATTTAAAAAAATTTACTTAATTTTTTTATCATGCCCTTATGGGCCGTGTCGACCTAGGCCCTTGTGGGCCGTGCCAGGTTGGCATGGCGGACTATGCCAACCCAGGCCCATCATGGGCCATGCCGGGCTTGATCCATGGGTCAAAATTTTTAAGCCCGGCATGGCCCCTTTTACTGGGTCGTGCCAGGCACGGTTCGGTACTGTAGCTACCAGGTCGTGCTAGGCACGGCCCGACTAGTGTAGGGCTAGGCCGGGCCACCCAAGGCTTGAGCGGTCCGGCTTAGTGCCCAACTCTATTCTAGCATGGCTCGATACTATAGCTACCAGATCGTACCAGATATGCCCAGCCATGCCGGGCTGGGCCGGGCCATGGTTAGCCCGGCCTAGTGCCAACTCTATTCTGAAGCTCATATTTTAGAGATGATGCCAGCACCATTGCCCATTATTATTAACAGTATCATTCAAATACCTACCACACTTAATCCACTGACCGTAAGAGCAATTTTGATGCTCGCAAAAATTGTCTGCTAGATAACTCATGGCCGAAATTTAGGCAAGGGATAGTGACAAGATAGAAGAAAAGGCAGCGAAAAAGGAAGCCAATTGATGACTAAATTGTTTAGTTTTGAAAGTAAGATGCTAAATTCCTGTTAGAGTGCCCTTCCTCAACACCACTATTTCCTCCTAGCAACATCACTCGATCATAGTCAAGAATTTTGGTGCTACAAGCTTCATGTACAAAGTCCACAAAGCGAGCAAGGAGATGGTGGATGGTTCTTCTTCCTCAACACCACTATTTCCTCCCAACTGAAAAAATGTTAAGAGTGTGTTTAAATAGGAGATAAGAGAAAAGAGGATATCTCTCCTTATCTCCAAAAACTATAACTACAAAGGTTAACTCTGAAAAAGGTTAACCAGGAGGAAAACATAGGTTATCCCCTAAACTTATTCTTAGAGAACCTAGAAATAATTAGAGCTATCCCTTGATGGCAAAGTTATTATTTAAAAAAGGTAATTATTTTTTCAGGTATCCCGTGGATAAATGCTATTGTTTACATTTATACGTAAATAGCTTTTTAAAAATCAAACACTACCTAAAAGGCACCAATTAGTCTATTGATATAGTTTTCAAGCATATTTCATTGAGCAAGAGAAAGCCATGAACAACAAACAACCATCTAGCTAGGAATCTAAATTAGCCCATCTTTCAACAATTATAACAAAGATCTAGAACTAAATTTTGCCCATTTTTTCATGTGACTAGACTCAAATGAGTCTTTTGTTGCATGCATGATAACAAAAAGAAGAAAGCTACAAGCTTAAAATGAGAAAACAATGAGCAAGAATTTAATTTTTTTTAATCACGGGAAGTAGAAACTAAACATGCGTTATCATAGAGCACTTGATGCAACTGATATAACTCAGACAAGGATGAAAACAATGGATATGATTTCACTAATTATAGTTGTTGCTTGGAATTTTCGTTCTTCGGCTTGATTGCTGTACAGGATCTGGATAACTTTTTTTCATCCTAGTGGACCTGCAAGACAGTCCTTGCACAAGGATCATGATGGATGATCCCTGCGGAAGACCCTCTGACGCCCAAGTCAATGAAAACCCCAAGCAAGCAGACAAAAGGAGAAAGTTGTTAAAAAAGAACGTCCCAAAGAATGTCTCTGGGTCTGCTGGGGTTTTTAAGAGTATAAGAGCACATGGCTTGAAAAACATACCTAAGGGGTCTTGAGACCTACTATTTGTGCACTGCCGAGATGGTAAGTCATTACCTGATTTTTCGGGCGCGTTTTAGGGAGTTGACGGCCGATAAGGCTGAAATCCCATTGATCATGGACGGGTGCTTTATCTGGCCCCTATTCCATCTGGGAATGTTCGCTCCGAAATCTTGGCGATTGGTGCGATTTGTCCTTCGAAACATTCGGCATAATCTAGGCGAGAGTGATTTTAATCTAGTGGGGTTAGAACTCGATCATGTTTGAAAGATGACTCGGCCTTGCTGAGATACAAAGATTGCTCGATCTTGCCGAGATATGGAGACAGCCAATAACGCTGCTTCTGTAACAATGAATGAACCTCTTCTAAACATGGTGGTTAGTGAATCCAAGCCCAAAAATGGGTTATGCCACCTGCCACGTTAGCCAATCAGTATGGTAACGATTTTACCCTGCATCAACAACCATGATAGATTCCATGTTGCTGCTACAATATCAATTCAAACCGTTGGATTTATTAAGTTTAATCCATTTCAAAAACAGTATAATAAGATAATAAAGTTCATACCTCATGGACCAGCAAATAATTAAACATTCCCAGGAACAAAGCCGGGAAATAGTTTTTCGATCTGTTGGGGATCTGATGCTAATTTTCTCATGTTTACTAGGAAACAAGAATATGTTTAACCAGGGATCGATAAGTAATTGCCCCACGTGGACGTTCTCCTTCTCTCCCTCTCCATGCGTTCTGTTCGAATACACGGCGATATTCGCTTCTCGAATCGAATCCACGGCGACCGCCGCTTCTCAAATCGAATCCATGACGCTATCTTGGCCTCTCATTGGGAGAAGGTAGTCAATCCAAAACCCTAACTCTCTTCGATTCCAAGCTGCATCTTCCTTCCTCTTCGTCTCATAAACCCTAGCCGATCCGAACCCTAACTCTCCTCGATTCTTTCATGGTACAGGATTCGTCCTCAAGAGTCGCAGACGAGTAGATGGCGAGGGGTTCGGAATTGCCGCATTGCATCATGGGTTTCCAAATATGAGTGTGCTTCCTCTGCATTCTTTTTCTCACATCAATTTATCTTTATTTATACAGGAATAGGCGATCTTTTCCTTTAAAGTGGAAGAGTTCGATTCTTCTTTGGTATCATCTGGCAGTTATTTTGATGGAATTTAAGATTGGTTGATGTGAAAAGAACCGATTTTGATAAGGAAAAATGATGCCTTTGGAAACAATACTATGCTAGGTGACGACATGGAGCATAGATACGTCAGTATTGGACAGTGTTTGATAGAAAAAATATTATTCATGGATAAGTGTACGGGATAGAGTTTATCCCTTGGCTTCCCTAGGAATATGCCTTGGCTATCCCTAGAAATATCCTTTGGCTATCCCATTGATCATATCAAATGCAAAAAGGTAAATCTATAGGATAACTATTTTTTTTACTCTTGTTTGGAGGGATAACCAGCTATTCCTGCATTTTCTAAGGAATAAATTGAGGGGATATCCCATAGTTAACCATGGTTAACTATGAATTATCCCTTTGGTTAACTTTATTCCCAGCTATCCCTTGTAGTTATGGCTTTTGGGAGGGGATATCCTCTTAGAGGGATAGGATATCCTCTTATCCCCTATTTCAAACACTACCTTAGTGTGTTTGATAGAAAGGGATTATCCCTTTGGTTAACTTTATTCCCTGCTATCCCTCTTTTGGGAATAAGAGGGGATATCCTATTCATCCCCTATTTCAAACACTACCTTAGTGTGTTTGATAGAAAATATCCCCTCTTATTCCCTATTTCAAACACTACCTAGTGTGTTTGATAGAAAAAAATATTATCCATGGATAAGTGTACGGGATAGAGTTTATCCCCTGTCTATTCCTAGGGATATCCCTTGGCTATCCCATTGATAATATCAAATGCAAAAAGGTAAATCCATAGGATAACCTTTTTTTACTTTATTTGGAGGGATAACCAGCTATTTCTACATTTTCTAGGGAATAAATTGAGGGGATAATCCATGATTAATCCATTTGATTAACTTTATTCCCAGCTCTTATAGTTATAGCTTTTGGGAATAAGAGGGGATATCCTGGATATCCCCTCTTATTCCCTATTTCAAACATTACCTTAGGAAAAATGTGCTTGGTTTAAACTCTGAGAAGGTCTGTGGATGTGCAGTGTCCTGTAGGTCAGCTCCTTATCTTCCCATGGTGGGGGGTGGTAGGCACAAGGAAAAATGTGTGTTTTGTGATGGCATTTCAAAAACTATCAATTCTTTGTTTCTTAATGATAATTTTTAGATCTTATCGGTTCATTTAGATGCGTTTTCTTTAGTTAAAAGGGTGGTCAGACTGTCTCTGTGGCCTGTTTCAGACTGTCTCTGTGGCCTGTTAAGTGATTGGAGGTCAAGCTTTCTCAGATATCGTCCAGGGCATATTGTACTGATACGTTCTATACTTCTATGGGGCCTCAGATTGTGAAGAAATGTGCTCCACTATCTGTTTTATAATTCTATAAGCATGTCCTGTGTCATTAGTTTAGTTCAAAGAGTAGCATGCTCTGCTCGAGCTGTTAATTAAGGAAGTCTTTCTTTGCTTTTTCAGCTTTTTAAAATTTTGCATGCTCCTGACTTTGTATTCTCTAAACCCTTTGATGGATGTTTTTATTTTTTTGTTCATGAGGTGTTGATGACCTTGACTGTTCCAATCCTTTCGGGCCTCTTTTTTGTTTCTGTTAATTGCATATGTTTGTTCACTCTCTATACAATCACCAAATGCCTTTATAAGAACTATTACGTAGGTCATATAATATAATGCTGCACATTTGCATGCATTCTGTTATCTAAATGTTTAATTTTCAATGGATATTTGTATATTGCATGATACTCTACATTGCATCTTAATATTACCTTCAGTGCTTTGCTATTGTCAAAAAAATAGATTATTTGGGAAAAAGAAAGATGCATCAAAAGATAGTGTTTTTTTCCTTGTTCTTTTCTTGAGGAAAAGTATAAAAGGATAGTTATATGGATCAAAATTTTGGGTAGTGTTGTCGTGTGAGCTTTAATGCAACAGACCAGAGATGTGAGATGAAGCATTACACCTTTTGTGGGCAAACTGAGGGAAGATTATAGAGGGTTTGATCGTCTTGGCAATTGATGGTCCCACTGAGAGGGAATTCTTGAATACAAATTAAAGGGTCATGGGACAGGTTGCAGGGAGGAATTCTGAAGCACATGTTCAAGGGTCCTAAAACAGGGGAAAGTGCTTGTTCAGTTGTTTTATGTCTAGATGCATCAGATCAAGTCAGAAAAGTTTGTTTTATGTTGCATTCTAGTGTTTTATCTGACCTCTACTTAACATCTACTTATGCCTCTTATTTGTGCCAACCCAAGCCCAGCCTGCCAAATTGTTTCTATGGACTGCCTATGAAGAGAGATCTATATCATGAATTGTCATGGCCCAAATTGCACCTCTGTGAAGCACAAGCCCAAAAGCACCTATGACAAGGCAATCCATATAGAATTTTTATTTGGTAAACTCTAACAAAAAAAAAAAAAAACCTCACACTCCTATCCACATTTGCTAAGTGAATCATGTTGAAGAAAAAAAAATCGTTTGTCCAGAACACATTGCCAATCCCAGCAAGTCCTTCCTTTAAGAGCCAATATATGGGCTGATTAGCCTCACAGAAAATATGAGAGAGATTAATAGTAGCACATTCCTGCAATAGGTGAGTAGCATCAAGACTAGTTAAGAAATTGCAGCCAGCAACCATTACACACTTTCTGCAACCTTCCCATGGTCATTGATGATCCTCCCCAACCCAAATTGCTGGAGGTCAAAGATGATTGATTGTTGCTTTTTATAACTTCACATGTTCCCTGGAGTTCATCATTCGTAATAGACTAAATTGACAAATGAACCTAACCTATAACCTTAAGTGTTTCTTTTGAGGCCATAAGCAACCTATGTGAAACCCATGACTTCAAAGTTAAAAAGAAAAGGTGAAAATAGCTCAAGTATTGCTAAAATAATTTCATCCGAGATGACAAGTAATCCTTGTGATGGATCTTCTTGAACTAAGCTATGCTGCTATTGTTACTTGTACCTATGAACAGCCATCTTCCCCTGTTTTGTTTATCTCAATTTGTTGTTTGGTTAGGTTCTGTTGGACAAACTAGCATAGTTTTGGTGATTTATTTGCTTCTTGGTGCAAGAAATATTACAAAATAAGTAAAAGAAAATGTAGGTATGAGAGAAAAATAATTACTGCTGTTGAATGATATTTTGTATCAACTTCGCAAATGCCTGGTCTTCCTACACCTGTCTATATTCTCTAGTTTCACAAAAGTATAATCGACATGATTCTTGATAACTTTGAAGTGTCAGATATCCGGTCCTTTTTTTTTCCGACAAAGAACACAGAATCTTAATAAAACTATTTGTAATGCCTAAAAAGTTCTTCATGCTTGTTTTCATATGGTTAGATACTTTTTATCATGTATCAATTAACATCATCCTCGCTTAAAAAGAAGATGGTTATCTGGGTTTACCATAGCATAGTGATTGCTCATCTTCCTGTCAGCGATTGCATTTACCTCCCCATGGATTTTTTTGACTCTCTATCTGTCCAATGGTTCACTTTACTCATATTTGACATTGCAATAACAACAATAACAAAACCTTAATCCCAAATTAGTTGGGACCAGCTACATATCCATGCAAAATAATAAGCCTTAATCTCTTAACATCCACCCATATTTGACAATATTTTTTCAAAGGACTTTGTTTCCCTCGATATGCCATATTCCTCCACGTCAATTATTGGTAACAAAACCCTCTTTTTTTTGCTTTTCTTTTTTACTTGCTATTAGGAGGGGAAACCCTTCAAGCCTTTATTAATCAATGAGGTGTAAGAAATTACAATAGGAGGTCAAGCAGGGTACAGAATATTTCTCAGAATATTGTGGGCTCCTGCAATCTTCCTAAAGCAATGAATTTTTCAGGAGAAGAATAGTGCAGATAAAAGATGATGCTGAAACTGCTTTTGAAGTGAAGATTCTTATATTCCTTTCCTTTCCTATTTGCCAACAGATTGCTATGACAAAGTGATCCAAACCCAATCACCATGCGATGGAATCACTCTTGTTCTCCAAGATGACTAGAGATGAAGAAAGTTCTTTGGGAGAACGAATTCAAAGGGTGTTTTCAAAGAAGCTCCAAATAGAGTGAGCATAAGGGCAGGAGAAGACCAGGTATGACCTTGTTTCCATTGGATCCTCACATATTGGACAGCTATTACTAGCATTCCGTCACTTTCTCAACATCTGCTCTCCCGTATGCAGTCCATTTTTTAGGGTCAGCCACATGAAAATCTGAGCTTTTGATGGGACCACAGCTTTTCAAATAGGCTTGTGGTGAGTCCATCTCACCCCACCATCCCGAAGAAAGCAATAGAATGATTTAAAAGTGAAGGCATCTGATTTGGAGATTTAAAAGTGAAGGCATCTGATTTGAAGATCTTCCAAAGAGGACGATCTGCATCTTGTGAAGGGGAGACTGTTGCAAGGATCTGCTCTAGGAGTCTCAAGTTCTGATGTTGTGCTTGTGTGTGTGTGTTTTCTTTTTCTTTTTTTTTTTTTTTTTTTTTTTTGGCATGTTGTTGGTACATTATTTTGTTCTTCGAGGTATACAGTCTGCTACTTTCTGCCTGTAATCATTCTGTTTCAGCACTGAATGCCATTTACTCTAGCAAGGTGTAGATATTAAATCTCCACCTGAATAAGACCTCACTTTCCTCCCCCTGCTGTCGGGTAAGAAATGGCATTAATGACATAGAGAGGAGATTTCGGACAGCAACTGTAGGGATTGACTTGGTGAATTGAAACAATTTCCTTCAAGGTTGTGTTTGGAGTTGTTAAAGCTGTTGGAACAAGCTCGCGTGGTGGATCTAAAATTCCCCTGAAGTAATTCTCACTCTCTAGTTGACAGCAGCAAAGCAGAGATATGAACCTCACCAACTTTGGGTGGATAAAGGTGTACCAAACTTCATGTGTTTTCCTCATCTTGAACACAAACCCAGCTAATAATACCTCATGGGGATGCATGTACTTCATTCGGTCACCTCATATTGAATTTCGCAAGCATCCAGAAACTTTTCTCAGATTCTTTATGTGCACGACATCAATGCATGTATTGATTCCATCATTAATTTTTCCAGCTAAACATGCTTGTAGCATCGCTGCCCCTTGCCACATGGATCATTTTTGGTTGGGGTGTCAGTTCTTCCACATTATTTCATCACCATCATGCCACGTCTCTGTATCAACAAGGAGAAAGGGTTAACAAGCAGATGATTTCTTCTCTGTCATCGAAATTCTTCTCCAATGTGAGTACTGCCAACTCTATTGCTAAACACGCTGATAAAGTTACACAGCAGTATGTAGTATTGCATGTGCATGGAAAAAAAAGACCTGCTCACGGGTCACACTTGTCTTGCTGCTTCCTGCCTGCACCGTTGGATAAATGTTCTCTTGGTGCTTAGAATCAGAAGGAGAACCAAGAAGACAGCAGTGATGATGGTGTCTTAAATTTCTTTCTTCAGGTACCAGTCAGAAAGAGAACATCTTTGTTCAAGGACTTCCCACAGCTGGCCATGGTAAATGTTAATCTTGATACTGTTGGTGGCTGGAGGCCCTACTTTGGCTTTTTTTGAATGCAATGATGACTTTGTAACTTTCTACTTAGTTGATCTCAAATAATTGAGCTGAGCTAGGTTAGGTTCATTTTGAACTTGGTGGTGCCTCTACTCATTGATGACTCCTTTTTAGAGTAGGTAGTACCAAAAATCTGGTCCATTATTGTACTCTTCTGAAATCTAGTGTTGGATTGATTGAAAATATTTATTATGTTTTTTTATCTTTCCTGAGCATGACTTCCTTTCAATTAATTGTTGAACTCTATTGCAGTGCTGCTTGAGAAATTATAAACCGGATGAAACAAACAAATTCTTAGCAAGCACCACAAATTTTAGGTTCTTAAGACAGGCCAATGCACAGCAGCATGTATCCCTTTTTTTTTTTTTTTTTGGTGAAAAAAAACAAAGAAGAAAGCTTTGGTCATCCTTTATTCAAGATTGTTGGCATGAATAAGGCTATTCAAGTGATGAAAAATTTGTGATTAAGCTTTCATCATATTTGTTATGTTGATATTTGTTCAGGCAATCAATCAAGTTAGGCTGTAGGTGGACCAGGAGGTTTCATTTGCTTCCTAGCATGGTCCAGGCTTGAATGCAATATTTTCTCACCTCCAACAAAGTCCAGTCCTGGAACACACTGGATGGCTGGCTGAGGCCAGTGCTGGTGCCTATGGATGTTTCCAACTACAAGTTGTAGATCATGTTAGCATCTTTAAAACTGCATATGATCCTGCCTGTCCATAGATGTCCTATACTTGATATGTCTTCTATGCAGATGAATTAGGCCCTTTACAGAAGATCTATATGTTCAAAGAGTCTTTGTAAACAAAGTTTAAAGCTGGCTCTTTACATGTCTAGTGATAACTAAATGAACATTTTTAAATTTTGTACTACACATTTGAATATATATAGAACTCATCACCAACTCGATGACCTACCAATGTCATATATTTTGACACGGAGTAACTAATTTGATCATACCTCAGAAACATTAAAGCATTTCCAATATATACAGAAGGATACTTGAGGGAGTTTATGTGCAAAATCCCAAAAAGAAATATATCTTTTTTTAAAAAAAAATCTCTCCCAGGTTTTGCAGCCGTATTGTGAAACTAGAATTATTTGTGTGTGTGTGTGTGTGTGTGTGTGAGAGAGAGAGAGAGAGAGAGAGACCCCCACTATGATGTAGAAAAAAAATTCATACATTTGACATGCAAATTTGGTATTAGAAATGGCACAAACACATTAATTTATGCTATGTGCATGCATATATTTTGGGGAAAAAAATGTAGATTTTTTATGGAAATGACCGAGGTCACCTTTCTATGACATCTTTATGACCCACCAAGTTTGTTCATGCCCACCATGTGCCAGCTTAAAATTTGGAGGCTTCGTAGCATGTTTACCCCAACATGCATGACTCTTTGCTCCCATCCTTTCAAATGTTAACCCAAAAGACCAATTTAGTACTGTAACTCTTATCCAATATCGGAGTAAAATACGTTTAGCAAAACCCGAGTAGAACCCTGAACGCCACATATTTCATTGAAAGATTGCAGGGATGTTAAGTATGAAACTATGTCAAAATATCTCATTGCAACCAAAGAAAAAAAAATGAAAATAAATTACAATGATCGAATTTAAGAACCACATATTGACATGGAGAGATCCAAATTTAAGCCCCTCTCATCTAAGAAAACTGAACACTGCTCAGAATTTCTAGTCACAGATGATAAGACGATGGAATTGCTCTCGCTTGCAGATGAAGCATTAGTCCTCTGATTGTGATGCATGGGTAGAGATAACGTCAATGAGCAATCATCAACTTCCTCACTTTTCATGCCATGATCATCACAAAATGATGCTGACAGACAAGATTGGCATCTTTTCTCATCATTCCCCTTGGACTTCCGCTTTCTGGTATCATTAGACTTGAGAAGTTGGTCATCTAGTTCGAAGACCTGTCATGAATATGGATGGAATGTTTGAATTATTTTCATGTTGGAATGATAACCTACACTTAGATGCATAAGGGTCATTATTTGGTTGAGACTCCAAAAATTTCTTGAGAATTTGCATGAGAAATACATCTTTACTATTCCCCCTTTTTAGATGTTACTGTTCTCTGATTCTTTCCCCCATCTTCTGACAACTTATTTTTCAAAATATATATATATATAACCCTTTTCACTGCAGAGCGTGTCTTTACTGCATGACATAAAAAGTTAGTGTTTATCAATCAGCGAAGAATGAAAAAAAAAACGTACTGGAATGCATCCATGCATTCTCAGGCAAAAAGAGAGAGAGAGAGAGAGAGAGAGAATGCATCGATAGCACAAGTCAATGTAGAAAAATTCGTTGGTATAACATCTAATTCTTTTAAGCATAAGTGAAACAAAAAGGATACTGGTCATGAAAAATCGAAGTATATAAAATGTTAAAATTTAAATCTATATGTATATGAACTTTAAAGGCTATGTTCCAACATTCATTCAATCTTATCAAAATTCACCTAAGCAGCGAAATTATGAAAGTTGGTCTAGATGGTGATGAAAACAGGAAAGAATAACACCAGAGGAAAAGACACCAAAGAGGATAGAAGCCCATAGAAAGTCCGAAGGGGGAGAATAGCTAGGGGTCATGGTGGGCAGGGGTTCTCTCTGCCTTTTATGTTGTACCTTCAAAGGGTCAGGGTCTTCTTCCATTTGCCCCTCCGCTTTGTCCTTAGAAAGCTGATCACCTGCCAAGAACCCTGTTTCAATGGCTTCTTTCTGCCTTCTTAAGTCCTCCCTTATTCCCCTTTCCACTGCCACGGCTTGCAAGTAATCATCAAAACAGTACTGAGAGGCGACCGTCTCACAGATTCCTTGGCTGCATTGCAAGCTGCTGGAGATGGCATGTCCCTCTATTCGAGTCCTATTTTTATCATGGACAAAAGAAGGTAAAGGGAAAGGGCAAGAGAAAAAGGCAACGAAAAGTGAAGAAGATATGGGAAATGCCTTCATGCTCTCCAAATGCAATTAGATAGCAAACCTTTTCATGGCAAGAGGAGAGAACATTAACTGAGGCTGGAATTCCTTTTGAGGTTTCAAAGGAGAGAAAAGAATATCATCATTTTGCTCATCAGCACCACCATCAGTATGTTCACAAGAATGTCTCTTCTCTTGAGCCTGTTGCAAACCTGGTGGTTAATGGAAATTAATTATGTTAAATTACCTTTTGTATGATAGAACCTAGAATTGAGATTTAATAATTCTATTTACTCAAGAACAAATTTAACAAAACTTATGATTGACTTATGATGTTCTAGACAACAAAAGAGTCCAACATATAACAGACAGATCTTATTAGTGTGTTCCCCCCTTTGGAGATTATTAAGCTTTTTTAATAAAAAAAAGGGCTGCAAGAAAGAAGAAGTGGTATTTTTTTGCCCCTTGATGGTTAGGGAGGGAGAAATCACACCCCAATGTATGGTAACCATGCAAAAAATAATTTTCAGAGACAAACAGAGAACAATAAGAAAAACCAGTTTAGCTTCACAAGACTCAACCAAAGGCGAAAAAGATAATACTTCTTGACTAGTCGTCACAGTGGTGGCAGAAAAAGAACAAAAAAAAAAGGTGGGGGAGAAAGAGATCCTCTAGCTTCATAATAAACAAAATAAAAGATAACAAATGATGTACAAATAATATTACGAGCTTGTGATTAAAGAGAATAAAAATTGTTGTCATATAAGATATTCTTCATTAAAACTAACAAAAAGTTGGGAAATACGTTTCCATACCTTGTTTGCCAATGTCGTTCCTCATGCTTCTATACATCTGATAGGAAAACAACATATCCTTGTTATCCCGTAAAATGGAGGGAAAAAAAGATAGAATTTTAATGGAAAGATTATATATTACTTGTAGATGGCTCTTGACATGTGAAATAGTTAGCCCCCTTACATCCATCAGCTGAAGAACAAGCTTAGGTGTGGCCTCTGCAAGAACATCAGTAAGCAATATTTTTTAAATATATATATATATATCCTTTTGGTAGATAAGACCCCATAGACAATGCGCATGAAAGCCTTAGGAGAAGACTCAAGCCAACAAAGAGGAAGAAAACATCACAAGGAGACACACAAGGAGTTAAAAAAAAAAAAAAAAAAACAAATCGGAGAAGACATAGGTAGAAGAAGGCATACTGTCTTGGCCTCCAAGCCTTTCAATAGCTTGAACAAAGCAGTGATGGAGATCCGGTGTCCACCTCAAGCGAGGAACTTTGGATCTTATATACTGCCTCACTGCCCCATTCCTTCCACAGCTCCCCATTTTCCTTCCTTTCACCTTCTCAGCTGCGCTTCTCCTCTTCTGAAATATAAAAGAAAGAAGCAAACAAGCCTTTCTTTCTCTTTGCTGTTAAACTCAGCAGGATGAGGACATGTAAGTTTCCACCACCCTTGCCTAACCCTCAGCAACAAGAGGACAAAAGTCTCTAGCCATTAACTCAACTCGACCCTCCTTCTCTCACTCCATCACTGTGGCTTGCTCCCCCACCTCCCTCTCAAGGGGTCGGTCATCTGGAGATTGTTGGGAGGCCGCCCGGAGTTTAAAGCAAAACACACGCAGTCTCCAGAGTTTAAAGCAAAACACACGAACGCGGTTTCCAAGTTCCCCGGGTTAAAAGAACAAACCCTGGTCACGAGCCTCAGATCTTCTGGAAATAATAATGATTATTACTTGGACGGGAATGCAGACATAGGAGTGGCTTTTGACCCGCCAAATGTCGCCATGATAAAAAAAAAAATTTCAAAAAAAAAAAGGGTTGTAGTATCTTTGAGCTCTCGATTTCCCTCGACTCCCCTCGCTTTGCTGCACCGCAGTCACTAGCTTGTAAACTGTCCTGTTTTCTTTCAATTATACTGCCCCATATACAAACAACATGCAGACAAAGTGTTAATATACGGCCAAGATTATTGGGCCAACCAAAATCCACCTGCATAAATTTTCAGTAGCTTTCATAACCACTGCACTACTGGAAAAACTTTTTTCTGAGGCAAAATTAAATAATAAAATATTCAATCGCATTCTTTCCAAAGATCATTCTAATTTTTATTCTCTCTCATCATTTGAAACCTTAGTTTTATGAATGTAAAATTATAAGAGAAACTCTGATATTTATTTCTTTGATTTTGATGAGATTCAAAGTAAAACAAAGTGGTAGTAGGCGATGAACTCAAGGAGATAAATTAAAACTTCATGCTTATATTATGAATAATATGAATTGGCTGCATCCGATCCTTGTCTTACTTCAAGTTTTGCTGAGAAGATATTTTATTTTATTTTATTTTATTTGGTGCTATTTTGTGGTCAAACAGCCAGTAACTCACATCGCTGGCTTTCTTGTCGTCGAATCAACAACCATTTGGTAGGAACGGGGGAACAAAAAGAAAGGATCTACGCCCTACGAAGCATTTAGACAGCAAGTCTAGGCTATAGTAGTTGTGACGTATATCCAACCAAAAGTTCATCCCAGGAACTAAATGGGCTTTCAAATCAATCACTGAGGTTGCCGACATCTTGACAAGAGGAACAAATTGAAGCTGAGAGAGAGAACCAACCACTCGACTGCGAATTTACTTCATTCACTACCATTCAACAACTGAAGCTATCCATCCATTTATCTCTCGCATGCATGCCTGCATGCAAACTTCTGAATTGCTCTTCTTTTAATACAAAATTGTGATGCCTCGTCCCTCCTTGTGCTCAGTGCTACAAACCCAACTAAAATCTAATTTTTTAAGATATTTATTTTTTGTGGGGATGGATGCTTGGCAGACTGCTACCAGTCTCACAATAGAAGCCACCTCATATCCAAAATTAGTGAAGCAACAAGCTTACACATGATGATTATATAATGAGTTCTCCTACCGACCTAATGAAATCCAGGTGGGTAGTTTTATACCATTGGTAGTACTTTTGAACAACTCAATTACTAATCATTCTAAGAAGCTTGGATTCCTACTTCCCAAAAGAGAGATTCTTTAATTAAACAAGGAGTATAAGGACGTACCCAGGGCCATAAAAATATTGAATACACCTTCCACTGTCTCCCAGCTCTAAAGCAATGTGGCAATGAGAAACCGGAGGTCCAAGGGCAAAAGTTAGCACATTAGTATACCCACCTGTAGACAGAGAGGACAAAGAGACCTTGGTGTTCAGGGGGAAGTAGGAAATCTTGGGGGCGAAGGACTCGAGACTGTCCAGTTCCAAGCGTACAACATCAAACACCGTAATTAATACTATTTAATCAATTAATAAATGATTATAAAGAGAAGGCATGCATTTATGATCGCTATGATGCTTCTATCCGTTAATGTTTCATGAGTAAAATGAGCAGATAAAAGCATCAAACATAAACGCTGTACAGGAAATACAAGTTCGATTTTTAAAAATTATATCATAAAAGTAGGGCAGATAGACCCTTATTAACGTAGCAAGAGCTCATTAAAAAAATTAATATCTTATTAGTTATTTATTCTTGATACTTTTTCACTGATTCGGGTATATGCATTGGTCTTCAGGTAGGGAGACGGGAGATCGAACTTCTCGTTAATTATGGCGAGGGTTAAAGAAAAGTACACAAAATTATTAAATATTCTGAGACTTGAGAGCAGAGAAAAGCAGTACAAAAATAACGGCGTTTAGATTTTTCGTCCTGACTTACTTTTAAAAGCCTACAAGTCCTTCGTTTCGTTTTGAGGCTAATGACAGTCTATATAATTATTAATAAGTTTAACTTTTTTTTTTTTTTTGGATAAGATAATACAAAGCAGGACGAAGTGGAGGAAGATGATAACAAACTTGGCCATGATGCATCAAAAACTTTAGACTAATATATAGAAAAGATAAAATAATTTCATAAACCCTCATGTTATCAAATGACCCAAAACTCTCTCTCTCTCTCTCTCTTTTGACCTGTATTTCCATCTTGATCGAAATTCAATTATATTTATACTCAATATAATAAATATATGTCAAATATCATCTATTTTGACTAAGATTTTATTATCAAAAATTTAAATTTAACGAATAAAGTTTAAATCAATAACATCATTGGAGCTGACCAGTGATTACATGGCCATCCAATCCATGCAAGCCAATTTAATATTTTTATAGACTTAAATACTAAAAATAAACCTATAAATTGACCAGTGATTACATTTAAGTCCAACCCTATTCAAGAATATAAATCTTTATGTCAAAGTTGATCATGAGTTCAGTGCTTGTCTGTCCATAAAATTTTTTTGAATTTTTTTTATATTTAAATATTAAACTTTAAAAAAAGAGGAAGGAAGGGATATATAGACTTGATGAATATATTTAAAATTGATGTTTTTAAATATATCTGAACCTAATAAATTATTATTATTATTTATTTATGTTTTTCAAACTTCTTCAAGACGATGTGGATTATTTGAGTTCTCAGCTCCTGCGCCACCTTGCAGGAGGGCTACCGGCGTCGACGCAGCTTTTAAAAGCCTTGCTTCCCGCCGATAATCCGATTTGCATTCACGGCGAGACCTAACACGCACAGGCCTCTCATCGAAATTTGCCACCCAGTAGCAGTAGAGCTAGCATTGCTCCCTTTTCCCAGCACGAGTCTCAAAGTAGGCGAGACAGCACGTTTCGGCGTCAATGCCGCCCATCCGGAGGGGGAATGACACGTTAACAGTTAAAACGTCATGATTATGGAAGAGGAACAAAGCTCTGACGCTTTTGGGAAGACATCCCTTTGCCTCGCCTTTTTCTTTCTTTTAAGGTACAATTCGGATTGGCATCTAGCGGGGCGACGGAATAGGAGCCATGATGGGAATGCCTGCCTGCACCCCCCACGAATCATGATGGCGCCCAGGAGGACCGGATGGCACATGGCCAGAGCCCACAACAACAACGCCAACAAAACGAATGGCCGAATGCATTGGATGACATAAAAAAAGTTTGTAAGACTAAAATTTTGATGCTTTGTTGGTTTTTTTTTTTTTTTTTTGGGAATAATCAAGCGATGAGGACTTCGAGGCCGCCAGTTATTCCCGGAATAATTCAGCTCGCAGGGTCATTTAATTTGCGACCGGATGAAGGCGTTCTGAAGTCTGTGGTGCAACGAAGTAGACCGCTTCTTCAAAATTTATTATATTTTTATTATTTATGCGAATTTATCAAAAATATAATACAAAAAATGATAATATTTAGTGTACTAATGCATTAACACCATCAACAAATCTGACAAAAGATTTCCGTATAAAAGTTTTATATATACATACGTACATTATATATATAATAATAATGCAGACAATTTAAAAAAAAAATCACTCCAACATTACGGCGTTGTTTTTACTTTTTATTATTAAAATTTAATCCTATCCTGGTTTTTTGATACCTCATCATCACACTTAATTTAAATAAAATTTAATCTTATCTTAAAAAATAAAAAAAATCTTGCTAAATTCTAAAATTACCAATTTAGAGGTGTCTCATTTTCTACTAAAAATAATTATCTTTTTTCTCAACATTACTTTAATATTACAATATATATATATATTGTTGCTGTGGAAATTCGCTCTCCAACTCGGGTGCCGTCTGGCTCCGGATTCGAACGCTAGTCTCTCGCCCGGGGTGGAACCTGTAAGATAGTCCTCACGCAGATGGTGCTTTTTGGGGTGGCCCTCTGCAGAAGACCCTCCGACGCCTAAGTCAGTGAAAATTCACAGCAAGCATATATGAGGAGAAGGCTCTCGCAGAAGAGTTCCTCTAGATGAGTGTTCTTCCGAGAGCTCAGAGCTCTGCTCGAGCTTCAAAGGAGTTTTTTAGTATGAGAGTTAGTGAATGCGTACATGAGAGGCTCCAGGACTGTGGTATTTATAGGCGATCATTTGATTCCTTAGGCACGTAACAGGGGTCTGAAAAACCGTTGTGATTCGAATCAAGTTTGTTACAGGGCTTATGGAACCAGTATCTAGTTAATTAGGAAATCAACGGCTAGGGGAGCCAGTTGATGCCTTGAGATTCAACGATTACGTAGGCCCTAGGCCACTTTTATAGCTCTTAGGACACTTTCGGTATTGTTTGCATAATTCCCCATTTGGAATCTTGTTCAGCTATCATGAATTTGGAATTCTCTCATGCTTGATTCCACAGAGGTGTTTAAGTACCTCGATCTGACCGAGGTGCGAGGATTGCTCGATTTGCCAAAGTATTAGAATGGTTCGGTTTGCTAAGGTATTAGAGTAGCTCGGTTCGCCGAGGTATGGGAATAGCTTGGTTCGCCGAGTATGGGAATAGCTCGGTTCGTCGATGCGACCCGACTCCGCTGAAAACAATTCAGCTTCGCTGTCTTTCGGATATGACAGCTGGCTGACAGGATGTTGAGATTGGTCTCGACTCAATTGATGGTACATATGAACATTAATGCGATGATAATTTTACCCCTTATCATATGCCCCCTACTCCCTAGTCCAAAGTGTAAATTCGGATGTATGGAGTAGAGTTTTAGAATAATCCCATTAGGAGGGATCCAAAGAGGCATGCAATGATGGTCTTGTAAATGATAGGCTACTGTTTTGTTATCATTTTTTATCACTGCACGAGGGGTAGCGCCAATCTGTTGCCGTGGAAATCCACTCTCCGACTCGGGTGCCGCCTGCCTCTGAATCCGAACGCTGGTCTCTCGTCCGGGGTGGAACCTGCAAGACAGCCCTCACGCAGAGGGTGCTTTTTGGGGGTGGCTCTCTGCGAAAGACCCTCTAACACCCAAGTCAGTGAAAATTCACATCAAGCAGATATGAGGAGAAGGTTCTTGCTGAAGAGTTCCTCTAGATGAGTGTTCTTCCGAGAGCTCAAAGCTATGCTCGAGCTTCAATGGAGTTTTTTAGTCTGAGAGTTAGTGAATGCGTACCTGAGAGGCTCCAGGACTGTGGTATTTATAGGCGATCACCTTATTTCTTGGGCACGTCATAGGGGTTCTGAAAACCGTTGTAATTTGAATCGGATTCCAATCAAGTTTGTTACGGGGCCTGTGGGACCAGTATCTAGTTAGTTAGGAAATCAATGGCTAGGGGAGCCGATTGATGCCTTGAGATTCAGCGATTACGTAGGCCCTAGGCCACTTTTATAGCCCTTAGGCCACTTCCGGTATTATTTGCATAATTCTCCGTTTGGAATCTTGTTCAGCTATCATGGATTTGGAATTCTCTCGCGCTTGATTCCACAGAGGTGCTTAATATCTCGGTCCAGCCGAGGTGCGAGGATAGCTCAGTTTGCTGAAGTATTAGAATGGCTCGGTTTGCTGAGGTATGGAAATAGCTCGGTTCGCCGAGGTATAGGAATAGCTTGGTTCGTCGAAACGACCTAACTCCGCTAAAGACGATTCGGCTTCGCTATCTTTTGGATATGACAGATGGCTGACAGGATGTTGAGATTGGTCTCGACTCAATTAACGGTACATACGAACATTAATGCGATAATAATTTTATCCCTCGTCATATATATATATATATATACAATAATCAAATTGTCTACCTCTCAATTTACTAATATCTCATTATCACACTTAATTTTCATTACAAAAAATATAGCAGACATCTCAATTGCTTATTTTCATACTTAAATATCTAAAAGTATGACAACCTAAACCCTACAACCCAACCTTCCATGATTTAAATAATAATTAAATTATATGTCTGCATCATAATGAAATCATAGCCAAAATTTCAAGAAGAACCTCTTTCTCATAATTTATCGGCATCTCATTTTGCATACTTAATTGCATATTTAAATAAAATTTATTTTATTTAAAAAAGAATAAACAAACACTTTGAATCTTCAATGTCTCAACTTTCTAACACCTCATTTCCATGCTACTTTTACCTTTAAATAACATTAAAAATATAATAAAAAGGCCTATAACCTAAACTTTAATAACTTAAATAATAATGATAATAAATAAGTTATCCGTGCATGAACATAATAATAAAGCAGCCAACTTTTTTTTTCTTTTTTATTTATCTCAACCACTTCAGCTTTGCATGAGAAGATCAATAATAGATAAAGGCTGCAGAAGATTTTACACGGTCACCGAACCCAATTATCGCCGGATTTTCAAAAAAAAAAATTCCTAATTGAATGAAAATAAATAATATTCAAAAGCATATAACTTAAATTTAAATGACTTAAATAATAATTAAGTGCCATAATAATAACGTTTTTTTTTGTTAGAAAACTTTATGGTATATACTTATATTAGATTAGATTAATGCATGAAGAAGTGGAGTGTAAGATCATGGACGTAGTCCCAGTGTGGCATGAACCACACATCTCTTGTAAGATGGACCTCCTTTCTCCTTCAGCAGGCCCACATCCAAAATGGGGAGAGTTGTTGCGTTTATCTTTTTTATGATGCATGAGTCTAGTGCGATTAAGAGGAAAGAGGAGAAAGCTACCAATCTTAACACATGTTACGTATTATTGGAGGTGCATGGGATACATGTTACATATCATGCAACTCCTCCATGGAAAACCAGCAAGAAATGGAGGGGTCTCAAACTTTTATCCAACCAAGGTTTTTATTCTCCATGTATCAGGATGAACTGAGATTGATTTAGTCCTGTATCAGTTATCAAGGTCCAGTCCATATTGGTCTGAATCAATTGTAGCTCAATCCTCCATGTTACCAGAGCCTGAAATTGGACTATATATATATATATACATATTTGGATCATATAGTATCTGAACTTTGACCGGTTCAAACAGGACTCTGAGGTGTTTTCTGGGCATTCACATGCCATGAGTTATTTTAGTGATGGTTCTCTGGCCCTCTCTGCTGTATAAAACACCATATCAAATAGTGAATGCAAAGTTTCCTTAAAGTAGGTAGTGGATACAAAGCCAGTCTCTGCTGGGGAGAAAAGAAAACCAAATCTTGCATCAAAGCTATATGACCAGGTAGGTGGACGCATCCTGGGATCCCATGTAAAAAGCCATGTCTTAGCTATATATAGTATTCAGTGTACCTTAAACAATATAGTATTATAGCATCTTTTGTTTTGAAGACTTGTGAATGCTAATTTCAGCTTCATTTCTTAAAGTTGGATGGCAGCAGTTTACTGGAATCTGTTTCCTTGGTTGATACTGTTCGTGAGTAATAAAAGAAGGGTGTTTGCTTGCAATGTGAAACAAACGTATTGTGAACGCAGAGCTACTTCCTTCAAGTCCCAAGAACTCATCTTTCATTTATGGCATGACTGCATTCACAGCCAAAGAATTGTTCAGAAATGATACCCAGAAAGAAGGCAGGTCAAGCATAATTGATTTGTTTTTTATATTACGATGTTTTCAACACTTAATACATTTTTCTCGGCAAGTACTATGTTTAGAGCTTATCTGAGGATGTTGCCTTCATTAGTGAATCAGAATGAGCAGAATCCAAGAATTCAGCATCACAGAACAAATCACCTTGATCTGGACGCATGATTGCCTGACACTGCCAAAACCTCGAAATTTTTTATTTCAATCCTTCCAAAACCACCCTAAGAAGTGAATCAAGAAGCAATCAAGATTTTTTTTTAAAAAAAATGCCATTAACTCGCATGACTAATATGTTTCTATGAGACGGATCTTACATCATCATGACTCATCATTGGTACTTAGGCTTGCACTGCCATGAGTTAGAAGGCCTGCCCAACAGAAGGGTCTGGGCTGTGGTTGATGGCAGGCTTGGGCATTCATTTTGGACTCACAAGGCAGGCCGACTTTATGGCTAAGAATGAGCTCCATCTCTGTTCTTTTTAGCTTTGGGAATGCTTGTGCCCTCTAAAGTACTCACTGTCATCTCTGTGCCCTATGATAGGTGTAGTGCTATTAATTTTAGTTTCATTATTTTATAATTTTTCTTTGGTAAATCTGTATCCTTTGCTCTTCTTCCTTTAATAAAGTTGGGGGGAGGCTTAGACCTCCTCCTCCTTTCACTTAAAAAAAAAAAAAGAGAGAGAGAGAGAGAGAGAGAGAGAGAGGATGAGCTCCATTTAGTTATCCTGGATCTTCAGGGCAACACAATGCTGCTTCATTGCTTTCTTTAGTATTAATTTTCTCTTTCTAAAGAATATAACCCAGATTCTCAACAAATCTTGCACCCTAGCTGACCCATATATTGTCCTTTTCTTAGAAAAGGTAGCTGGCCTGTATATTTTCAAAACACAACTCTCCCTATGAGAAAGATTTATGATTCAGTGAATATATAGGGAAAAACGAAATGCCACGGCCCAGCCCACCCCACAAGCAGGCCTTGTTGCGCCCTACTCATTCTGGATGGAAAAAGTTTCGGAATTCAAACGTTGGAGTTGATTTCCCAGCACTAAGATTTCATGGAAACTACCCATAGATCAGTGGTAAGATAACCAACATGGCTTCAAATTTCGCATGATATATTTTATGGATCCTAATCGAGTGGTTCTCGTTATGTAACTTGAAAATCAATTTTGATGAGTACCACAAAATGTTTTAGATGTTGAGGAAAAAAGGGCTAATTTTTGCCCTCTAGCTGTTTTTTATTAGAAACTACAATAAATGCTGCAATACTCCAAGCACACCTATTAGTTCTAAATGTTTTAATGTTTGAAGCCCCCATCAATTAACATATCAATGGGCCAAATCCATGTAACCTTAAAAAGGTAATTTTGTTTTCTCATTTTATTTAAAGCTATTTTAGGATATTATAATCTTTCAAGCTCATTTATTGGCCCAATTAACTTAATAGGTGTTAACTGGAGGGTTATAATGTTTCAAGCTCATTTATTCTAAAATCTTGCAAGCTGAATTCATATGATCTTAAAAACTTGAGGGTTAACTTGAATAACAAGTTTTTCAAAATTTTCTTTTCTGCCTGAGATGAGCCTATTTTGGAGTATTACATACTTTGGGCATTTCTCAAGAATAATGTTGGGTGATGGGAGTTGTTTGGATGCATTGAGCTCCTCATATTATTAATATCTTATTTTAAATTAAAAAATATTTACATCCCATATTCTCGAACGCAAGCGAGTGCAACTTATTTTTTCTAATATTATGCTACTTCAACTCAATCATTTATATTTTACAAAACAATTCTCAATCATCCCTAATTAATAGTTTAGTTTAAATACTAGAGGAATAGTTTGCCTCTTTTTACTAGAAACTACGATAAATGCTGCAACACTCCAAGCACACCTATTAGTTCTAAATGTTTTAATGTTTGAAGCCCCCATCAATTAACATATCAATGGGCCAAATCCATGTAGCCTTAAAAAGGTAATTTTGTTTTCTCATTCTATTTAAAGCTATTTTAGGATATTATAATCTTTCAAGCTCATTTATTGGCCCAATTAACTTAATAGGTATTAACTTGAGGGTTATAATGTTTCAAGCTCATTTATTCTAAAATCTTGCAAGCTGAATTCATATGATCTTAAAACTTGAGGGTTAACTTGAATAACAATTTTTTCAAAATTTTCTTTTCTGCCTAAGATGAGCCTATTTTGGAGTATTATATACTTTGGGCATTTCTCAAGAATAATGTTGGGTGATGGGAGTTGTTTGGATGCATTAAGCTCCTCATATTATTAATATCTTATTTTGAATTAAAAAATATTTACATCCCATATTTTCAAACACAAGCGAGTGCAACTTATTTTTTCTAATATTATGCTACTTCAACTTAATCATTTATGTTTATAAAACAATTCTCAATCATCCATAATTAATAGTTTAGTTTTAAATACGAGAGGAATAGTTTGCCCTCTTTTTATTAGAAACTATGATAAATGCTGCAACACTCCAAGCACACCAATTAGTTCTAAATGTTTTACGGTTTAAAGCCCCATCAATTAACATATCAATGGGCCAAATCCATGTAGCCTTAAAAAGGTAATTTTGTTTTCTTATTCTATTTAAAGCTATTTTAGGATATTATAATCTTTCAAGCTCATTTATTAGCCTAATTAACTTAATGGCAAGTTGAATTCATATGATCTTAAAAACTTGAGGATTAACTTGAATAACAAGTTTTTCAAAATTTTCTTTTCTCCTTAAGATAAGCCTATTTTGGAGTATTACATACTTTGGGCATTTCTCAAGAATAATGTTGGGTGATAGGAGTTGTTTGGATGCATTGAGCTCCTCATATTATTATATCTTATTTTAAATTAAAAAATATTTACATCCCATATTTTCAAAAACAAGCGAGTGCAACTTATTTTTTCTAATATTATACTACTTCAACTCAATCATTTATATTTTACAAAACAATTCTCAATCATCCCTAATTAATAGTTTAGTTTTAAATGCTACACGAATAGTTTGCCCTCTTTTTACTAGAAACTACGATAAATGGTGCAACACTCCAAGCACACCTATTAGTTTTAAATGTTTTAATGTTTGAAGCCCCCATCAATTAACATATCAATGGGCCAAATCCATGTAGCCTTAAAAAGGTAATTTTGTTTTCTCATTCTATTTAAAGCTATTTTAGGATATTATAATCTTTCAAACTCATTTATTGGCCCAATTAACTTAATGGCAAACTGAATTCATATGATCTTAAAAACTTGAGGATTAACTTGAATAACAAGTTTTTCAAAATTTTATTTTCTCCCTAAGATAAGCCTATTTTGGAGTATTACATACTTTGGGCATTTCTCAAGAATAATGTTGGGTGATAGGAGTTGTTTGATGCATTGAGCTCCTCATATTATTAATATCTTATTTTAAATTAAAAAATATTTACATCCCATATTTTCGAAAACAAGCGAGTGCAACTTATTTTTCTAATATTATACTATTCAACTCAATCATTTATATTTTACAAACAATTCTCAATCATCCCTAATTAATAGTTTAGTTTTAAATGCTAGAGGAATAGTTTGCCCTCTTTTTACTAGAAACTACAATAAACGCTGCAACACTCCAAGCACACCTATTAGTTCTAAATGTTTTAATGTTTGAAGCCCCCATCAATTAACATATCAATGGGCCAAATCCATGTAGCCTTAAAAAGGTAATTTTGTTTTCTCGTTCTATTTAAAGCTATTTTAGGATATTATAATCTTTCAAGCTCATTTATTGGCCCAATTAACTTAATGGCAAGCTCAATTCATATGATCTTAAAAACTTGAGGTTTAACTTGAATAACAAGTTTTTCAAAATTTTCTTTTCTGCCTAAGATGATCCTATTTTAGAGTATTACATACTTTGGGTATTTCTCAAGAATAATGTGGGGTGATGGGAATTGTTTGGATGCATTGAGCTCCTCATATTATTAATATCTTATTTTGAATTAAAAAATATTTACATACTATATTTTCGAACACAAGCGAGTGCAACTTATTTTTTCTAATGTTATGCTACTTCAACTCAATCATTTATATTTTACAAAATAATTCTCAATCATCCCTAATTAACAGTTTAGTTTTAAATACTAGAGGAATAGTTTGCCCTCTTTTTATTAGAAACTATGATAAATGCTGCAACACTCCAAGCACACCTATTAGTTCTAAATGTTTTAATTTTTGAAGCCCCCATCAATTAACATATCAATGGGCCAAATCCATGTAGCCTTAAAAAGATAATTTTGTTTTCTCATTCTATTTAAAGCTATTTTAGGATATTATAATCTTTCAAGCTCATTTATTGGCCCAATTAACTTAATGGAAAGCTGAATTCATATGATCTTAAAAACTTAAGGGTTAACTTGAATAACAAGTTTTTCAAAATTTTCTTTTCTGCCTG
Source organism: Calamus simplicifolius (assembly GCA_900491605.1). Classification (NCBI taxonomy): domain Eukaryota; kingdom Viridiplantae; phylum Streptophyta; class Magnoliopsida; order Arecales; family Arecaceae; genus Calamus; species Calamus simplicifolius. The sequence goes on along the minus strand of UESW01004577.1, from coordinate 228,088 downwards.
AGATGGGCCTATTTTGGAGTATTACATTGGGCATTTCTCAAGAATAATGTTGGGTGATGGGAGTTGTTTGGATGCATTGAGCTCCTCATATTATTAATATCTTATTTTGAATTAAAAAATATTTACATCCCATATTCCAAACACAAGCGAGTGCAACTTATTTTTCTAATATTATGCTACTTCAACTCAATCATTTATATTTTACAAAATAATTCTCAATCATCCCTAATTAATAGTTTAGTTTTAAATACTAGAGGAATAGTTTGCCCTCTTTTTATTAGAAACTACGATAAATGTTGCAACACTCCAAGCACACCTATTAGTTCTAAATGTTTTAATGTTTGAAGCCCCCATCAATTAACATATCAATGGGCCAAATCCATATAGCCTTAAAAATGTAATTTTGTTTTCTCATTCTTTTTAAAGCTATTTTAGGATATTATAATCTTTCAAGCTTATTTATTGGCCCAATTAACTTAATGGTAAGCTGAATTTATATGATCTTAAAAACTTGAAGGTCAACTTGAATAACAAAAGTTTTTCAAAATTTGCTTTTCTGCCTGAGATGAGCCTATTTTGGAGTATTACATACTTTACATACTTTGGGCATTTCTCAAGAATAATGTTGGGTGATGGGAGTTGTTTGGATGCATTGAGCTCCTCATATTATTAATATCTTATTTTGAATTAAAAAATATTTACATCCTGTTGTTGCCAGATCACCCCGCTCGAACGTCCGTGAACGTCCGATCGCCTTCTCCAGTGAGCCCGGGATCTTTCGGCGAGTTTCTCGCGGTTGGGAGCTTACAAAAAGTTTTGGGGGCTGAAGATTCCGACGGGGACCCTCCAATGCTCAAGTCAGTGCTCTGGGCAATAGTCATGAGCTTGAGGAAGCTCGAAAGAGAAAGAGAGAGAGAGCTTAGAGAAGAGCTCTCTATAAGCGAGAATGAGTTCGTTACCTGGTCGGGGGTCCTTCTTACCCATTTTATAGATGCTTAGAATTTATCTGGTTTGAGTGGTTGAGGCCTCATAATGATGACTTTAGTGGGTGAAGTGTTAGAGGCTTGGGGTGCTGCCATTTGTCAGAGCCTTTAAGGTGATGGCAGCAATGGTAGAGCTTGCTTTCTTTTTTGATATGTCAGGGCTGCAGGCCAAGTCCCGTCAGAGTGGATGGCTACAGCTGGTTGGTGGGTCAAGTTCCGTCAGAGTGGATGGTCTTTTGATTATCCTATATGCTTTCCTATGCGTATACGGATAGTGGTGGAGCCAGGCATGTAAGCCCCACGTATGTAGATTCTTATGCTTGTGAACCTCCTTGCTTGTCTGGAATCGGATCGTCGTGGTCTAGAATGGAACTGTTAGGAGCCATCGAGGATGGAAGCTGGAAAAGGCCGGGATGAGCCGAGCCGGAGTGCCGAGGCGAGACATCCATAGCCGGGAAGGAGCTAGAAGGAGCTAGAAGCCGAGACGAAGTCGAAGGCCGGGGCGAGATGTCTATGGCCGGGAAGGAACTAGAAGCCGGGACAAAGTTGGAGGCCGCCGAGGGAGCTTGGGGCCGAGCCGGGACAAAGCCGTCACGCCTCGGTGAGGAGACGTAGGAAGCAAGGTGAGACATAGGAAGCAAGGTGGTCCAAGCGATGGCATCTAGCCTCCATGTTGGTCTGGGCCCACCTGGAGATGCTTGGCCTTGAGCTAATGACCTTGCCAAGCTCCTTTTATGGCTACATGCATGTCCTTTGTCGCCCCACCTGCCCATCGTCTAGTCGGAGCCGGGATAGAGAGCTTGGAGCAGAGCCATGGACGAAGCCATTCATGGCCAAGAGCGGAGTTAGAGGAGCTGTGCTGAGAGGCCGAGAAGAAGCGGGTGGCTGGGATAGTCATCCGGAGGTAGTTGGAGGCTGTCGAGGACTTTTTTGAGACGTGGAGTCAAAAACTCCCTGCCTTGGCTTCATTATGCCATCTTTACTCATGCAAGGCTAACATAGCATCCATAAATGACTTAATGCGAAATAAGGCATTAAATGCTTTAGAGCAGGTGAATACTCGTAGCCTTTATGAGGCCATAAATGCGCGAAAGACATAGCGTTGTTATAATGACTTAATGCGAAATAAGGCATTAAATGCCTTAGAGTAGGTACATACTCGTGGCCTTTATAAGGCCATAATGCGCGAAAGACATAGCGTTGTTATAGAGGTCGAGCGGGAGTGCAGGGCGAAGCGGGACGGGGACGTCTGGAGTGCCGGGACAAGATGAGGCCTTGTAGAAAAGGATCACAACCCCCTTAAAAATCTGAGGCCGACTTGAAGAGGCCGGGATGGGACGAGGCTGACTCGGACTTCTTCCTCTCTTTGCGTCCATTCTATTAAATGCTTTCCAAGTCATTATGACTCATTAATTGCTCCAACCGACTGACGGAAGGTGGCCGTTGAAAGAACCACGCATGTAACGTTGCCCTTTTCCTTCTTTTTCTCTTTTTAATTATGACGAGACACTCGTTGCAGGAGCAATGCCATGGACCTTCGAAGAGAAAGCCGAATAGACCAATCAGGCCGCATAGGAATTAAGCTGTTTAGTAAGGCCGCTGAGGATGGCCACTTAGAAAAATCGTCTAGAAATTGCTATCTTGAGAGGATGCCCCCATGGGGTCACAAAATCATCTCGAAATTGCTATCTTGGGAGGATGCCCTCATGGGGTCACAACTAGTCCCATCGCATCCCATATTTCCGAACACAAGCGAGTGCAACTTATTTTTTCTAACATTATGCTACTTCAACTCAATCATTTATATTTTACAAAACAATTCTCAATCATCCCTAATTAATAGTTTAGTTTTAAACACTAGAGGAATAGTTTGCCCTCTTTATTAGAAACTATGATAAATGCTACAACACTCCAAGCACACCTATTAGTTCTAAATGTTTTAATTTTTGAGGCCCGCATCAATTAACATATCAATGGGCCAAATCCATGTAGCCTTAAAAAGGTAATTTTGTTTTCTCATTCTATTTAAAGATATTTTAGGATATTATAATCTTTCAAGCTCATTTATTGGCCCAATTAATGGCAAGCTAAATTCTTATGATCTTAAAAACTTGAGGGTTAACTTAAATAACAAGTTTTTCAAAATTTTCTTTTCTGCCATAGATGAGCCTATTTTGGAGTATTACATACTTTGGGCATTTCTCAAGAATAATGTTGGGTGATGGGAGTTGTTTGGATGCATTGAGGTTCTCATATTATTAATATCTTACTTTGAATTAAAAAATATTTACATCCTATATTTCGAACACAACCAAGTGCAACTTATTTTTTCTAATATTATGCTACTTCGACTCAATCTTTTATATTTTACAAAACAATTCTCAATCATCCCTAATTAATAGTTTAGTTTTAAATACTAGAGGAATAGTTTGCCCTCTTTTTATTAGAAACTATGATAAATGCTGCAACACTCCAAGCACACCTATTAGTTCTAAATGTTTTAATTTTTGAAGCCCACATCAATTAACATATCAATGGGCCAAATCCATGAAGCCTTAAAAAGGTAATTTTATTTTCTCATTCTATTTAAAGCTATTTTAGGATATTATAATCTTTTAAGCTCATTTATTGGCCCAATTAACTTAATGACAAACTGAATTCATATGATCTTAAAAACTTGAGGTTTAACTTGAATAACAAGTTTTTCAAAATTTGCTTTTCTGCCTGAGATGAGCCTATTTTGGAGTATTACATACTTTAGGCATTTCTCAAGAATAATGTTGGGTGATGGGAGTTGTTTGGATGCATTGAGCTCCTCATATTATTAATATCTTATTTTAAATTAAAAAAATATTTACATCCCATATTTTCGAACACAAGCGAGTGCAACTTATTTTTTCTAATATTATGTTACTTCAACTCAATCATTTATATTTTACAAAACAATTCTCAATCATCCCTAATTAATAGTTTAGTTTTAAACACTAGAGGAATAGTTTGCCCTCTTTTTATTAGAAACTATGATAAATGCTGCAACACTCCAAGCACACCTATTAGTTCTAAATGTTTTAAGTTTTGAAGCCCGCATCAATTAACATATCAATGGGCCAAATCCATGTAGCCTTAAAAAGGTAATTTTGTTTTCTCATTCTATTTAAAGCTATTTTAGGATAGTATAATCTTTCAAGCTCATTTATTGGCCCAATTAATGGCAAGCTGAATTCATATGATCTTAAAAACTTAAGGGTTAACTTGAATAACAAGTTTTTCAAAATTTCTTTTCTAGCCTATTTTAGAGTATTACATACTTTGGGCATTTCTCAAGAATAATGTTGAGTGATGGGAGTTGTTTGAATGCATTGAGGTTCTTATATTATTATAATTTTATTTTGAATTAAAAAATATTTACATCCCATATTTCCGAACACAAGCCACTGCAACTTATTTTTTCTAATATTATGCTACTTCAACTCAATCTTTTATATTTTACAAAATAATTCTCAATCATTCCTAATTAATAGTTTAGTTTTAAATACTAGAGGAATAGTTTGCCCTCTTTTTATTAGAAACTATGATAAATGCTGCAACACTCAAAGCATACTTATTAGTTATAAATGTTTTAATTTTTGAAGCCCGCATCAATTAACATATCAATTGGTCAAATCCATATAGCCTTAAAAAGGTAATTTTATTTTCTCATTCTATTTAAAGCTATTTTAGGATATTATAATCTTTCAAGCTCATTTATTGGCCCAATTAACTTAATGGCAAGCTGAATTCATATGATCTTAAAAACTTGAGGGTTAACTTGAATAACAAGTTTTTCAAAATTTTCTTTTTATGCCTGAGATGAGCCTATTTTGGAGTATTACATACTTTGGGCATTTCTCAAGAATAATGTTGGGTGATGGGAGTTGTTTGGATGCATTGAGCTCCTCATATTATTAATATCTTATTTTGAATTAAAAAATATATACATCTCATATTTTCGAACACAAGCGAGTGCAACTTATTTTTCTAATATTTTGCTACTTCAACTCAATCATTTATATTTTACAAAACAATTCTCAGTCATCCCTAATTAATAGTTTAGTTTTAAATACTAGAGGAATAGTTTGCCCTCTTTTTATTAGAAACTATGATAAATGCTGCAACACTCCAAGCACACCTATTAGTTCTAAATGTTTTAATTTTTGAAGCCCGCATCAATTAACATATTAATGGGCCAAATCCATGTGGCCTTAAAAAGGTAATTTTGTTTTCTTATTTTATTTAAAGCTATTTTAGGATATTATAATCTTTCAAGCTCATTTATTGGTCCAATTAACTTAATGTCAAGCTAAATTCATATGATCTTAAAACTTGAGGTTTAACTTGAATAACAAGTTTTTCAAAATTTTCTTTTCTTCTAGAGATGAGCCTATTTGGAGTATTACATACTTTGGGCATTTCTCAAGAATAATGTTGGGTGATGGGAGTTGTTTGGATGCATTGAGCTCCCCGTATTATTAATATCTTATTTTGAATTAAAAAATATTTACATCCCATATTTTCGAAAACAAGCGAGTGCAACTTATTTTTTCTAATATTATGATACTTCAACTCAATCATTTATATTTTTCAAAACAATTCTCAATCATCCCTAATTAATAGTTTAGGTTTAAATACTAGAGGAACCGTTTACCCTCTTTTTATTAGAAACTATGATAAATGCTGCAACACTCCAAGCACACCTATTAGTTCTAAATGTTTTAATGTTTGAAGCCCGCATCAATTAACATATCAATGGGTCAAATCCATGTAGCCTTAAAAAGGTAATTTTGTTTTCTCATTCTATTTAAAGCTATTTTATGATATTATAATCTTTCAAGCTCATTTATTGGCCCAATTAACTTAATGGCATGCTGAATTCATATGATCTTAAAAACTTGAGGGTTAACTTGAATAACAAGTTTTTCAAAAAAAATTTCTGCCTGAGATGAGCCTATTTTGGAGTATTACATACTTTGGGCATTTCTCAAGAATACTGTTGGGTGATGAGAGTTGTTTGGATGCATTGAGCTCCCCATATTATTTATATCTTATTTTAAATTAAAAAATATTTACATCCCATATTTTCGAACACATGTGAGTGCAACTTATTTTTTCTAATATTATGCTACTTCAACTCAATCATTTATATTTACAAAACAATTCTCAATCATCCCTAATTAATAGTTCAGTTTTAAATACTAGAGTAAATGATAACTTTAACGTGATGACTCCACCACATAAAAGCACTATGAAATGTTCATTGGTTCTCAATATCATGTCCAATTGTTTGAGGGAATGAAAGGCAATCCAATAATTAAACCACTAGAGATATGTGATTTGCAAATCACAATCCATCATTATATTTTAAAGCAAACAACAATCATGTGTGGTCACAACCAAATAGTGATCCAAGGTACTGATAATGATGCATCAAACTTGATTTGGTCATTATCACACTTTCCCTTAGCCATGCTAGCTAGTACTTCCAATGGTGAGGGCATCTGACATCCATGTTAGTTGGATGTGATATATAATGAACAGTCTGTAATCCCTTCAGCTCGAAATCATCTCTAGAAGCTAAGTCATTTCCAAGAATTGAAATCGTGACATGAATAGAAATTGCTTGGTATAAGAAATCATCTTGCGCATATCGCCATGGCATATGGCTACCTCCATGGTCACTTTTCCCTATCTTCAACATCTATGAGATTCTTGGCTAAAGCTCTCTACCATGCCCAAAAAAAAAAGTTCTTCGCCAATAAAGGTTCTTTAAGCATTTTTTCCTTGCATTATTTCTGATACTTTTGTAAAAATTATCCAGTTATAAAGAAAGTTCAATTGGATATTGCAAAAGTAGTTGTCCAATCTTTTCATGTTAGCCGGTGACCCCCAGCTTGCTCACATGCAACCAACGTAAATTGCAGAGTGGAAAGAAGTGAAGGAATTGCTTTAGATAGCTAGAGGCACATGAAACAAAAAGGTGGTTCATCTTTCTTTCTCTCCTGCCATATCTATAAAAAGTTTTTTTAAAAAAATGAGAACAAAGAAGTATGCATGGAAAACAAAATGGAAGAGATTATCCGTTGTACCTGGAATTTTTGCTTATAGGGAGGTAGGATTTAGTGGGCTTTCTTCTGCTTTGGAAAATATCTTTTATATTTGGTATCCAGTTTTTTCTTTATTTATAGCTTTTTTTCATATAAAAAAATTACAAGACCTGTTTATTTATTAAAATAAAAAAATATTTATAATTTATAAATAAAAAATAGACGATAGAGAATGGTTGATGTGGATGGTGAGGGAGGAAAGTGATTAGTGATGTGGTGATGTTAGCCATAGAGAGATGATGGTAGAAAACAGTGGTGGTGGATGATATAGTTAAATCGATAGTGATAGTTGGTAGTAGAGATATAGTAGTGATGATTGTGATGAGTAATAGAGATTTGTAATGACGACAGTGGTGATAAAGAATTGTAGGTGTGGTGTATAAGAAATATAAAATCAAAGAGGTAAGTGAGTAATTTTTGTCATAAAAAGATAGTTTTGTTCAATTTCATTTCATTCTCTATATAAATTTTTATAATATAAGGCTATAAATTAAATTTAAAAATTACAACTCATCCTTGATTCATAATTCTATCCTTTCATAGTTATATCTATAATTCAAAATTTAAAAATTATGAAACATGATTAATTGTAGAATTATATCCTTCCATAACTACACCCAATAATTTAAAATTTAAAAATGAAACACTAATCTGTTAGGAGTAATTGATACCTTGATTGATTGTGAAGAAGATAGAGCATCAATGTGGTGAAGATATGGTAGTAGTGGTGAGAGAGCGTTGGAGGACTAAAAATTATGGTGATGATTACGAGTTAGGGTGGTAAAGTGGTAGTGGTTGGTGGTTAATAGCAGATGGTAGATGGTGAATATACAAACAGCAAGCAATAGAAATGTGATAGTAATGATAATGATGATAGTAAAGATAAGTGATAAAGTTATAATGGGTGTAATGGAGATATAGTGATGTTAATAATGGGTGATGATAAAAGGTTATCAAGTAATAGTATAATGACAATAGTAGTCATAGTGGTGATGATAATAAGTGGCAAAAAATGGTTCATGATAAATGGTTAATATATGATGATAGAAAATATTATTTTATTTTAAAAATAAAAAATAATTTAAAAATATTTTTTAAATGTAGTACATATTAAAAATATAATGTTTAATTTAAAAATATAAATTAAAATATAAAAATCTATTATTTGTTCTTCATGAAAAAAAATTACAGATGATACTTTCACTTTTCTACAACCAAATATTTTTTTTTAATATGAGGTAAAGGAAAGTATGTGAAACAATTTTATTAATCCAAGTAATTAAAATAAAAAAAAAAACATAGCATTTGGTTTTATGGTATGGAGCAGAAAGACTGGGTTCAAAAAAAATTTTTTTTGAACATGCGGCCAATCACATAAATCTAGTGTGAGTCAGCCCAGATACATCAGAATCCAAAATTTGCTTCCAAAGAAGAGGACAGGGGTCACCCAGCCTCCAAATCCAGTATCCAGCATGCTGAACAATCGAGGCTGCCGCCCAGTCCGCCTCCAAATTGGCTTCGCGATAAATATGACGGATCTGGATAGTACCGACCTCCCGCAAAATAGCCCAAATATCCCTCAGGATTGGATTTGAGGGTCCATCATCACCATTCTCCTTCTGCAACCAAGATATGACCGCCATGGAATCATCCTCAATCATGATCCTATGAGCATGGAGAGTCCTAGCGGCATAAGAAATACCCACCAAACAGCTAAGAGCTCTGTCATCGGAACAGAGGAGTCCAGAGAACCAAAACCTCCCGCCACCACCAAATCACCTAGCAGCCCTCGAATGATGAATGTCGAACCCACAGCTCTACCTCGGACACTCTCATCGAAGTTGATTTTAACAAACCCTGGAGGGGGGCTTCCAAGAAATGAAAACCGTATACCGGTTTGCTGCCGAAGCAGCAGGGGAACCCCAGAGGCTAGAGCCATCAGAACTAACAGCACTACTAGCACGGGTACAGTCCGCCGTCAACGACCAAATCTGCCTCACAATCCTGTGATAATGGATATTGTCATTCGAGAAGATGAGCTGATTTCTCGACATCCAAATCTGATAAGCCGTGGCAGACTAAAGACCACGCTTATACTGAGAACCCCATAGGATCTCATGGAAGAAAGACGAGCGACGGGAGGCCGTAGCATCCGATCTACTAGAATATCCTATAAGATGCCATATCCGTCTAGCTCTGGGACAGATGAAAATAGCATGATCAGAAGACTCCTCCTCCTATCTACATATAGGACAGATTGGCTGGATAAACAGGCCCCTCCGAGAGAGAAGGAGACAAGTAGGAAGGTTGTTCCAAAGAAGCTTCCAAATAAATACCTGAACTCTAGGAAGGATGGGAAGCTTCCAAATCCAAACAGCATCCTCCGTGTGCTGTTCATGCGGTCTGAACATCTTCATAAGGTCCTTAAATGGGGCCCTAGAGAGACAAGATCTCTGCCAAAGTCGAGAATCAACAGAGCAGGCAGGCATAAGAGGCAGGGAGAAAATCCGCCGAGCCAGCTCCATCCCAAAGAAATGGGTCACCGAGGGAATATGCCATGAGGGAGGGTCTAAGGAAATCAGATCCTTAACCCTAAGAGTGGAGGGGGCTTCCATATTAATAAAAGAGGGCCACCTAGAAAGAGGGAGCTCAGAAATCCAAGTATCCTGGATGACATCAATCGAAGAACCATCACCGATCATCCAAGAGATATTCTCCAAGATATCCTGACCATAAGTACAAACCTCCTTCCAAAAGGAGAAAGATCCCCGAGACGGCAGTATGAGCGAGCCAGCCACCCAATCACCATATCTCGCTCGCATCAGAGAACTCCATAGACACTACGGCTCCAGGAGGAATCACGAAGCGTGTTTGGCCAGAAGAGCTTTCCTTCTAACCATCAGAGACTGAATCCCAAGACCACCTTCATGGATAGGCATACAAACCATATCCCAGGATAAGAGGTGAATACCATGACCATCTTGCATAGAAGCCCATAGAAAATCTATGAAGCATCGCTTAATCCTCCTAAGACAAGTGATCGGAATGGCAGCGTTCGATAGAAGGTACAATGGAAGAGAAAAAAGAACCGATCGAATGATGATGACCCTCGCCATCATAGATAAACTAGTGACTTGCCATCCCTCAATACGCTGACGAATCCGTCTCTCAAGCTTAGAATAGTTAGAACATCGGGGCCGTCTACCAGTAATGGGGATCCCCAAATACATAAATCTATCAGTCTGAGTCGTGATACCCGATAAATTAATGATGGCTTCCCTTGTAGATCTGGAAGTCTTCGGACTGAAACATATAGAGGACTTTAGAAAATTAACCCTCTGACCCGAAGCCTCACAATAACGCTGCAGAATAGAGTAAAAAGAAGCCGCATTATCAATGGAAGCTGACCCAGGAGAATACAATCATCTGCAAAAAGAAGATGAGAGATCGAAGGGCCCTCACTCCCAGCCATAAAAGGAAGAATCCGTCGGTCCTGCTGAGCCTGGTGAAAAGCCCAAGAAAGATCATCCACAGCTAAAATAAACAGCAAAAGGAATAAAGGACATCCCTGTCTCAGACCCACCGATGAGTAAAAAAACTCAGTCGGCCTCCCATTGATAATCAAAGCAAAGGAAGGCCCCTGAATACAAGTCATAATCCACTCAATAAACAGCTCATCAAACACAAACTCCTGAAGAGAGTGGTACAGAAAAGCCAACTCATCCTATCATAAGCTCTCTCCATATCAAGCTTAACCGTCATAAGGCACCGACTCGCCGGGGCTCTATGAAGATCATGCATAAACTCCTAAGCAATGAGAACGTTATCCGATATGGAACGCCCTCTAATAAAAGCCCCCTGCTCAATAGAAATGAGGCGCGAAATCACTTGGCGAAGATGGCCAGCTAGAAGACGCGCACATACCTTATACAGAGTAGTGCAAAGACTGATAGGTCTGAAATGTTGCAGAAGAGAAGCATCCGAATGCTTGGGCACCAAAGTAATAAGAGTCTGGTTCCATTCCATAGGAATATTCTTAGATTGGAAGACAATATGAATAGCCTGAACCACCTCCTGCCCCACAATATCCCAATAGTGGCAATAAAAAAGAGGCAGAAAGCCATCAGGCCCAGGGGCCTTATCCGGACCTAGCTCCCACAGAGCCATCCGGATCTCCTCCGTAGTGATCGGACTGACCAGCATCTCATTATCAGGGAGGAAAGCTTCTTGGAATCAAGAACCCTGACAACCGGATCCCCATGACCAGTGGAATCAGCCCATCTAGATTGAAAGAAATGGAGCATCATATCCCGAATAGAGTGGATGTCCTCCTGATCATGCCCCTCCGCATCGACTAACCTCCGGATCCTATTAGCGGCTCTCCGCTTCAAGGTAGCCTGGTGGAAAAATGGTATTGCGGTCCCCCTCACATATCCACTGAACCCTTGACCTTTATCTCCAATATATCTCCTACTGACGAAGAAGAGAGTGGTGACGAGCAAGCAAGTCCCGAAGAGAATAGAGGTCCACGTCCAGCAGAAACCCATCCTGGTCCACTACAAGAGAATTAAAATATAGCGACGCCCAAATACGTCACTAATGCATCGCTAAACATGCTATTACGATGCATTAGCAATGCAATAACGGCGTCGCTACGATGATCGTCGCAATCTCACTTTGTCGCAATTGCGTCGCTTAATAGCGACTCTCTGCGACGCAACAAATGCGCCGCAATATATTGCGACGCCATTAAATGCGTCGCAATATTGCAATGCATCCTAAATGCGTTGCTAATTTTAAAATTAATTTTTTTAAAAATATTTACGACGAAAAACCTCATCGCAATTAAGTCGCTAATTAATTAATTAATTTAAAAAAAATAATTAGCGATGCATTAGCGACTAAAATTGCATTGCTAATATTGCTAAAATATTATTATAAATTGTGATGCATTCAATTGCATCGCATTTAGTTGCATCGCAATATTTAATAATAATATTTTAGATATATTAGCGACGCAATTTGAGTCGCTAATGCGTCGCTAATTAAATTTTTTTAAAATATTACAACTAAAATATTACGATGCCAGGTCATTGCATCGTAATATTTAATAATAATATTTTAGAAATATTAGCGATGCAATTTCAATCACTAATGCGTCGCTAATTAATTTTTTAAAAAAATAAAATGTTAAAAATTAAAACGGTTAATACAATTTCATTACATTTAAATATTGATCAAAATATTCATCACTCATATTGATCGAAACATTCATCATTCAATTTCTAAAAAATTAATATATTAAAATTTTGAAGTTTTCATGTACAAAATAAAAAGTAAGAAAAAATACATCAAGAATCCGCACGATCACGTGGAGGCTGGAAACCCTGCGACATGCGGCTAATCATATCCTGCAACTGACGCATCTGCTCTCGCACATCTGCAAGCTCCTGCTAAGGCCTCCCGTACGCTGCTCGAACTCGTGCTTAACCTCCTGTCGAACCTCCTCCGTGATAGATCTCCGAATGTCGTCTAAACGCTCGGCAGGAATATGGCCAGAATATCGCGAGCTAGAGGCCTGATGGGGAAAATATGCAGAAGCTCTAGTGCCCAGACCATAGACCATGCGGTCTTGCGGCTGGGCACCAACAGCCTCCAAAAACACACGTCGACTCTCCTCTGCTGAGAGTTCGATGGGCGTCCCCCCATCAGTGGAGTCGATCTGCGATGCCTGGGAGTGAAGCTCCTCGACTCGTGTCTTTAAATTATAAAATCAATAATAAATGAATCAATAAATTTTTCTAATAAAATTTTAGAAATTAAATAGATACAACATAAAGCTAATTTCTTACCGCAACCTCCTATGATCGTGTATCGACCCAGGAACCATCCCTCTTGGTGTGTGTCGCCCTGAATAGACAAAACTCACCAGGATCTCCGCCCTCTTGCTTAGACTATAACAACAGAAAAATTGATATTAATGTAAGTATTTGTAAATAACTAAATTAGTAATTAAATTATTTATGTTTTCTTACCATACGGCGTCTGTGCTCCTGAATCAAAATGGAGCCCGAATTGTGGCGAGAGAGACCTGTGCCAGGACCGCCCCTCTCGGATCGGCGATTCATGCTGGCTGATGCGGACCTCCGGTACAGCCATCAGACTACCAGACATGCTGCCACTCATGCCAAATACCCTCTGGCACATGCGCAGGACGGTGACCCGATGACCTCCAACGATGAAGCATGTCGGAGTATCGGTGTCCCGTAAGAGCTTCCCATGCTGCCCTAATGCATCATGGCTAGCAGAGTCCCACGTAAACTTTTTCTGCATTAAAATAAACATTTAGTTTCAGAATTATTAAGATTAAGAAATTTTATATCAGTGATAAATTGTATTTAATAGTTTACCTGAAACTCTAAAAAATAAAACTCCCTCATGGCTGTAGATACATGGCGCCAATCGTAGCCATTGGGATCTGTACGCCTCTGAAATCTGGAGCTGATGTGGCTCGATACATGATGATGCTCAATAAATCGTTAAAAAAATGCATGTTTATAAGTAATTGACTTAAAAACATAAACATGTATTTTTAATTAGTATATACTTACAGCCCATGAGCATCCAGTCGAAGTACGGTGCGGCCGACGGTGGAAGAACTCTCGGAGGCCTGTGCCGATCGGCTGGATGATAATACCAATGCAGGATCACCGCCGACTGCTGGAGAGATCAGAGGTTGTGCAATGTGTGGCGATCGAAACTCTCCATCTCCAAAGCTCATGTGATCTGATGCGTCAGGGCTAACCTTGGCCCATCATACTGAA
>UESW01004577.1:193158-210227 GCA_900491605.1 Calamus simplicifolius | reverse complement strand
GGGCAAGTGTTTTCTTTCTTTTTGTTTCCTCCTCAACATGCTGCTTCATTGTCAGCTCGTGGGTCATTAGGGATCCTAGAAGCTCCTCTAAAGGTAATGCATTGAGGTCCTTTGCTTCTTGGATAGCAGTGACTTTTGCTTCCCACGATCTTGGTAGTGACCTAAGAATTTTGCGCACAAGGTCAGCATTAGAATAAATTCTACCAAGACTCTTTAAACCATTCACAATATCAGTGAATCTAGTGAACATGCATGTGATGGTTTCAGTTTGTTCCATTGTAAACAATTCATATTTATGAACCAAAATGTTTATTTTTGATTCCTTAACTTGGTTTGTTCCTTCATGTGTTATTTCCAACCTATCCCAAATTTCTTTTGCGGAATTACATGTTGAGATTCGGTTGAATTCATTAGAGTCTAAGGAACAATATAAAATGTTAATGGCTTTAGCATTTAATTGAGCCATTCTTCTATCATTATCATTCCAATCCCTTTCGGGCTTAGGAACAATAGTGCCTTCAACTAAGTGTGTGGGTGTACTAGGTCCATTAGTTATTACTCCCCACAATTCATAGTCAGAAGCTTGAATGAATATTCTCATTCTAGCTTTCCAATATGAATAGTTGGTTCCATTAAATAAAGGAGGTCGATTCGTAGAATGACCTTCAGCAAACATGAACCACTTTGTGTTGCCATAAGGATCTTTAGCCCTTGATCGTGAGATCAAATTCTAAATGAGCACTTGCTCTGATACCAATTGTTGGCCCAGATGGCAACCCAAGAGGGGGGGGGTGAATTGGGTTCTTAAAAATTTAAGTCTTTTTAACTTTAGTTGATTAGTTAGCAAAATGTGCAAGTGAGAGGCTAACTTTAATCAATACACAAGCAAATAATAAAGAGAGATAGAGAGAGAGAAAATATAGCACGGCAAACACAAGATAATTTTATAGTGGTTCGGTGCAACCAACACCTACGTCCACTCCCAAGATTCACTTGGGTCCACACTATAATCTCTTCGATTACAGCCGAGTTGTTTTCCAAGCTCACAACTCAAACTTGTTGTTTTCCCGGGATCACAACGAACCCAGCCGGTTTTACACGGGCTCACCAGCACAAAACCCTACACGTTGTTTTTCACGGGCTCACAACTAACCCAACACAAGCACTCCGGCTTGCAACGAGGTATAATAACCTCCACTGATTCAATCCACTGATTGAATCAGCAAACAACCAAAATAACAGAGTTTAAATATGAAATGCTCCCCTTGAGCAAATATACAAATAAAGTATAAAAAGGGTTAGAAAAGCCTGATAAGATTGCAGATGGTTGTGGCTTTGGCTTTCTTCCTTCTCCTCTTTAACTCCTCTTGAAGTATTGAATCAGGCCTCAGCAAGATTCTTGACCGTTTGAAAACTTTGGAGTTGAGATGAAGCTTTTTCTCCTTTTGTTGAATGTTGAAAATCCTTCGATTTGATCTTTGAAAAGCTTTGGATTTTCTTTTGACTCTTGTGGATTGATGATCTGGAGCAGACGAAACTTCCTCTTTGATTTCACTCCTTTTGAATCACTCTATTTTGAACTAGAAGATTTTTCCAATAAAGCTCTGTTTTTCCCTCTTTTTGGAAAGATAATCTCTTTTTTCTTTTTTTTTCTTTGTTTGATTTGAAAAGGCTCCTCTATTTATAGATTCTGCAAAATATATCCGTTAGAAACAAGAAAAATAGCCGTTATTCAAAAATATTACCGTTGGAGCTGATGTGGCATCCAGAAAAATCGCGTCCAGATTCGTGGAGTCGGCTCGAGCACTGCGTGAGTCGGCTCGAACACTCGATTCCAGAAACACCTAACTTTCAAGGGTCGACTCGAGATATGCGGGGAGTCGACTCGAGAAGTGCTCAAAAATGAGCCTCTCTGCCGTCTGAGTCGAGTCGGCTCGCACGGTCCATGAGTCGGCTCGCGAAGGTTCAGGGGTCGACTCTTGAAAACTCAAGTGTCGACTCAGGACAACATTGAAAAACAGACATTTGGGGAGTCGACTCGGAAACCCTTGAGTCGGCTCGGGAGCGATACAAAATCAGAAAAATGTTCTGATAGACTTTAAAACTCGTCCCAAATAAATTTAAATATAAATGTGACTTGAATAGAATTGATTTGATCATCAATTCAAGACATTTTCCATTAAGTTATTGATTATCAAATGAGTAGTATAAGAATTCTTTTTGAAATCTCAAGTTTAATTCATGAAATCTCAAGTATATCTCAAGTATAAAAATTCTTTTTGTTTAATTGATTCAAGAACTCATTGAATGTAAACATTGATAGTTTATATTTTTTATTTTTAAATAAACTCATGGTATTTGATAAATAATTCATTGTTTCTATTAATATATTCATGGCTTTTGGAAATCATCAAAATCAATAGAGTTGGGGCAATTATGTTTCAATAATTTCTCAACAGGGACTGTCGCCATCGTCAGGCACCAAGGCAATCGCGACTGCGGCTGCCTAGCTGGCCTCTTGCAGCTGCCGACCACCAAGGCCCTGGTGGCTCTACTTTCAGCCAGCCATCGGCCCCTTCCCATTGGGAGACTAGTCCGATGAGGGTCCGATGGCTCGTTGGCCACTGACGATGCTCTCCCCTATCTCTATCTCTCTCTCTCTCTCTCTAGAACTCTTCACCACCCATCAGAGATAAGACTTATTAGGGGAAATCCATATGAGTGGCGATGAGAGGAGGTGCTGGACATCGCACAGCTAAAAGGAAGGTAAATAAGGTTCACCCTTCATTGATAGGCTGAGAAAAGAGGTGAGGGCAGTGCCTTCTCCCACAAACAACGCATGACATGGGGAAGAGGGCGAAAACTCTTGCCCTCTCGCACATGATCAGCGCTTGAGGCCTATATGTCTTTTTTTTTTTTTTTCTACTAGGCTTCGGTCCAAGCTAGTCAAATGAACCCAGCTTGGGTCGGGCCTCACAATGGCAGTGTTAGGCTCATTCAATCCACTTAACTTGAATTAATTGTACAACAGATTAAGTTACCTATTTAATAAAATGGCTAGATTTATCACTAGATTTTGACCCATTCAATACACATGCCCAGTTTAGGATGACAGATTTTTTTGCCTATTTATATCTGGTTCAACCTGGTTCAATTGTCATCCATACTAAAACATAGAAAATATTACCTAGTAAATATTGAACACTGCATGCTAGCTTTTATGTGCTAGGACAACGTACAAGGGACTTTTATTTCATACTTAGTCCTCATTTAGCAAACCATAACTCAGCTTCCCGGAACCGCATTCCCATGGAAAAGTATTTTCCTTCTTAACTTGAGATGTAATTTCCCCATGAAAAAATCGCTACCGTTGGGAGAGGTTCCTATTGATGGCATTAAAAGCAGTAACCAAATATGAGGTAGCGTGAGCCATCTTTAGGGGAAAAAAAAAAATTTCTTTCTTTACAAGTCCTCATCAACCAAGTAAGGTCTTAATTTCTTTTTAAACAAGAAAATGTTCGTGCATCGAATGCAATCATTGGCTGCGTACCCATGCGAACACACATGTCACGGTCCATTGGACTGCAGCATGCTCTCCACGCGTGCTTGCATGAGTGCGCAGCCAATTTGCACATTCAATACGCATCTTTATGTATCGAAAATGATGCATAAATTTTAAAAAATAAAAATAAAAAAAAAGAAAAGAAAGCATGAAAGCATTAATACGTTTGGGCCGGCATTTCAACTGAGCCTAACCCCTAGAAGTTCTCTACCTTAGACATAGAAAAGCTTAACCTTGGTTTGCAATTGGACTGTCCTTCCCATTGAGATCCTTGAACTCATTCCCTTGTTTCCAAAAGTTGTGAATTAGGCTGCAATTAATGCACTGGACAAAATATAATAAAAGAGGAGATAGGATAAGGGAGAGGATGGGATAGTTTAAAAACCTAGTGTTCTGTTACTGGGTGTGCAACAAGATTCGTGCTTTCGGTGACCGAGTGTTCTGTTACTGGGTGTGCATCAAGATTCGTGCTTCTGGATCCTTTGGCAGCTGATCTCCGGCGATTGTCGGTGCCGGTCTGAGTGCTTCCTGGCGACGATGGCTCCCACGCCGAATGTCAATCCAGTGGCTTCGGATGGAGACAGGATGGGGACTAGGGAATGGAATCGGGGGATTGACAGTCGGTTTGAATGGGTGGCTTCTTCACCCTCTTCGGCAGAAGTTGAGGCCCTGGAATGGTGGTTCCCGGAGGTAGTCCAGGTTCCGGCCTGGTCTTTGGAGGAGGCAACTTCTGATTGGAGGCAGAAAGCGGTGATTGCCCGGAGTCTCTCGTGCTGGGTCCCGGCTGAGGCAATCATGCGGGAGTTCCGCCGTGCAGGGATTTCCGGTGATGTGGAGTCCATCAGCTTGGCCTTCCGCCACTACTTTTTTCGGTTCTCCGATCCTTCAGCAAAAGAGCTTGCTCTTGGCAGGCCATGGATGGCCAATGGTTAGGTAATCGCTGTAGAGGACTGGCATCCTCAGTTTGTGCCTTCGGAAGTCTCCCTGGCCACTACTCTGTTATGGGTCTGTTTGCTATCTCTCCTGATAGAGTTATGGTCTGAGGAGATTATCGGATCAATCCTCTCTGCTGCTGGCGACTTCCAATTCATCGATGCTGTGACAAGGGATAGGAAGAGGGGAGGGGTTTGCCCGTGCCTGTGTCCAGATGGATTTGAGCAAACCCCTGCGGCCGGGTGCTAGGGTGTGTGGCTTTGCGCTGCCGTTCTGGCAGCAGTTCGTGTACGAACACCTAGAGGGAATCTGTGTGGAATGTGGTTTGGTGCATCCGGCGGGTAGCTGCCTCTCTTCTCCGATTGGTGCGTCCTCCTCTGACAGTCTACTTTTTGGGCTTGGATGGTTGCACTCCGGTGGCGGCGATCCCCTCTATCTCCGGATGCTTCTACTGCTTCGAAGGCCCAGCAAGTTGCGGCCCACTCCTCCTGATGGCTAGCAATCTCCGAAGAAGGTTGCTCGGAGATTCCGAAGGCCTGCAGTGGCTGGGACTGATGGCCTTTGCTCTGTGCTGCAGCCTGGTGAAGGTAGTAGGGAGGTGAAGACGGGGGAGTATCAGGGGTCTGGAGCTGCTGGGCACTGTGCCTCAGGGGGGGTTCTTTTGCTGTGCCTTCGTCCCAGTTGGCTGAGTCGACTGAGATTGGGGGTGCTGTACTAGTTAGTTATGATTTTTCATCTGAGTCTGAATGTTCTCTACAGCAGGCCTCTGTGATCTCAGTTAACCCTTTTGCCCAATTACATTCTGACAAATCGGCTGGTAGGCTGAGGGCCCGCAAAGAAGCTAATCCGGGCCCACTTAAGCGGCCCGTCCTGTTGAAAATCCGGCCCCAAGGGTTGTTTCTAAAACTATGAAAGGAAAAGGAAAAATCCCTGGTAAAAGTGCGGTGCCCCCCTCCTTGACTCTCTCAGCGCCCGGATCTGTGCTGAATGGGCCTGTGACCGTCCTGGGTGTTGGGCCGAAGGTTAATTGGACTTCGGAGGCTCAGGGTTTAGAGGGTCCCACTGAGGCCCCCCCAGATGATGTAGGAGGAGGATTGGTCCCATGACTCTGTAGTTTCTCTACTCAGGAAGGCCATTCAGCCGAAGGCCACTGTAGAGGCTATGGATAGTCTGGATCAGTGTCCCTTGGAGGGAGTGATCTCTGCAAGCTGTTCGCCTGTTGCTGAGATGTTAGGGGTTGTGGTGGGCCCCCCTTCTGAATGAAGATCCTTATATGGAATGTTAGAGGAGCCTTGAAACCTTCGTTTTGCTCCTCTTTTGGGAGGCTGATGCAGCTTCATAATTGTGATATTTATGTCTTGTTGGAGACTCGCTTGTTTAGCGATAGTTTGGCTTATGTTAGAAGATAGATATCTAGATCCTGGTCTTCTTATGCTATAGAGTCTGAGGGTCTATCTGGTAGCATTATGCTGTTGTGGAGGTTTGCTGATATTAGAGTCGATGCTTTTCTTCTCTGTAGTCAGCAGGTTGCCCTTGTTATATCAGAAGGCTCATTGTCCCCATGGCTTATTTCGGGTGTTTATGCTACTACCGATTTCTGGATCTGTCGGTTTCTTTGGGACGAGATCCCGTCTTTTCTTTCTCAGGGCATTCATGCCCTGTGTGCGGGTGATTTTAATTGTATTTTGGAGGCTAATGAGAAGAGATGGGGTAGGCAGTTCGTGGAGACTACTGGTATTTCTGAGTTTCGGACCTTCATAGCTTTTGCTAATCTGCTGGATTTGGGGTTCCAGGATGGCCAATTCACCTGGTGCAATAACCACCATGGCTCTGCTAGAGTGTCGGAATGGTTGGATAGGGTTCTGGCCACAGCAAATTGGATTCAGTCATTCCCTTCTACCACTGTTACACATCTTTCCAGGATTGCCTCCGATCATTGCCCTATCCTAATTGTTGGTCCAGATAGCAACCCAAGAGGGGAGGGGGGGTGAATTGGGTTTTTTAAAAATTTAAACTCTTTTAAAAGATAACCCCTAGCAGAAATAAAAACTTAGATTCATACAAATTAAAACTAAACAAGCACAAATAGAGAGTTGAAGATAAAGAGACAATCACGGCAAACACAGAAGATTTTATAGTGGTTCGGTGTACCTACACCTACGTCACTCCCAAGTACCTCTTGGGTCCACACTATAATCAATCTGATTACAGCAGAGTTGTTTTGCAAGCTCACAACTCAAACTTATTGTTTTCCCGGGTGCACAACGAACCCAGCTGGTTTTCAAGGTTCACCAGCACAAAACCTATCACCTCAAGCTAATGCTTGCACAAGGCTAACAGCCTCAACTGAATCAATCACCAGATTGACCCAGCAAACAATATTTGTTTTTACAAGATAAACAGCTCCTCCAATGAGCAAATATACAATAATGAAACAATAATAAGAGGATAGGAATCAAAGCCTGATTCGCAGATCTTGGTGGCTTCTTACTTCTCTTCCTTTGATTGGATCTTCCTTCAAGATGCTCTTGAGACTCAAAAGATCAGAAAACTAGGGCTTCTTTCTTCTCTTGAGATTTCTTCGAAATAGAACAGCAAAAGCTTGGAATCTCTCTCTCTTCTTTTGGGGAATCAGTATGATCTTTCCTATCGAATCTTTCCTCTTTTCTTTTCTGATGGATCTTAAAGATTTGTCTCTATTCTTTTCTTTTTGCCTCTCTTGTCTCTTGTTATTCGGATGCAGCAAACCCTCTTCTTATAGATACCGATTAATCCATAAATAGTTTGAAACTATCCGTTAGAAACAAGTGTAAGAAGGATTAGATCCATAAATAACAATAGCCGTTGGGATTAAAAAAGATAAAGATAAAGTTTAGAGTCGTTCTGACAGTTCTGGAGCCGTGTCTAACATTCTGGAGTCGGCTCTAACTTTTCTGGAGTCGGCTCTAACTCAAAATTCTTTAATCGCTCGATCTGGAGTCGTCTCTGACTTTTCTGGGGTCGACACAAAATTCTTCTGGAGTCGACTCTAACAGTCTAGGAGTCGACTCTAAGTCGTGGCCTGAAAAACCATCGTTCTGTCTTTTCTGTTGGAGTCGGCTCTAACAGTCCCGGAGTCGACTCTAAGTCTGTGCCGTTTTTCGAGTCGACTCTGCGATTCCATGTGTCGACTCTAATGTCTGCAATCTTACCTTGACATTAGATTCGAACCAGAACTTGATTTGACTCTTGATTTTGATTATTAAATCGACTTATAATCTGAAAAACTTAATCAAAATCATTAGTAACTTCAAATGTTATACTCAAATAGTTTTGTTAATCATCAAAATCCTCAATTGGGTCAACAATCTCCCCCTTTTTGATGATGACAAAAACTTTGAGTATATGCATTAAAAATTCATTTGAATTGAGAATTATAGACATTGTTAAAACTTTAGAACTTCCTAACAAGGAATTTGATGCCAATATTCAAAATGAATCAAAAAGGATACATGACATCAATCAAGATGATTTAACTTTTATATGGAGAAATTATTAAGCTCCCCCTGCATTGAATAACTCCCCCTACTGAATTCAATTGAATCAATTAGAATCTCAAAATTTTCTCTCCCATCTCAAAATTGTTCTTCATTTTCTTTCTCTTTCTCTTATATGCATATACAATTATCTCTCCCCCTTTTTTGTTATCAGCAATAAGATGTATATAAAAAAGTTATCAGAGCGGGTTGTTGGTTCAATTAATCATAAAGATAGTGAACTCATTCATTGAAATTCAATCAATCAATCATAGACAAATTTAAAATAAAAGTGTAATTGTATTCAAAGCAAGATTCATTACATGTGTTTCAGTAAAGTGACATATTCAAGTATGTAAATCCTAGATACATGCTATTAAAGCAAGAAAGCAAGAAATCCTAAGATACAACCTAGGATAGGATATCAAAATTAAATATGCTTATACACAATTTTCTTTAAATGTCCAATCATTTCCATAATATCATCTTTTTGAGTCTTCTTAAAACTTTCAAGACAAGCTTCAATTTGAGAGACGGCGAGGTCGATATCTTTCTTTAGTTGACTGGTAGCATGAAGATAAGTTCCAGAACCATCTGCAATGCCTTCCATCCTTTCAAAAATCTTATGAAGATCAGTGCTAAAGGATTCTACGGAATTGCTAATGGAAAAAGAAATCATGTCAAGTCTTGAATTGATCTCATCCTTCAACTGATTGAACTCCTCTCTCAACTTACACATATCATTTGTCCTTTGACTATCATACTCAGCCAGTAAAGCTCTGAGCTGACCTATTTGCTCCTCAGAAAATCTTCCAGATGCCAATGCTGACTGATGTGGAGGGTGAGAGCTAGGTCCAGCCTCTGAGGGTCCAGATGGTCCAGCAGAAGAAGGTCCAGCAGATGGTTCAGGAATAGATGGTCAGGAATATCCTCTCCTCTGACCTCCTCAACTCTAACCTCTTCAGCTCTGGCCTCATGTCCTCTTTTTATCCAATTTCATTTTCTTTTCTGAAGCCCATCCGGTGAATTGTAGAGACACTATAGTAATCTGTATGCCTTAATTTTCTTAGTGGCTCATTATCCATTATAAGTACACCTTGGCTTCTGAATACCAATGTCAAATCATACCATATGGCAATGTAGATCTCTTCTTGGTAGCTGCCTCTGCCATATAGCCTATCATCATACCAGCAAGATTGACAGGTCTTCCAGTGAGAATACAGTCCATCAATAAGATGTCTCGCTCCGAGACATATTCAAACCTTCCGATTTTAGGAAATAAAATTCTTCACAAATATTGTGAAGTAATCTGAGTTCCAAATTAAGTTGATTTGCCAAGATTTCTTCAAACTCAGAAACTTCTCTCCCTAACATCCTTGATAGGGCACCTCCTCTGTCATGTTGATATTCAACTAAACCAATGGTAGGCATCTCCAATAGATTTCCAAGGGTTTCAGCCGATGATTACTTTAGTTCCTCTTACAACACTCACTAAGCCTCCCTCTCCTCTACATAAATCATTATAAAATTCTCTACTAGGGCAGGGTAAGTGGGATATCCAAAGAACACTTTCTCCCATCCCATTTCTTTCAACAAACCCAATAGCAAAGCCCTCCGAAACAAAAAATCAAAATCTACTTTTCTTCCGTAGTAATGGCCTTACCCGCTAATTGGTCAACTCTTGGAGAAGATGGTGAGGTGGAGAGTCATCTTGAGTGGCAGATGAAGAAGAATGAAGGTTGCCTCCGATTTGAACGGCGCTTCGTCGGAACAGTCGAACCACCAATGATAGCACGCCTTTTGGGAGCCATGGGATTCGATTGGAATGAGTTATTGAGAGATTTGGAGGATTTGGAGGGATTAAATCGGTTTGGAACGGTTTGGAAAAGGTTTAGGAGACGATAGGTTTCGTTTGGGGTCGACTCGCCCTTTTTATTTTGACCTAGTTTCACTTAGAGTCGACTCCCGAAAATGAGGTGTCGGCTCCGAACCAGAAATCTGTCAGCGCCCGAATTAGAGTCGGCTCTACAGAAGCCAGAGTCGGCTCTAATTGCCCAGACAGAACATCAAAATATGAAGGTGTCGACTCCACAAACTGCAGGTGTCGACTCCACAACAGTTTCAGAGAAAAATTCAAATTTCAAGGATCTGAAACTAATCAAATTAATCATCAAACTCTAGATAAGTGTTCCTTAACAATTGGGGAAACAATGAATCAAATTTCTAGATAAATTTCCTTATTGGTCATAGAGGATTTTCAAGAAATTAATGAAGTCTAGATAGTTGTTGTCCTTAAGAGTTTCAGAAAATCATTCTAAAGGATCACAAACTCCTAATTCTCCTCTAAGATAACAAAATCTTTCTTCACTTAAAGGTTTGTAAAAATATCAGCTAATTGTTCTTCAGTATTAACATATCAAGACAAATTTCTTTTTAGCTACATGTTCTCTTATAAAGTGATATCTAATTTCTATGTGTTTAGTTCTTGAATGTTGAATTGGATTTTTAGTTAGATTGATTGCACTAGTATTATCACATTTATAGGTTTTATCAAGTGTGATACCATAGTCTTCAAGTTGTCGCTTAATCCATAGGATTTGAGCACAGCAACTTCCAGCTGCAACATATTCTGCTTCAGTAGTGATAATGCAACTGAATTTTGCTTTTTGCTAAACCATGAGATTAAGTTACTTCCTAAAATTGGCATGCACCACTTGTGCTTTTTCTATCTAATTTACATCCAGCATAATCAGAATCAGAATATGCAATCAGATTTAATGTTGAGTCTCTAGAATACCATAAACCTACATTTTTTGTTCCATTTAAGTATCTAGTATTCTTTTAACAGCAATTAAATGTGATTCTTTAGGTTCTGATTGAAATCTAGCACATAACATACAGAAAACATAATATCTGGTCTACTTGCAGTTAAATAAAGAAGGGATCCGATATACCTCGATAATATTTTGATCAACCTTTCTTACCTTCTTCATCTTTGTCCAGCTTGCATGAAGGACTCATTGGTGTTCCGAGGGGTTTCATTGATTCCATACCAAACTTCTTTAGTATTTCTTTGTGTACTTTGTTTGGTTGATGAAGATTCCCTCTTTGCTTTGTTTGATTTGGAGTCCAAGGAAGAAGTTGAGTTCTCCCATCATGCTCATCTCGAATTCTCCCTGCATTAACTTAGCAAATTCTTGACAAAGAGAATTGTTAGTAGCACCAAAAATAATGTCATCAACGTATATTTGTACTACAAGTAAATCTTTACTTTTCTTTTCAAAAACAAGTTTTATCAACATTTCCTCTTGAAAATCATTTTCAATTAAAAATTTACTTAATCTATCATACCAAGCTCTAGGTGCTTGTTTCAAACCATAAAGCTTTGTGCAATTTAAAAACGTGATTTGAAAATTCGTGATCTTCAAAACCTGGTGGTTGTTCAACATAAACTTCTTCATTTATAAAACCATTTAAAAATGCGCTTTTAACATCCATTTGAAATAAGTTAAAATTCATATGACATGCAAATGCAAGTAATAGCCTAATGGCTTCTAATCTAGCTACTGGTGCAAAGGTTTCATCAAAATCAATACCTTCTTCTTGATTATATCCTTTTGCAACTAATCTAGCCTTGTTTCTAATTACTATGCCATTTTCATCTAGTTTATTTCTAAAAACCCATTTTGATCCTATTACTGAATGATTTTTAGGTCTTTCAACTAAAGTCCATACATTATTTCTGTAAATTGATTTAATTCTTCTTGCATTGCTAACATCCAATTATTATCTTTTTCAGCTTCTTCTATAGTTTTAGGTTCAATTTGTGATACAAATGCAAGATGATTACTAATATTTCTCATATATGATCTAGTTCTTATTCCTTGAGATGGATCACCTATAATCAATTCCTTGGGATGACTATGAGCATATCTCCAGTCTCTTGGAAGATCTATATCATTATGATCAATATTGACATCATCGTCCTTATGTGAATCATCATCTTTAGCTTCTTCTCATGATCTGAAGATACTTCAATATTAAGTTTTTCAAGATCTTTTTCAATATGTTTGTATCTTCCTCATCATCAAGCTTTTCAGAACTAGATGCTAAAGACTCATCGAAAACTATATGAATGGATTCTTCAACTACTAAGGTTTTCTTGTTAAATACTCTATAAGCTTTACTAGTTGTTGAATATCCTAAAAAGATTCCTTCATCAGATTTAGCATCAAATTTTCCCTAAATTGTTTTTACCATTATTATGAATAAAACATTTACATCCAAATGCATGAAAGTATTTTATATTTGGTTTTCTTTCATTCCATAATTCATAAGGTGTTTTCTTTAAGATTGGTCTTATTAGGGCTCGATTTAAGATGTAGCATGCTGTGTTAGCTTCCGCCCAAAAGTACTTTGGTAGTTACTTTCGCATAGCATGGTACGGGCCATGTCTTCTAGAGTCCTATTTTTCCTTTCAACTACACCATTTTGCTGTGGAGTCCTAGGGGCTGAAAAATTATGATTAATCCATTTTCAAAAAGAAACTTTCAAATAAGTGATTTTCAAATTCAGTTCCATGATCACTTCTTAGAGATACTATGGTAGTGTTTTTCTCATTTGTGACTTTCTTGAAGAATTTCAGGAATATCGAGAAAGTCTCATCTTTGTGAGCTAAAAACATTACCCAAGTATATCTAGAATAATCATCTACAATCACTAGACCATATTTCTTTCCTCCTAGACTTGTGGTTCTAGTTGGTCCAAAAAGGTCCATGTGAAGTAGCTCTAATGGCCTAGAAGTTGAAACAACATTTTTAGATTTGAAAGAACTTCTAGTTTGTTTTCCAAATTGACATGCATCACATATTTGTTGTTTTCAAAATCTAGTTTAGGTAAACCTTTAACTAAATCCATTTTAATTAATTTTGAAATAAGGTGTGTGCTTGCATGACCTAATCTACGATGCCACAACCAACTAATTTCATTTATGTTAGCATTGTCAGCAATTAAGCAATGATCACTCAAAGATAATTTTCTCTAATCAACCAAGTAAACATTGCCATGTCTACCAAAAAACAATGCTATTATCAATAGAATTAGTTACAGTGCATATAGAAGATTTAAATGAAACATTAAAGTTTTATCACATAATTGGCTTATACTAATTAGATTATGCTTTAACCATCAACATAAAGTACATTATCAATAATGTAGATGGAGTTATACGAACTTTACCAAGGCCCATAATTTGACCTTTACCATTATCGCCAAACGTAACAACTCCACCTTCTTTTCTTCCAGGGTGATGAATTCATCTTTGTCACCCGTCATATGTCTTGAGCAGCCACTATCAAGGTACCACTTTTTCTTTGATCTTTTGGCTACAAGACATTCCTGCAACATAATTTAACTTTATGTTTAGGTACCCAAGCTTTCTTGGGTCCTTCATGGTTAGTAGCAATAAAAATTGTTCCTTTCGGAACCCAAATCTTTTTTTTCTTATTACTTATTGTTTTGCACTCAAAAGATTTATGTCCTTTTTTTAAAACAAGTAATATTACTTTTTACAAAAATATTTTCAATGATTTTTGTTTTTAATGTGTTATACCCTAAACCTGCTTTGTCAAAAACTGCTTTTTGACTATCAAAATCATATTTAGTTTAGTTGAGCTTAGAGTAAATTTCTCAACTATACTTTTTAATCTTTCAAATCATTTTTTAAATTTTCTTTTTCTTTTATTTCTTTATCTACAAATCTTTTTATTTTCTAAGATAATTTTTCATTTGAGTTTTCAAATCTTTTTCTTTAACTTTTAAAATCATCATTAATTCATTAAAAGCTTCAATTCATCAAAGTAAATTCATCAAGGGTTTCGGTACTTACCTCTTCGTTGTCCGCCATGAAGCATTTGCAACTTCTTTTGTTCTTCTTCTTCGGAAGAAGACTCTTATCAGTCCAGTTGCCATAGGCCTTCTTTTTCTTGGTTCTTAAGTAAAGGACATCATATCTAAATGCCCTGGCTTTTTACATTCATAACAACTAACTTCTTTTTCTTTGCCCTTGTTCATCTTTTCTTTTTTCTTTTCTTCTTCTTCTTTGTCTTTTAAATTTTCTTGTGAAGGCCTCCTCATCATTTTCATCTTCTTTGAGGCTTTCCTTTCTTAAGGAGGGCTGTCTCATTGTCATCATCATCAACATGTTGCTTAACTTGAAGCTCATGAGTCATCAGCGACCAAGAAGCTCTTCCAATGGTAGGATGTTCAGATCTTTGGCTTCTTGTATGGCTGTCACCTTGGCTTCCCAAGTCCTTGGAAGTGACCTAAGAATTTTGCGAACAAGCTCAGAGTTAGTATAAATTTTCCAAGACTTTTAAACCATTCACAATATCAGTGAATCTAGTGAACATGCATGTGATGGTTTCATTTTGTTCCATGGTAAACAATTCATATTTATGAACCAAAATATTTATCTTTGATTCCTTACTTGGTTTGTTCCTTCATGTGTTATTTCCAACCTATCCCAAATTTTCTTTGCGGAATTACATGTTGAGATTCGGTTGAATTCATTAGAGTCTAAGGAACAATACAAAATGTTAATGGCTTTAGCATTTAAGTTGTGCCATTTCCTATCATTATCATTCCAATCCTTTCGGGCTTAGGAACAATAGTGCCATTAACTTGTGTGGGTGTACTAGGTCCATTATATTACTCCCCACAATTCATAGTCAAAGCTTGAATGAATATTCTCATTCTAGCTTTCCAATATGAATAGTTGGTTCCATTAAATAAAGGAGGTCTATTCGTAGAATGACCTTCAGCAAACATGAACCACTTTGTGTTGCCATAAGGATCTTTAGCCCTTGATCGTGAGATCAAATTCTAAATGAGCACTTGCTCTGATACCAATTGTTGGCCCAGATGGCAACCCAAGAGGGGGGGGTGAATTGGGTTCTTAAAAATTTAAGACTTTTTGAAAATAAAGCAAATAACTTAGATTAAATTAAAATAACAAGCAAAAGAGAGAGAAGATAAAGAGACAATCACGGCAAACACAAGAGATTTTATAGTGGTTCGGTGCAACCACACCTACGTCCACTCCCAAGATTCACTTGGGTCCACACTATAATCTCTAGATTACAGCCGAGTTGTTTTACAAGCTCACAACTCAAACTTGTTGTTTTTCCGGTGCACAACGAACCCAGCTGGTTTTCAAGGCTCACCAGCACAAAACCTACACCACAAGCTAATGCTTGCACAAGGCTAACAGCCTCAACTGAATCAATCACCAGATTGACCCAGCAAACAATATTGTTTTTACAAATAAAAGCTCCTCCAATGAGCAAATATACAATAATGAAACAATAATAAGAGATAGGAATCAAAGCCTGATTTGCAGATCTTGGTGGCTTCTTCCTTCTCTTCCTTTGATTGGATCTTCCTTCAAGATGCTCTTGAGCTCAGAAGATCAGAAAACTAGGGCTTCTTTCTTTCTTGAGATTTCTTCGAAATAGAACAGCAAAAGCTTGGAATCTCTCTCTCTTCTTTTGGGGAATCAGTATGATCTTTCCTTCGAATTTCCTCTTTTCTTTTCTGATGGATCTCAAAGATTTTCTCTATTCTTTTCTTTTTGCCTCTCTTTCTCTTCTTTTCGGATGCAGCAAACCCTCTTCTTATAGATCCGATTAATCCATAAATAGTTTAAAACTATCCGTTAGAAACAAGTGTAAGAAGGATTAGATCCATAAATAACAATAGCCGTTGGGATTAAAAAGATAAAGATAAAGTTTAGAGTCGTTCTGACAGTTCTGGAGGTGTCTGACATTCTGGAGTCGGCTCTAACTTTTCTGGAGTCGGCTCTAACTCGAAATTCTTTAATCGCTCGATCTGGAGTCGTCTCTGACTTTTCTGGGGTCGACACAAAATTCTTCTGGAGTCGACTCTAACAGTCCGGGAGTCGACTCTAAGTCATGGCCTGAAAAACCATCGTTCTGTCTTTTCTGTTGGAGTCGGCTCTAACAGTCCCGGAGTCGACTCTAAGTCTGTGCCATTTTTCGGAGTCGACTCTGCGATTCCATGTGTCGACTCTAATGTCTGCAATCTTACCTTGACATTAGATTCGAACCAGAACTTGATTTGACTCTTGATTTTGATTATCAAATAGACTTATAATCTGAAAAACTTAATCAAAATCATTAGTAACTTCAAATGTTGTACTCAAATAGTTTTGTTAATCATCAAAATCCTCAATTGGGTCAACACTAATCACCACTGATGCAGCTATTTAGGGGTCAGTTTAGATTTGAGAAATTTTGGACTTCCTATTCTGCTGCCCGCTCCTTAATTTCTCAAGTCTGGCGTATTCTAGTTAGAGGGAGTGCTACTTACATATTATTTCGGCATCTTGAGTTGGCTAGGCGCCGACTGTCCAGGTGGAATAAAGAATAGGTTGGTGACATTGTTAAGCAGATTGAACAGATTGAGTACACTATTGCTTCACTCTAGGATAAGAAAGATCGGTATGGCTGCTCCATGATTCTGATCTTACTGCTCTTCGGTCTAGCCTTGCTATCCACCATTCCCTCCTCCAGCAGCAAGAGATGTATTGGAGGCAGAGGTCCCGTGTTCAGTGGATCAAGGAAGGAGATCAGAACACTAAATTTTTTCATCAGGCTACTTTAAAGCACCGAGCGGCAAATCAGATTCGGCGGCTTCTGATGAGGAGGGTAATGTCCAGGAAAACAGTGAGGTTATTGGGGATCAGCTTATTCAGTTCTTTCGCTCTCGATGGATTGAGATCTTGGGGGTCAGATTCCCTGTGTGCTATGTGCCCACCCCCTTAAAGGTCACTGAGGCAGAGAATGACTGTCTACTAGGCCAGTTTCTTCTGAGGAGATTCAGGAGGCTCTATGGAACCTGGGTCCTGATAAGGCCCCGGGACCTGATGGTTTTTCCCCCCTTCTTTTTTTGTCACTATTGGGCTATTGTGAGACAGGATGTTCTGCAGGCCATCCATCTTGTCTTTGGGCCAACTCCATCCCCCCTGCTGGAATCGGACT
>UESW01004577.1:60369-188282 GCA_900491605.1 Calamus simplicifolius | reverse complement strand
GAAATCTTCTAAATCAGGCTCTTTTATTTCTATCTTGTTTATATTACTTATTTGCTCATTTAAGGAGCTTTATATCTATTGTAACCTTACTCTTATAACATTTGGTTACTAATTAAATTAGGTGATTGAATCAGGTGAGACAGATTAGCCTTGTGCAAGCTAGGTTAGCTTGATATAGGTTGTGTGCTGGTGAGCCTGTGAAAACCGGCTGGGTTCATTGTGATCCCGTTATTAAAACAACAAGTTTGAGTTGTGAGCTATAATCAGGGAGATTATAGTGTGGGCCCAAGAGTTGCTTGGAGTGGATGTAGGTGTAGCTAACACTGAACTACTATAAATCTTTGTGTTTTTCGTGCTTGTCTCTTTTTCTCTCTACTATATCTTTATATTCTACTTTGTATTCTTAGCACCGCACTCATTACACTTATCCTTGTACACTTTCACTTTGTGAAATTATTTTTAAATGCCAAAATTTTTTAAGAACCCAATTCAACCCCCCTTCCTCTTGGGTTACCATCTGAGCCAACAAGTATGATTTACAGCTCCAAACTACCTAAGTCCTTGTGGACAGAAGCTCTCAAGACGACCATGTACATATTGAATCAGGTTCCAACTAAGGCTATGCCTAAAACATCCTTTGAGTTATGAAAAGGTTGAAAATCAAGTTTGTGACATCCATACATATGGGGATGCCCATGTGAAGTGAGAGTGTACAATCCACAAGAGAAAAAGTTGGACCCTAGGACTATTAATGGGTATTTTGTTGGATATACCGAGAGGTCCAAGGGATATAGATTTTAATGTTCATCTCACATAACTAGGATTGTAGAATCAAGAAATGCCAAATTTCTTAAGAATGACTTGATCAGTGGGAGTGATCAATTGCAGAGCATGATTCCTGAAAGGGAACATTCTGATGCTCAACCTTTCACTTCAAATAACAAACTAATTATCGTTCATAGTACCCCTCAAGATCAAAGGGGCATTAGACAATCAGTTGTTGAAATTCCATAATTTATTGATAATGAACTAGTAGATCCAATCTCTCATGAGTTACCAGAGATATTTGAACAATCAACTTTACGAGAGGAGGTTGTTACAATATTAAGAAGATCTACAAGAGAAAGGAAATAAGCAATTTTTAGTGACTATATTGTATATCTTTAAGAGTCGGACTATAATATTGGAGCTGAAAATGATCCTGAAACATTTTTACAAGGCAGGAGTTGTAAGGAATCCAATTTATGGTATGATGCTACAAAAGATGAGATGAATTCTATGACATTTAATGGAGTTTGGGATCTTATTGAGTTGTCTGATTGAGCAAAAGCCATTGGCTGTAAATGGGTCTTTAAGACCAAAAAATACTCGTTAGACAACATTGAGTGATATAAGGCAAGACTCATTGCTAAGGGATTCACTCAAAGGGAGGGAATTGATAAGGAGACATTTTCTCCTGTATCCAAGAAATATTCCTTTCGCATTATCATGGCACTTGTTGTACATTTTGACTTATACCTACAACAAATAAATATAAAACTGCATTTCTCAATGGAGATCTAGAGGAAGAGGTTTATATAAAATAACTTAAAGGATTTTTCTCTAGTGATAATGAGCAATTGGTATGCAAGCTCAAGAGATCTATACATGGATTGAAACAAGCCTTTCGACAATGTTACTTAAAATTTCATGATGTGATTTCTTCATTTAGATTTGTAGAGAACGTCATGGATCAATGTATATACCAGAATATTAGTGAGAGCAAAATTTATTTTCTAATCCTATATGTGGACGATATTTTACTTGCAACCAATGATAAAGGTATGTTACATGAGGTGAAACAATTTCTCTTTAAGAATTTTGACATGAAAGATATGGGTAATGCCTCTTATATTATTGGCATTAAGATTCAGAGAGACATACTCTGAGGCGTTTTATTTCTATCTCAAGAAACCTATATCAACAAAATCTTAGAGAGATTTCAGATGAAAGATTGTTCACCGAGTATAGCTCCCATAGTCAAGGGTGATAGATTCAATTTGAGTCGGTGCTGAAGGAATAACTTTGAGAGGGAAGAAATGAAAAATATTCCATATGCCTCAGCTATTGAGCTTGATGTATGCTTAGGTTGTACAAGGCCTGATATAGCATTTGCAGTTGGGATGTTGGGAAGATATCAGAGTAATTCAGGTTTGTACCACTGGCAAACTGCTAAGAAGGTGATGAGGTATCTTCAAGGTATCAAGGACTACATGCTTATGTTCAGACGGACTAAAAATTTGGAAGTGATTAGCTACTCTGATTCCGACTTTGCTGGTTGTGTTGATTATCAAAGTCAACATATGGATATATATTTATGTTTGCTGGTGGAGCTGTATCTTGAAGGAGCGTCAAGCAGACTTTGACTGTTACTTTCACCATGGAAGCTGAGTTCGTGTTATGTTTTGAGGCTACTTCGCATGATGTATGATTGAAGAGTTTCATTTTTGGGCTTAGAATTATGGATTCTAATTTAGGCCATTGAATATTTATTGTGACAATTCAGCTGCAGTATTTATGGCTAAAAACAACAAGAGTGATAGTCGAAGCAAGTACATCGACATCAAATATTTATCCATAAAAGAACGTGTTAAAGAAAAGATAGTGGTTATTGAGCACGTAAGCACTGAGTTGATGATAGCTGAACCCTTGACTAAAGGTATGCCACAGAAGTTTAGGGATCATGTAGACCATATGGGTCTTGGTTATTTTGTTAATTCGTTGTATAGACGAATTTTATAATTAATGAAACTCTTTTATGATTGTGATATTTTTTCACATTCAGTTATTTAGTGTACACATTTATCTTGTGATGAGCATTATTAAGTTGGACCTAGAATAAACATGGGGTTTATCCATTAAGTTATATCGGCTTATGTTTGAGAAATATAATACATTGTGATACATGGTAAATAATACTCAATTTAAGAGGATCTATTGCTATGATCCATGCATTTTGTTTCTTACTATAGTAATAGAAATACGGATCAAGTGGAGAATATTAGTTTTTTTCTCATTAATCGTATCGGTTAGATATGGTTAAGATGGTCCTATATTCTATATCGAGGGATTACGTGGATTCAAAATTTAAATCCATGATTAAGATAGACATCTCTCAACCATATTCCATTTGAAGTATCATCTGTGATGGACAGATAAGGCATAAAGAAAAATAAAATAGGGAGGTTTCTGTGTTTTTGTCTCTTCTGAAGTTTTACACCATCGCTGAGAGAGATTGAAAGGTATGGAAAGCATTACCCTGATCTGAAGAAAATAACCCATTTACGTAGATCGATGGCTGGAGGTATTTATGTATTTTATTTACATTTTCATTATCATGATACATATATTGGTCCCTTATTTTTTGCATATTTAATTTGCATGTTATTTAGTTTGACAAACATGCAAAGGGATCAATATAATTTTGCCTTTTAAAGACTTCTTAAACTTGCTGTTTTATATTCATATTTATACATGCTCGAGTTTGTAAACCAGCCAATGGCTACATCAAATCATCTCGGGCAGGTTGTTAAATTTGGATATAGAACCATATTGTCTGATAATTTCAATCACCTCACATGTTTGGTTTTCAAAAAATATAAAAAAAAGGAAACTAATAGAATTAATAACTTCCCTTCGACATTCACACTTTGTGAAATCCATTGCACGACGTCTCTTGAAAAAAAAAAAAGTTAAGAGATTATTATCGACCAATGAATCTTTTACCATATCTCTAATGTATTCTCCCCTCCTCTTTTAGGAGGCATTTCTTTTACTAGATTTTCAAGAATCCCTACATTCCTTTAATGTATTGTCTGATCATGAAAATATAAAATAAAATTTTACATTTATAAAAACAGATGAATAAACGGGCAATAATTATAATATAAAAAAGCTTAGATCCGGATGATGCTGCAGGATGTCCTGGTGTTCCTAATCTTAATTTTTTTTTTTTAATCTTCAACTACCAATAAGAATATAATTTTCCATAGTTTATTATCATAATTCTTTAGTTATCATAACAAAAATATTTTGAACTTGCATTTTGAGACCGTTGAGTCAATCAAGGTTTTTTTTTTATTTGAGTTACGGCGACACTGTACGTTCATATCATATTTTGCCGTAAGCAAAATTTTCAAGTATTTTATTTTATTTTGTTTAATTTTCATGCTTTGGTCCCGTTTGAAAATTCCAGCTAATAGGAATTAAAGACTAAGCTATAGTATAGTCTAGGACTACCATCAGCTGTCAATTTACCATTTTTTTTATATCAACTTTACAACAGTGAGATATATATGATTTGATTAATACAATCATGGAAAGACTTAAATTAAAAAAGCAACCTAATAAAAGGCCAGGTATTGAAGTCTCTCTTAGTAAAATGGAAAGAATTGTGCTGCTAATAATAAATTTTCATCAACAAATATCTCAAAAAATGTAAGCTTGCATTGTTTTCTTAGCTTGGATATAAAGAATTTAGATTCAGTGAATCTCTTGCAAATTTAGTGAAAGCAAAGATGTGCATTCTCTAGCTTGCATGCCCATCCTCTTTAGTTCTACCTCTCATCTCTTCTTCACAAGCATAAGGATATGGTTCTCTCTCTCTCTCTCTCTCTCTCTCTCTCTCTCATAATTTTGTGCATAAAAAATAGATATATCAACTATATAGTATATAATGTTCATTGGTTCATTCTATATGTGTAGATGAAAAGGTGGATGGCGATGCTCACTATGAAGATTTGCCCAGTTATACCATGCTATGTACGTACAGTTCTACCAATCGATGGGA
Organism: Calamus simplicifolius; assembly: GCA_900491605.1. Classification (NCBI taxonomy): domain Eukaryota; kingdom Viridiplantae; phylum Streptophyta; class Magnoliopsida; order Arecales; family Arecaceae; genus Calamus; species Calamus simplicifolius. The sequence goes on along the minus strand of UESW01004577.1, from coordinate 183,454 downwards.
ACTAATGGTGAAGGTTTCTGTAGCTATTCCAGAAAATCTAATTTAATTGTTGTTGCCCTTTGAGTACTTATTGACTCATACTATCTGAATCCTTAGCCATATTCAAGAAATAATGTCAAAGTTTATGAAGAAATTAAGCCCCATGTTTAATTTTCATAGACTCCAATAGCTTTCTTTTATTTTATATTATTAAGACTATATAAAATTACCTTACAAATCAAGCTTTAGGTTTAAATTCTTTCTAACCATTTCAAATTTTATTCATAATCACAACATCCCTCCTATTTTTATTTGAAATAATTTTACCCTCATGGTTTTGAGAAGGTAATTAATTTTTCATACTAAATCTAAAAGAAAGTTATTATATGACTAGCAAATGCTATTGTTAGCGCCAATAATTGTATCTTTTTTGGTTTCTTTCTTATAAATTGATATTTTGTTTGCAGCATCTTTCTTAGACCCAAAAATTAGGATTAACAGCTAGTCAAAAAATATTCTATAATAATTAGAAATATCACATTTTTTTATGGTCACAACAAATTAACACATATAGGAGATACAAAGAAAAAAGACATTCCATTTAAAAAGTTAACTCAAGTATGCTTTTTACCTATTTTAAAACCTATGAAGAACTAAGAGGGATGTATATACTTGTGAAAAAACTTGAGGGTAAAAACGATTTGGACCCTTGGCTGGACATTAAGTATATCTTAAGCTTACAAGAATGTCATTCAAGTAGGCAATGGTGCAATTAAGACGTGCAACGTGGACCTCATCAAGCCCTCTAAACTATTTTCTTGCAATGTCCTCACATTATTCGCTCTCTAGATTTCTGATCTCCTTGGCATAATAGTTTCATATCTTTGATTAATAGTTGATGGCTTGCCCCTTTTTCATCAAAAAGAATATTTTTATTTTATGTTGATGTGGTATATAAAACTACATCAAAAAGAATATAAAACCTATATTTTACATCAAAACGAATATTTAATTTTTCTCACCATTTCGGTGTAATGCGTGCTCGCATCCTTGGTATTGATTTCCAAGTGATGATGCAGGATGTCCCGGTGTTCTTAATTTTTTTTATCTCAAACTATCAATAAAATTATGTTTATAAAAGTTGATTTATAAAAAAATATATATATAAAAGCTTAGATCTTAGAAAAATAAATATTAATATTTTACCTTGTTGGCTTTTGGCACTAATCATCATCTCCAATCTTTCAATTACTTTTTGAGTGGGAATGATGGGAAGGAATATGAGCCTTAAGTTATTTTCTATGATGCCCCTTTGGAACATACATATCCTCAACCATAAGGCTCAGAGTCCGATCCCATCCATCCCACCCAAAAAAATTCTTTAGGAGATTTGCATGCGCACACCCATGTTAAGAGGTTAAGAGGGGTAGAGAGAGAGAGAAGGGATTGATGGTGCAAGATAAACGATGAAGAGAGGATTTATAAGCACGGGTGATATTGGGATGCTAATGAAGATGCATGCACATGAATCTTCTAGATGATACACTAAAGGAATATCAAGATTTTTGAAAATCTAGTGAATCATGTGCCTTCTAAAAGAGAACGGAGAGAATCCATTAGAGATATGGTAGAAGATTCACTAATAAATGATAATCTTGTAGGATATTGTGTAATAGATTTCACTAAATTTGGTGATAATCTTGAAGGGAAGCCCTTAATTCTCTTAGTTTTTTTTTTTCTTTGAAAACCAAATATGTGAGGTGATTGAAATTGTCGGATCAAATGAGTCTAAATCTAAATTTCATAACTTGGGCCTCCATGGCCATCTGAACATGAGGCTCCTTTCAGCTCAATTATACTTTGTCTGTTAAGCATGGTAGCTTAAAATGTTTTGATGTCTACCCTAGAGCCATTGATTAGTTAATACATTGGAGTATGTATAAATATAATTATAAACTAGCAAGTTTGAATTTTTTTTCCTTATTAGAATAAGAAAATCAAGCAATATATCGATACTATCAAATAATTTATGGGGACTACCTAATAGCTATGGTCCATAGATATCAAACTAAGGAAAATGCAATGGCATCTATAGTTGTACAAAAAAAAGGCTTTAAATAAATAAATAAATAAATAAAATGTTGTAATAATCAGAATCAAAATATCTTGCCTAAAAAATCATAAAAATTAAATTTAAGAGAAAAATATAAGGGCAAATCTAATAATAATCTTATATGTTAGATCAATTGAAGAAAAGGCAAATAAAACAATTTCCCAATCAAAACAATAAAGTAGCTCCAAAAATAGTTACAAGAACATTTTTTGATACCAAGCTTGCAACATATGGCATGAACTATGACAACATGAATAAAAATTTCAAATCAAAGATGACCTACAATTGGAATAAAGCCAATATTGAAACAAAGCAATTGAAAATAAAGAAACAAAGAAAATATTAATCTTAAATAAAACGAAGGAAATAACCAAGCCGATGAACAAAGCGACTGCAACATCATAATCAATAAACCCTAAACCATTCACCATATAGAAGTTCTACCGAATCCAGGATGATTGAATAGGAAAGAAAAATGAGAAAAGAAGAATTGATACCTAAAAGAGCGGTCAATAGGGCCCAATCCCTAGCACATTAAGGAAAAAAAGAGGCTCAGAATTAGGGTTATTTTTATTCTCACCAGGATCAAGCCAGCTCGCTACCCCACAATAGCTCTCTTGAGCTGTGTCTTTTCTTCTCCAATTCCCTTAGCCTGGCTGATCCTACCAAATTTGATAAAATTTATTGCAGATAAGTTCTAATTTTTTCATCGTAAAAAACCCTAAATAGGCTTCGAGATATTTGAGGGGATATTCGAGGCATTTTTTTAAAAAGGTAAGGGCGAAATTGAGGACCTCTCTGCAAAGGATAGTCGGGGTATTTTTCAAAATATAAAGGACAACTAGTAAGATAGAAAAAAAGCAAAAAATTGCCCTACTATTGAATATTTGCATATGTTGATAATGCTTAATTAATATAACAGAAAGATGTGAGCTAGTATATATTTATAAATTTAATAAATAAGTCTAACAAACTAAAAAAAATAAGGACTAAGCTTGTCATTGTAGTCCTTAGTATAAATTGAGACACTCCAAATAAAAGTATTTTTAGTATGCTAAATGAATATTCAAAACAATTGATTTGATAGGGCCAGTTATTCAAACTTCTTGCACCCACATCAAATATTTAATTCACCGATATATAGTCTCTTACCAATATTATGAAACTATTTTCTGGATGTGTACATGCATATATTTTTACCAACTATGAAATAAATGATGTCGAAAATGTCGATTAGACTTTGATCCATTAATTAATAGAAGCTTGGTTAGGCCTTTTGTAAGAAGACCATCAGGTTCTTTAACATGTGTCCACCTATTCATGCTCTACCCTTTATTTTAGATGTGTCTTTGTGCATGATCATGACTAGGCTTTTGCATGCCTGAATGATGTAACACAAGAGTTGGCCAATGCCTCTCTCTTCATTATTTTCTCTAAGAGGATAAAGAGAATAACATATTGTCTAACAAATGTTTTTCTTATCTTCTAAATCTGTTGCGGATAAAATCCTTTGAAGTCCTCAAGTTGTCCTTCATTATGTATAAAAATAGACTATATGTACATAAGATCGCACCAAATCCTAAGATCAAATGAGCTCATGAAGGCACCTGGACTTCCAACTTATCAAGACATGCTAAATACTTTCAAAAAATGACATTTGCTTGGCCCTTTCAATTTTTTTTACATAGCAATGAAAAATTGATAAATCAATCAAATTATAAAAACTACATATTCATGAGTGAGTACAAATCATTCTTAATGGTATGTTATTTAAAAAATTGATTAAAACTTACTAAGTGGCCAATTGATGTGTTAAATCCATTTACTTCAATTGAAGGTCAAGAAATCATTTATTAAGACATCATTTTTCAAATTTGATAAAACCTTAATAATACATGGTATGAGCTAAGCTACCCTCTTAATGATGACGCATAATGGGAACAAAAAGTAGCATGATGTGACCTAATGATTGCTAAACATATATTTTCAAAGATGAAAGTCTTAATCAAGAGAAACTTTTACTAAAGCCACTGATCAATATGGGGAATTCCTATCAAACATATTGATCAATTTAAATAGAAGTTTATAATTCTATTTTGGATGGAATCTATAATCCTATTTAGGAAGGACTCCAAAAGGTATCATCCTATCTTGGCATTCAAGCTTATTTTAACTATATATCAGTAAATGAACCAATCTAAAAAACACTTTTCTAAAATGTCTATAAAAGCAGCTTGAGACCTATGATAAATTTGATCCAAGTCTAAGCTTAAAAGCCCTAAAGCACCTACTAAAAGATCTCTAAGCCTTTTTTTTTACTTTTTAGGTTAACTTGAGCGTCAAAGGTCCCTTAAAAAAATCTCTAGACTTCTTCCACTCTTCTTCTCTTTCTTGTAAGAGCATATATGCAAACTAACTAAAAAGTACCCTATTGGCTAAGTTGTAACCTTCGTTAGCATACAGCAACTAGTTCGAATGTTAACAAAAAAGCATGCATGTTATTTCATAATTACTTACATATGAAATAGTTTCTTAGAAAATATAGTATACTTTCTAATGTTGGCATGCAGCAACCAGTTTCGAATGTTAACAAATAAGCATGCATTTTATTTCATAATTACATCCATATGAAATAGTTTCTTAGAAAGTATAATATACTTCGTCCTGTTGGTCCATGATTTATATATCTTTTTTTTAACTACTCTTTTTTATAATTAAAACCTAATTTCTAACTTACAAGGACAAGGAAATTCATTTTTGCTTATCATCTAATCTACTAGATATATGCCAATTATATAAAATATATTTGATAGCAAAAAAGCATTATTTATAACGAAAATGCATTTTGATGCCCAACAAAAACAACATCTAGAGAGTAATTTTTGTCATATCCTGCCACTTAGTTTTTATGAACTCTAGGTTCAAATATTGTTGAGTACAACATTCACTATTTGTCGAGTGCAACATTCACTATTTGTCAATAGATTTAATAGATTTAATACAATTGATATATATACATTGCAAGTTTTGCTATTAAGATAAATATTTTTTAAATTTAGTAGACACTATTTTACAAAGAGGTGATTATCAAGTTTCAATACTTCCAAAATCTATAAATTCCTAGAACAAATATAAGTTGTCACTCTATAGCATAATTAGCAAATATTCTGATTTGTGCAAGCTTAATAATGGCTTGTGTCACATGAGTAAGAATTGATTTCTAATTTATAAGAAATTCATCATGTAATTCTTTTAAAATTTGTAGTACCTATGATGATAATCCCACTAACATAGATATTCATTGTATTAGTGGAATATTGACAAGCTTAGTTTGTTTTGCCAACTATCATTTTTTTTATTTGTTAGACCTATTCATTAAATTTACAAATATATACTTATAATACCATTTCAATCATCCTTCCATTGTATTAAAATACTATCGACATGTGTAAATATTCAATTGTAGGGCAAATTTTACCTTTTTTATCTTGCTAATTATTCTTTATTCTAAAAATATCATGCTTCTCCTATGCAAGCTGATCGTGGTCCTTAATTTTTTTCCTTATCTTTTGAGAAATATAAATATAATATCCCCTTACATATCTTGAAAGCCTATTTAGGGCATCAAAATAAGAAAATTTAGAACTTGTCTCATGTAAATCTTGCTAGTTTCGATAAAACCGGCCACGTTAGGGGGGTTGGAGAAGAGACGCAGCTCAAGAGAGTCATCATGGGTTAGTGAGGCCCAATCCTAGTGAGATTATAAAAATACTTAATTTGGGCTTCTCATTTTATTGCACTAGGGAATGGGCCTTGCCAAATGCCAATAGGACTTCTCACAGATAGACCTTTAAGATTTGTGGTGAATGGTTTAGGGTTTGTTGTTTATGCTGTTACCATGGCTTTGTTCATTGACCTGGTTATTTCCTTCATTGCATTTAAGATTAATATTTTCTTTATTTTTTTTATTCAATTGCTCCATTTCAATATCAATGTTATTTTAATTTTTGATGTTCTTTACTTTGAAGATTTCCGTTCATGTTGTTGTGGGTATGTGCTGCAAGCTTGGTATCAAAATAATATTTTTGTAACCTATTTTTGGAGTTACTTTATTGTTTTTGGTTGAAAAATAATTATTTTGCTCACCTTTACTTTGGTTGATCTGAGAGTCAAGCTTATTACCATATTTGTCCCATATTTTTCTCTTACATTTAATTTTATAATTTTTTGAGCAAGAGATTTTGATTCTTATTCTTAACTTATTATGATTTTTTTCAAAGCTTTCTTGGGTGATATTGTATATCTTATTATATTGCCACAATTTGATATATAGATATTATAGCTATTTACAATCCCTGTACATTGTTTGTTAGGGTAGATATTGCTTGATTTTTGCATTAATTTTTTTTAAAAAAAAAACTTTTTGGACTTGCTATTTTACAAGCACATTTTTATATACTCCAATAGTAATCAATCAATGACTCTAAAACATATCTCAAATTATTTTAGGCCACCATACTTGACCTACAAGGAAAAGACTTGTTGCATCGCCCTGCGATGCAGCAAGCACGCATTGGCCACGCAGATGTGTCAACGCACGTGCAGTGCGTGACAAGGCCCATTGGGCCACTGCACATGCGCCGGCACCTGTGAGAAGCCATCCGCACAGTCGGTGCATGCTTGCTGCACCGAAGGACTGTGCAACAAGACTTTTCCGACCTGCAATACATAATTGGGCCTAATGAAGCATCATGATAGCCCATGAAGGGCCCAATTTGTTGAATTTAGATATACCGACCCAATTAATCTGATAGGTTCAATCATCTCATATATATATTTGATTTTCGTGAAACAGAAAAAAAAAAAAAATAACTAATAGAATTAAGGACTTCATTTCAATTTTCCCACCCGTCTAGTGAAATTCGTTACATGATATCTTGAAAATATAATTAGATTATCCAGTGAATCTTCTACCAAATCTCTCATGTATTCTCTCCCTTCCTCTTTCAGAAGCTACTTAATTCACTAAATCTTTGAAAATCTTTACAATCATTTTATGCAACATCTAGAATTCATGTGCATGCACCTTTATTGGCCTTCCCTTCTTTTCTCTCTTTCTCTACCCTTCTCTAATGCTCTGTTTGGATGAAGAGAAAGGTGGAAGGAAAGAAAACTGGAGAAAGAGAAAAGTGAGAGGAAAGAAGATTGGAGAGAAAATATTTTTTCTCCTTTTGTTTGGATGAGTGGAAGAAAAATAGAGAGTAGAGAAAAGTTGATAATTTACAATAACAATAATCTTTATTCTAAATGATTAAAAAATACATCAATTATTTTTTTGGAAGGATCAATATTGGAATGAAAAAAAAAAGAGCACTTCTGAGTTTTCTCTCCAAATCTCTCGGTTTCAAAGAAAAACTTTTATGTCTCCACCACTTTTTTTCTCTGTTTTTTCTTCTAGTTTTCTTTCCTTCCTACTTTTCTCTCGATCCAAATAAGATAAATTTTATTTTCTCTCATATTTTCTCTCTTAGTTCTAAAGATAAGGCCCAATGTAGTCGCTCCTAAATCCTAGCACCAGAACTGTTGTTGCATCAGGTAAGCTTTCCACTAGAGAAACCCAAATCAAAGGAATTTTTGTTGGAAAAAAGATCTAAACTCCTCACTTTTCAAATTGTTGGAGAAGGACTGCCCTTCCTTCTTATCCGCCTGAGATAGGGTATATTGAAGTCACTAACAAGCAACATAAAAAACTCTAGGAACAAAATGTATTACAATTCAGACCATAAAGAATGCCTTGATAAGTCACAGGTGCTAGCATATACTATTAGTAAAATTTAAAGACGAGAATTATTGACAAGGAAAATACCATACATGCATTAAGTGGAGACATAAATAAAATCCACTTATAGATAATTTTTCTTTCTTTAGAAAGCAATAATACTGCCAAAGAGATCGCAAAAATCAATGGCATGAATATCCCAAATAGAATCTGATGACGTCCGATCGCCGAAGTTGAGCACTGGTAAAATTGGTTTGGTCACCAATGAAATCCTCGCCTAGCTGGACAACCTACAAGAAGTTCCGGGACCAGAGGGGTTCTCCGGTAGGGACCCTCGATGCCCAAGTCAGTGATCGAGATCACAGCTGAGAAAGAGCTACAGAGAGCTTTTCGGGACAGAGAAAGCTCTTGAGAAATAGAGCTTCCCTGGGATAGTAGAGTGAGAGGGTGCTTATCCTTGCATACCTGAATCTTCAACGGGCTCACCCTTTTATAGGTGGTTGAGATTTGCATGGAGATTGACCACGCAGAATTCCGTGAGGGAGGGATGTCCATGGGGCACGTCGGGGTTACGTGAATTTGGGCTGATTGGTGGGTCCTGTCCTATCGAAGAAGGAAGCTAGTGGTTGGTGGGCCAAGTCCCATCAGATGGCGGAGTCACCGGTAGGTGGGCCTGGTCCCATTGATAGTGTGGTCCTGCGGTAGGCGGGTCTCATTTTGTTAGGCTGTGTTGGTCAGAAAGTTGATGGTTCTGGCAAACGTGGGGCCGACTTGAGGAGGTCGGGGCCGCCTCGGCTGATTTGAAGACACCGGGGTAGACGAGGCCGACTTGAAGAGTTGGGGCCGTCTCGGCTGATTCGGAGACGCCGGGGCGGATGGGGCCGACTTGAAGAGTCGGGGCCGCCTCGGCTAATTCGGATACGCCGGGGCGGACGGGGCCGACTTGATGAGTCGGGGCCTCGGCTGATTCGAAGACGCCGGGGCGGACGGGGCCGACTTGAAGAGTCGGGGCTGCCTCGACTGATTCGGAGACGCCGGGGCCGACGGGACTGACTTGAAGAGTTGGGGACGCCTCGGCTGATTCGGAGATGCCGGGGCGGACGGGGCCGACTTGATGAGTCAGGGCCGTCTCGGCTGATTCAGAGACACCGGGGCCAACGGACCGACTTGACGAGTTGGGGCCGCCTCGGCTGATTCGAAGATGCTAGGGCGAACGAGGCCGACTTGACGAGTCGGGGATGCCTCGGCTGATTTGAAGACGCCGGGGCGAACGAGGCCGACTTGAAGAGGTCGGGGCCACCTCGACTGATTCGAAGACGAAGGGCGGACGGGGCCGACTTGACGAGTCTAGGCCGCCTCGGCTGATTTGAAGACGCCGAGGTGGACGAGGCCGATTTGAAGAGTTGGGGCCGCCTCGACTGAGTCGGAGACGCCGGGCGGATGGGGCCGACTTGACAAGTCAGGGCCACTCGGCTGATTCGGAGACGCCGGGTGGACGGGGCCGACTTGATGAGTCGGGGCCACCTCGGCTGATTTGGAGATGCCGGGGCCGATGGGATGTGCTTGTGCCATGTGGTAGATTTTGCCATGATTACCCTGTGGCTTTATTGGCTACATCATTAGCCACATCAGATGCCCCCCCCCGCTCCTGAGCGATGGGCCACGCGCCAGCCATCCTTTGGGCGAAAGGGGCGCAAGAATTCAAAAATTGATGACCCGTTATGGGCGCCTTCAATGGTCCGGTGAATCGACGCATCTTCTCGAGGCGATGTCGCTTCAAAAATCTTCCGTAATCATGCGATAGGTAGGCGCTGACGTCGGCTCCAGTCGTCTTAATGGGAGAAAAGTAGGCGCCATCATTGCCTCCCCGATTTCCATGCAGTGCTATTGGCCGGAGATCCCGCTCCTCGGCGAAACTGAGGCAGCGCGCCTCGGGCATGGGCGAAATGATCGGCGCCTAAGAGCCCGACGCAATGGGTGAAGGCCATGCGGCACATTCTCGGGCGATGCGATTTGAAATTGGGGTATAAAAGGTGCTCTGCGGGTTCAGGGGAGGGCTTTGCGTTGCAATTGCTTCCTGCTTTCTTCCTCTTTAAGCTTCCCTGCAAACCGAGACCCCCAACGTTCGCCTTCTTCCAACTTTCAGGTTAGTCTCCATTTTTCATTCTTCACCCTTGACCCATGGATCGTAGGGCCATTAGGGAGGGTAAGAAGCCAGTAGTAGAGTTGTCTCCTTCCCCGGTGAGGACCAAATCTCGATTGTTAGCCAAGTGCCCCGGTCGTTAGGTGGGGTCACAATCCGTGACCGGCCGGGGGCGAGCGACCAACCCCCGGTGAGAGCAGTTCCCATTTCTTCCTGTCGTCTAGCATCTCCTCCGGCGGTCAGCCTTGACCCGGCGTGGCCGGAGGGGATTGCTTCCACCATGACCCCCGAAGAAGTAGAAGCCCTTAGGGTCATGTATAGGGTTCCTATTTCATCCTGTCCAGCCGGGACCTGAGAACATAGTGACCTCCATCCTTCCGGGTCGGGTCGCTCTGTACGAAGAGTTCTTCCGGTGCGGGCTGTGGCTTCCTTTCCACTCCTTTTTCTTGAATCTTTTGAATAGGTATAGGTTAGTGCCGGCGCAGTTGACTCCGAACTCAATTCGGATCTTCCGCGCCTTTGTCATCCTTTGCCATTTTCAGGGTTCTGCAGCCAGCTTGTCCCTATTTCGGGCTTTTTACAAGCTCCGGCACTAGGGTGAGGGGGCCTGGTGGGTTTTTACCGCTAGGCCGGGTAGGGCCCTTCCTTTAGGTCTCCCATCAAAAATCAGAGGGTAAAATCTCGATTTTTTTTTCCCATGTGGAGGGAGTGAGGACCGACTGGGGGGAACCGGACGTCAGCTCCAAAGAGAACTCGGCTGTGTGATAAGGACGGGGAACTCTTCCGCTACTTCTCGTCCTCCGAGATTCCCTCCTACAAGGATCTCCTGTCTGAGGAGAACTTGTACGAGGCCGAGCTGGCCCCGGCAGTCGGTGAGCACAGAAACCATTCCTCTCGCCCTCGGTTGGGCGCTGCTCTTTTTCCTTTTGTCATCCATCGCCTTATCCTTCTTCTTCTCTTTCTTCTTTTTTTTTTGGTACTGATGTACATTTCTTGTGCAGCAATGAAGATTCCTGTGGAGAGATTTGAGGCCCTCGTGCACCAAAAGAAGCGGGCGGCCGTAAGCAGGCAAGGCCAGCCAAGAGGGCGCGGAGAGGAGTCCGCGCCGAGCCGGTCAAGATCCCAAAGGTTCATGCAACCCAAGCGTCTGTGGAAGAGCCGACCAAGGATGTACCAGTTGAGGAGGCGGTCCCCAGCCCAGCCGGGGCCGAGACGGAAGAGGGGGAGATCCCTGCCACCACTCAGACCGTTGTGGTGGTGTTAGATCCCGAGGAGGAAGTCCCTGCTTCCGCCGATTTAGCCGAGGCGGGGCAGGCCGCGGTTGTTAGAAGCCCTCCGGCTCCCACCAAGCCGGAGAGGGAGAAGATGCCCCCTACAGCCAGAGAGGGGGTGGTCACTGTCAGAAGCTCCAATGCTAGGCGAGGAGGTCCCGCGAGTACAGGGCCGAGCCAGGGAGCTCGTCTCGCCGATCTGCGCATCGCTCGGAACGGTGGCCGGTTGATGAGGTGCTGGGGGGGCCAGCGCAGCCGCGCCCAGGCTTCTCACCATGGAGGACGCGGCGCGGGCCGCCATCCTCCTGTCCCGGGCATGGATATCGGTGATCGACAAGGAAATGAGGCGACAGTCCCATGCCACCATCCTAGACATGGTGATGGTAAACATACTCCAGGTAATCTTTCGAACATAGTCTCTTTTTAACATACCTCGGTTGATCTGTGGCTGACAAATTTCTTTGATACAGCTTGCCAATGGGGCCTTTGCCCTTCGCGCAGCGGTGACCCACATAGGAGAGGCACTCGCACGCACTCTCGAGCGGGCCGACAAGTACAAGGAGCAGAGTCGGGCGCTGTCCGAGAGGCTTTCTCGGCAGCAGGAGGAGGCCAAGGCTCGGGAGGAGGATTTGAGCGGCCAGGTGAGGGAGGCGGAGAGCCGAGCTGGGGTCGAGAGCAACCGAGCCTCTGCGGCTGAGGCTAAACTGGCGCTGACGTCGGCCAGGCTGGAGTCGGCCAGCAAGAGGATCGAGGAGCTAACCCGCCAGCTCTAGCTATCGGAGGGCCGCGCCGACACGGCCATGAATGAGGTCCGGGCCGCAATGGAAAGGACCGCCATGGCAAAGAGAGCGGCGGTCGATGCAAGCCATGAGCGGGCCGGGGCGGTGGCCCACGCTCACGAGGCTAGCGCCCGCGCCGAGGAGGCAGAAGGCAGGGCCTGGGAGGCTGAGGCGCATGCCAGGGAGGCCAAGGCCGGGGCCAAAACAAGAATCCATGAGGCCAAGGCCAGGGCGGAGGCACAAGTCCGGGAGGCTGAGGCTAAAGTGACCAATGCCGTTGCCGATTTTAAAGTTTCGGCGAAGTTCGAGCAGGAGGTCACCGAGGCCAGCTTTGACGCCTACATGAAGGGCTTTGAACTTTGCAAGGCAAAGGTGTCTGCGGTCCTCAACGTTAGCAGCTCCGACCTTGAGAAGATCTAGCCTGGGGGTCTTGGTGAAGAATCAGCGGAGGAGGAAGAGGATGGAGAAGAGCCGGGGCCGGGCGAGCCTTGAATTTTTGCTTTCTGTGACTTTGTATTTTTCCCTTTCTTTTTGTAACTTACCATAGGTCAGATTTTGTAATCAGTTTAGAATTCTTAATGAGAAGAGGTTACTTTTGCAAATATCTTGTTTCTTCTCTGTATCTTATTTCTTCTCTGCTTGTGAGTATTATGTATGTCAGGGGCGCCGCGTCGGTCTTAAGCATGAGGGTAGCCGAGTAGGTTTGTAGAAACTCGCGCCGCTAGATAGGCTCATAATTAGCCAGGGTAACATGGCGCCGGCTATGGCCGTTTAGTAATGCCTTTGGAGCTCTCCCACTTAGAGAGTCCTCACTGAGGAGATCTACCCACAGCTAGAAAGATCCTTCCTTCAAATTGCCCTCCGTGTCCCGTCTACTGCCTTGACAGTAACTTGAGCGAGTCGACAAGAACCCAGATTGCCAACTAAACTCTCGAATCATCTGGTCCCTGACCAAGCAAGTAACTCAACCAACCGCTGGCTATGAGGGAGAACCCAGATGACTCTGAATGGTTTTAAGAGTATCCTAGGCATTTGCGGGTGAACTCAGCGAAACAGCTTGAACAGGCATTGGGCTATAAGATTTGAGGAAGCATCTTTGGAGGTCGATTCTGAGGGCTATTCTGGCGAGCGAAGTCCGTTGGGGATGGCACGGAATTGAGCAGCGTCCCTTTAGCCATAGCGCCGATGAGCTCTGGCCTTGACCCATCTTGGGGACTCGCGCGCCGAGGCCAAGTCCGAGATGGGGTGGTCGGGGCAAGGCCGACCCGAATAGGCCAGGGCGAGAGCTTAAGGCCAGCGTTGGGACGGGAACGGGTGCCCGCCAATCAATTGGCCCTTAACCGTTGAGGTAGACTTGGAGCTGCCGAGGCAAAATTGCGGCTATCAGAAGCCTCTTAGACCCTGGAGGGTGACCTAAGAGCTGAGAGTCATCAGGTTCCTTTTGAACCACCTCGGGGGTTTAGGAACCACTGCGAGGGTGACTCGCTTGGTTACGGAGCCTTAGGGTCTCGAGCCTACTCGGGGGCACCGCTGTGCCGGGACCGAGTGGTGTCCCATGGGCCGCGATGTCGGTGAGGTCCTTTTGAACCACCTCAGGAGTTTAGGAACCACTGCGATGGGCACCTCATCTAGTTATGGAGCCTTAGGTCTTGAACCTACTCGGGGGCACCGCCGTGCCAGGGCCGAGTGGTGTCCCATGGGCCGCGATACCGACGAGATCCTTTTGAACCACCTCGGGGGTTTAGAAACCGCTATGAGGGGCACCTCATCCGGTTATGGAGCCTTAGGGTCTTGAACCTACTCGAGGGCACCGCCGTGCTGGAGCCGAGTGGTGTCCCATGGGCCGCCATGCCGATGAGGTCCTTTTGAACCACCTCGGGGGTTTAGGAACCACTGCGAGGGGCGCCTCATCCGATTACGAAGCCTTAGGGTCTTGAACCTACTCGGGGCGTGCCGGGGCCGAGTGGTGTCCCATGGGCCGCGATGCCGGCAAGGTCCTTTTCTGAGATCTGGTCTATGGAAGGGACAACCATGGTGTTGAAGGAGATCCTTTATTGCTCACAACATAGAGATTTACATCATTAATAATATTGACGAAGGTTGTCCGCATTCCAGGTGCATGGGAGAGGCCTACCGTTGAGCTCTTCAATTCGGTACGCTCCTCAGTGGAGCGCCTTGGCAATACGGTAAGGACCTTCTCAATTGGCGGACAGCTTGCCCCCCTCCATTGGCTTGGACACCGAGGCCTTTCTCAAAACTAGGCCTCCAGGACGAAACACTTTGGGACGGACCCAAGCATTATAATACTTGGCAGCTCGCTGGCGAAAAGATGTCATACATAACCGTGCCCGATCATGTGCTTCATTGATGAAGTCGAGATTAGCCCTCAGCTGGACGGAGTTGTCTTCCTCACTGTAGGACTCCACTCGCGGGCTAGGCAATCCGATCTCCACAGGAATGATCGCCTCAGACCCAAAGGCTAGACTAAAACGGGTTTCGCCTGTCGGAGCCCTCAGGGTTGTGTGGTAGGCCCATAATACGCTAGGAAGCTCTTCTACCCATCGGCCTTTGGATCCATCCAGCCGAGTTCTAAGCCCTCTGAGGATGGTACAGTTCATAACCTCGGCCTCCCCATTGGTTTGTGGGTGGCCGACGGAAGTGAATCGATGGCGAATACCCAATTCGCTGCAGAAAGTCTTGAACGTGGCGTTGTCGAACTGGCGGCCATTGTCGGTGACGAGAGTGTGAGGTAGGCTGAAACGGTATATTATTGATTTTTAGAAGAAGGCTTTGACTTTGTTCTCACTGATTTTGGCCAATGCCTTAACCTCAACCCACTTAGTAAAGTAGTCGATGGCAACAATCAGGAACCTCCATTATCCCGAAGTCGGGGGGAATGGTCCAAGAATGTCCATTCCCCACTGGGCAAAGGGCCATGGGGCCGAGAGCGGATTTAAAGGGACAGAAGGTTGATGCTGGATACTCGCGTGGCACTGTCAGCCATCACACTTCTGGACTAATTTGGATGCATCGTCCCTCATGGTAAGCCAGAAATACCCTTGACGGAGGGCCTTCTAGGCCAAGGACCTGCCCCCCAGGTGATTCCCGCAGACGCCTTCATGAATCTCTCTGAGAATGTAATCGGCGTCGTTAGGTCCTACACACCTGAGTAGGGGGTAAGAAAAAGATCTCCGGTATAGGCATCTGTCCAGGAGGGTGAATTTGAAGTCTCTCCACTTGAGTAGCTTAGCCTTGTCATGGTCATCAGGAAAAGTACCATCCGTGAGGTACCAGATGTAAGGATCCATCCAGGTTGGCTCCTGGGTCAGTGGGAGGACCTCCTCTTTGTCTTCTATACTGAGCCTTTTCAAGTGCTCGATGTAGGTGTCCCTTGTGAAGCCGTCGGCAGAGGTGGCCAACCGAAAGAGGGTGTTGGCCTTGGCATTCTCGCTCTGAGGGATGTAGCTGATGCTAAAATAAGAGAGTGGTGAGACTAAGAGCCAGACCTTGTCCAAGTACTGGGCCATGGTGGGGTTACGTGCTTCGTACTCTCCGTTGATTTGCCCGGAGATGAGTTGCGAGTCAGTAAAAGCTCTAAGGCATTTATTCCAAACTTGTGAGCAAGCCTTAGCCCTGCTAGCAGGGCCTCATACTTGGCCTGATTATTAGTGGCTTTGAATAGGAACCGAAGAGCATACTCCACTGTCTCTCCCTCTGGGCCCGCAAGAATGAGGCCGGCACCACTTCCTTGGGAGTTTGAGGCACCGTCCACGTTAAGGATCCAGGATTCCCTATCGTTGTCTGGTTCGGCGACGGGCTGCTCCACTGGAGTCTCTTTGGTCGGCTTCTCTGCCCAAGTGCATTCAACTAGGAAGTCGACCAGGACCTGAGACTTCAGGGCGGGCCGAGCCTGAAAGAAGATATCGAACTCTCCCAGCTTGATGGCCCACTTAGCTAGTCAGCCTGAGGTGTCTGGTCGAGCTAGGATGGCTCAGAGAGGTTGGTCCGTGAGCACCACGATAGGATGGGCCTGGAAATATGGGCGGAGGTGCCGAGCAGAGACGATCAGGGCAAAGATGATCTTTTCTATCTTGGAGTACCTGACCTCTACGTCGTGAAGCATGCACCTTGCTCACATAGTACATAGGTCTATGGGTCTCGTCGCCGTCAAGACACACCAAAACAGAGCTAACAGCCTCCAGGAGGCGGCAAGGTAAAGAAAAAGGTTCTCTCCATCTTTGGCTTCGACAAGAGTGGCGGGGAGGACAGGAACGCCTTCAAACCATCGAAGGCCTTTTGGCAGCTATCCGTCCATTCAAATCTATTCACTTTCCGTAGGGCTTTGAAGAAGGGCAAGCATCGCTCGGCCGATTTGGAGAGGAAATGGCTTAGGGCCGCTACCCTCCCGAAAGTCGTTGAACCTCCTTCTTGCTAGACGGCGGCCTCATATCGAGGATGGCGCTTATCTTCTCGGGGTTCGCCTCAATCCCTCGCTGGGTCACCATGAAGCCTAAAAACTTGCCCGCCGTGACGCCGAAGGCACACTTCTTGGGATTCAACTTGACTTGGAAACGGTGGAGGTCGTTGAAAGTTTCCTCTAGGTCAGAGATGTGGTCGGAAGCGCGGGTGCTTTTGGTCAATATATCGTCCACGTAGACCTCCATATTCCGGCCTAGTTGATCTTGGAAGACTTTGTTCATCAACCTTTGGTAGGTCGCCCTTGCATTCTTAAGGCCGAAGGGCATCACCTTATAGCAGTAAATGCCTTTCTCTGTCATGAAAGACGTGTGCTCCTCATCGCCAGGGTCCATCTTTATTTGATTATATCCAGAGAAGGCAACTATGAAGCTGAGGAGCTCATGGCCGGAGGTGGAATCCACCAGCTGGTCGATTCGGGGCAGAGGAAAACTATCCTTCGGGCATGCCTTGTTCAAGTCGGTGAAGTCAATGCAAATCCTTCAGCTCCCGTTCGCCTTTCGCACCATGACCACATTGGCCAGCCAGCTGGGGTAATGCGCCTCCCGGATATGACCAGCGCTGAGTAGCTTGTTGACTTCTTCGTCAATGGCCTTTTGTCATTCGGGAGCGAAGCTTCTCTTCCTTTGACGAACCGAACGACACTTTGGGTCAATATTGAGCTTATGGGTGATCACCTCCCGAGGGATACCGGGCATGTCGGATGCCGACCAGGCGAATATATCTGAGTTAGCCCGTAGGAAGGTAAGGAGACGGTCACGATCTTCTGAAGGGAGGAGCCCGTCGACGTGCACAGTCTTTGTCGGGTCATCTTCGAGGGGGAAGGTTAGGAGCCGCTCGGCTAGCTCTCCTCCTTTGCTAGACTCTCTGGGGTCAGGCACTTCTGAGGCCGATGCGGCCTCTTGGGGACTTGACGCTGCGTGATAGCAAGGCAAGACCGAGATGACTTCGCCCGCATCTCTCCGATGCCTCCACTAGTGGGGAACTGCATGAGCAAACATCGGGTGGAGATGACTACATCCAACAAATTTAGGTCTGGTCGTCCGAGGATGGCATTGTACGCCAGAGGAACCCGTATGACCAAAAACTTCATGATGACCACCATGCTTTGGCACGGTGGTGTTCTGGCCGTCACTGGCAAGGGTATTTCGCCCTCGACCCTTACTGAATCCCTGGTAAACCCGACTAGAGGGGCCATCATGGGCTGAAGAGAGTCAAGAGATAATCATCTGAACAAATGCGTCGTAGGTAAGGATGTCAGTTGAGTTGCCACTATCAACTAATATCCTTTTTATAGGGTGCTTGGCGATCGTAATAGAGACGACGATGCCTTCATTATTTACATTGTCAACAACCGCTGACCCTCACCCAGGAATTACATTATCTGGTGCCTCCTCCCCTCTAGGCCGCTTGGGTGAAGGAGCTGCCCCCCAAGATACCATCCCGACCGTTCGCTCCGTGGGGGCATTATCGATAGCAGCCCGAGCAAGCGGGAGCCCCATGAGGGCTGGCAGTGGTGGCGATGCCTTTTGGACATACTTTCGAAGGTAGCCCTGTTGGATGAGCTCCTCGATAGCATGCTTCAAGTTGTAGCAACTGTCAGTGTCATGGCCGTAGTCCCGGTGGAAGCGACAGTAGTGGCTTTTGTCCCTGGGGGTGCCCTTCCTCATGAGAGGACGTCACTGGAGGTAAGGCTCGCCCTCAATCTCCATAAGGATATGAGAGCGAGAGGCAAGAAGAGGCGTAAGCTCACCCTCCTGAGGGACGAGGCCTCGACGCTCGCGGTCCGACCGATGAGACGGCTCGAGCCGCTGGGGGCGAGGCGGTCTGCTCGGCTCCGGATGGGTAGGCTTGCGGCTGGATCCCCTCGAGGACTCACGGCGGGTGAGGTCAGCCTCATCCGCATGAATGTACTTCTGGGCTCAGAGGAGGAGGTCGGAGTAGGAGCCCGGAGGATTTTTATCTAAAGAGAAGGTGAAGCGGGATGGGAGGAGCCCCCGCTTCAGGGCTAACTTTGCCACCGCATCATCCAGATGGTAGACTTTGAGGGCGGCAGTCTTGAAACGGGCCACGAAATCCCGCAATGACTCCCCCTCCTTCTGACGCATGGAAAAGAGGCTATCGGCGACCCTCGGGATCCATCGGCAAACATCAAAATGCGCCAAAAAGGCCCTTTATAGCTCTCAAAAGGAATCGATGCTGTGAGGGGACAGGCGCGAGTGCAAGGCACGGGCAATTTTCCGCAGAGTGGCGGGGAAAGCCTTGCATAGAAGGGCATCCGTGGTACCCTGGACCTACATCATAGCCTTGTAGCTCTCGAGATGATCGAGAGGGTCCGTCGTACCATCATACGGATCTATTTGAGGGAAACGGAATCTGGAGGGTACGGGCTCCTCCAGTATCCGATGGGTGTAGGAAGGACGAGTATCATACTCTTCTTCTGGTTGGTGGTTGATTCTCCTAGTAAGCTCGTCCAGTCATCGGCGGTATTCATCCAGGCGATCCTCCGCCTGGTGATTGATGGTAGGGGTCCTCCTGAGTGACTCGGAGGACGAGGAAGAAGAAGATGATGATGAGGAAGGACGTGAAGGATGAGACTTTTGTTTCGACTCCTCCCGGCACCACGGCTCCGGTGGAAGCTTGCTCGGGCCACAGTCGGGGGATCGTAGCCGTTTGAGGGGCTCACGATGGGGCTTCATAGGGGAAGCCCGGCGACAACCAGCCTCTCTCTGAGGACAGCCTCCCCATGCAGACTGTTGACTTGCAGGGGGAGCGGTCTGATGCTGGGTGTTCACGGATGCTACTGCTGAAGTCCATGGACTATGGCGGTAAGAGTTTGGATCTGTTGGGTAAGGACCGCTAGCTGCTCAACTGGGGCAGCTGCATCCGGTGGCGGGCAGCAACAGGGGGATCAGCAGTCGGGAGGTTGGCCTCCTGCTACCTAGCTGGGGGATGCCCCCCAGGGCAATTGATAGAAGCGTCCTGAGCCCGCATCATCACCATTGCTGAAAGAGGGGGATTGAAGACTGCTGCTGGGTTCGCACCTTCCTAACTTACGCACTCTTCCTTCCTGGCGCACCAATCTGATGACGCCCGATCATCGGAGTTGAGCACTGGGAAAATCAGTTTGGTTGCCGATGAAATCCTCGCCTAGCTGGACAACCTACAAGAAGTCCCAGGACCGGAGGGTTTCTTCGGTAGGGACCCTCTGATACCCAAGTCAGTGATCGAGGTCACAGCTGAGGAAGAGCTACAAAGAGCTCTTCAGGGCAGAGAAAGCTCTTGAGAGATAGAGCTTCCCTAGGATAGTACAGTGAGAGGGTGCTTATCCTTGCATACCTGAATCTTCAATGGGCTCACCCTTTTATAGGTGGTTGAGATTTGCATGGAGATTGGCCACGCGGAATTTCATGAGAGGGGGATGTCCGCGAGGCATGTGGGGGTTATGTGAATTTGGGCTGATTGGTGGGTCCTGTCCTATCGGAGAAGGAAGCCAGCGGTTAGTGGGCCAAGTCCCATCAGACGGCGGAGTCAGTCGGTAGGTGGGCCTGGTCCCATCGACAACGTGGTCCTACGGTAGGTGGGCCTGATTTCGTCAGGCTGCGCTGATCAGAAAGTTGATGGTTCTGGCAGACGTAGGGCCGACCTGAGGAGGTTGGGGCCGCCTCGGTTGATTTGAAGACGTCGGGGCAGACGGGGCCAACTTGACGAGTCGGGGCTGTCTCGGCTGATTTGAAGACGCCGGGGCGGATGGGGCCGACTTGAAGAGTCGGGGCCGCCTCGGCTGATTTGAAGACGCCGGGGTGGACGGGGCCGACTTGAAGAGTCAGGGTTGTCTCAGCTGATTCGGAGACGCCGGGGCCGATGGGACCGACTTGAAGAGTCGAGGCCGCCTCGGCTGATTCAGAGACGCTGAGGCGAACGGGACCGACTTGACGAGTCGGGGTCGTCTCGGCTGATTTAGAGACGCCGGGGCCGATGGGACCGACTTGACGAGTCGGGGCCGCCTCGGCTGATTTGAAGGCGCCGGAGCGGATGGGGCCGACTTGAAGAGGTCGGGGCTGCCTCGGCTGATTCGAAGACGCCGGGGCGTACGTGGCCGACTTGACGAGTCGGGGCTGCCTCGGCTGATTTGAAGACGCCGGGGCGGACGGGGCCGACTTGAAGAGTCGGGGCCGCCTCGGCTGATTCGGAGATGCCGGGGCAGACGGGGCCAACTCAACGAGTCGGGGCTGCCTTGGTTGATTCGGAGACGCCAGGGCGGACGATGCCGACTTGACAAGTCGGGGCCGCCTCAGCTGATTCGGAGACGCCAGGGCTGACGGGATGTGCTTTTGCCACGTGGTAGATTTTGCCATGATTACCCCTGTGGCTTTATTGGCTACATCATTAGCCACATCATAATCCAATTTTGTGCAACATAAGTAATCTTTTGTGACGAGAAATGAGGGCCTATTTTCAGCACTTCTGTAATTTTATACTAAAATATTCATTAAAAAGAACCAAGGATCTTATCTGGGAAATGTCTTTGTGCACCACCTTTGCAAAAATGCTCATCAAGAACACGCATTAGCTGTGCGTCCATGCAAGCATGCGTGTGGGACGCGCCGCAACCCAATGGGTTATGGCATGCGCGCTCGCACAGGTGCACGGTCAATGTGCGTCCGATGCACATCTTCATGCACCAAAAATGATGAACAAAGACTTTTTTTATCGAAACGAGGCTCAGTGTCATTAGGCTTCTGCCCACTTAAAATCGTTCATGCTTTGTTTGGATGAAGAAAAAAGTAGGGAGGAAAGAAAATAAAGAAAGAGAAAATGGAGAGAAGAAAAAGTGAAGAGAAAATATTTTCTCTCATTATATTTGGATGAGTGAGAGAAAAATAAAGAGGAAAGAAAAGTTAATAATTTATAATAACAATAATGCCCTTATTATAAATGCTTACATACTTTTTATCAATGCCTAATATTTTTCTTTAAAGGGTTAATATCGAAATAAAAAAAAATAAATTTTTTTTTCAAAATCAATTCAATTTTGAAA
Organism: Calamus simplicifolius; assembly: GCA_900491605.1. Classification (NCBI taxonomy): domain Eukaryota; kingdom Viridiplantae; phylum Streptophyta; class Magnoliopsida; order Arecales; family Arecaceae; genus Calamus; species Calamus simplicifolius. Next base: position 161,873 of record UESW01004577.1, on the reverse strand, counting down.
AGAAAACTTTTAGACAAGCCCATCATTTTTTTTTTCTCCATTTTTTATCCTCTTTAATTTTTTTTTCTTTTATCTAAATAAAATAAATTTTTTATTTTTTTATTTTTCTTTACGTGCAAACACAGGGTCAGCATTGCGCGTGATGCAAGGTTGCACGCATTGCGCGCAATAATTGCAGTCAATTATCGCGCGCGCACTGCGTGCCGTGGGCAAGGAGCTTTCCGTCCGCTTAAACCAGCAGCTCCTGCGTCCATTGGTTGGTCTCGGTCGGTGGTAGCTTCAGGACACCGGATTTAAAGCCGGGTTGCTCAGCCAAAGTTGGATTGGACGGTAGATGGAGTCCCGGCATTTGCTTAGAACTTTGGAAGAGGACCCACTCAAGTTTGGCCATCTTTAAAAATATAGCATGACTTTAAAGCCAAAAAAAAAAAAAAAAAAAAGAAAGGTTAGACAGAGTCCTACCAAATTTATTAAGACATTGCATCTCATTATCATTTTCATGTTTAATTTTGTCATATATCATTTTATAATCTTCTTTCCTATTTTTTTATTTTAATAAAATTTATCCGTGAGGAAAGTCTGTCTTCCCTCATGATTTTCTTAAAAATAAAAAGTTTAATACCTGTCACACATTGCTAAAATGCCATTGTCAAACTTAAGTTGGAATCTTTCTTCTCGCGATCTTGACGTACCTCCTAACGAAAAACGAAACTCTTCGCTGGCCTCTTAATTTGATGTCTTTTCTGGCTCCTTCTCGTCAATTATTTGGTGAGCTTGCTCGTTAGTATATAAAAATAATCTCCAAGAACAGTAAGTCAATAGGACTTTGTCCAGCCGGTTCACACCCACTCCTTTGGAGAGAGAACCTTCTGTTTAGCGTCATCGGCAGTCACAAAAACCATTTTGGCCTTGCATGATGATCTCATGTCTTAACTACTTAAAAGGCCATAAACTTCACTCTAATTTTTTTTTTTTTTTAACAAAAATTACATGCTTGCTTGGTTAACTTTTGTGTAGGGATGGTAAGTGAATTTAAGATAGTATTTAATTCTCAAATATTATCCTTAGATAAGTCTACAAGATAGAATTTATTCACAAGATAGCTAAAAAAATATCATCTTTTTAAATAATAATTTTACTATTAAAAGGTAGCTCTAATTATTTTTGAATTTTCTACGAAATAGCTTTAGAAAATAACCCATGATATTAACCATAAATTATCTTCTCTGGTCAACTTTTTCTAAATTATATTTTATAGTTATAGATTTTCAAAATAAGAAAGATATTTAAAAAATATCCCCTTGTCTCGCAACGTAAAGCAAAGATATATTCCTCATCCTCATTCTCTTTTTCATTCATCCTCACTTTTTTTTAATAAAAATATTTTTTCCATCCTTATCTCCATAATCTCTCATTTTTCATTAGGATCCTTAATCTTTTTTCTAAAAAAATAAATGTAATTCGGAACCCAACTCTACAATTAAAAAAAAAAAAGTTGAAAACCTTTTATAAATCAACAGATTTTTAAATATAGTAGTGCACTCAAATTTATATAAATATATTTATCAATATTTAAAAATAAATGAATACCTTAATTCTTGATTTATTTTTAAAGTTGGCCAATCTTATATTTATTTAATTCCTTCAAACCCATCATGAGATAGTCCATCCATGCCATAAAATTATTCTCATTTTTTTATTCACGCATTTTGCGTGAAATAATCATCAGAGGCCAGGCAGCTCACATGGTAATGATTCTGCTGGCAATCCCACATGGTGGCCGAGAAATTATGTTGGCCGAACGAACAACAAACAGTAGGGCTGGCAGCTCACATGGTGATAATTCTGCCGGCCCTCCCACGTGGTGTCCGAGAAATTATAACGGCAGCAGCAGGAGACCGAACCGTTACACCAAAAGAGAAAAAGGGGCGGCGCCAGGGAGGCTGAAGCCGGTGGTCCAGCGATGGGACACGAGCACGATCGCAGCCCATGTGAACAGCTAAGGCCAGCCGGGCCGGCTGCGCTGGTCCCACCCGCTTGATTCCGTTGTCGTGTCCCGAGAACAGAACAAAAGAAAGAAAAAGGTCTATTCCTCCCCCTCTTCCCTTCGATATTGTAAAAGATGGTCTCTATTAACTCAAATCCAAAGAAAAGGATGGTTGATCGATCCTCTTCCCTTCGGCTCTGCCTCTCTCTCTCTCTCTCTCTCTCTCTCATGTAGAGAGGAGTTGAGGCCTCTCAGTTCTATTCCAAAACGTCATAACAAAGAGGTTTTCTAATGCGTTTATCATTGTAGATTGGGTTAATATTTGATGAGGATTTGAAGGCATTCATTATTTCATTCTCCAACACGAGTGCTCATTGTAATAACGATCACGCCATTTGTTTATTGCAACGTTTTTTTTTATTTATTTCCCTAACTCCAACGAATGAAATAAATCACAATAACATCCACACCATGAACATGCACCCCCATACACATGCATACATACATTACATCCCGACCTCACGCCAACCGGATCGGCGATCGTCCTCCGCCCAACCACACCTCCCCCAAAATGAAACCCAGCAGCCAACCCCGTCACGGAATGAAACCAAAAGCAAAGTTAAATGAACAAATTGCAACAAAAAGAAAAGAAAGGCTTCCGCGTCCGAATCCCAAGGCGATGATGCTCTCTCTTCGTTCAGCAGCAGAGGTAGCCGAAGGCGACGGCGGCGAGGGAGGCGAAGACGGCGGCGGGGGCGGCGACGGAGGCTCCGGAGGTGGGGCTGGGGGCGGGGGCGTCGGCGGCGGCCACCTTCTCGATGAGGGAGGAGGCCATCACGACGGCCATCATGGCCACGGCGAAGAACCTCAGCTTCAAACCAGCCTCCATTGGGATCGGAGAGGAAAAAGGAAAGAAAAAAATGTTTTGGCGAACAAGGAGAGAACGAGAGATCGCGAGATGTTTGTGAGAATTCCGTAGAGGGGAGGGAATTTATAGAAGGGGAAAGGTCGGGTGGGGTTCGGGCAGGCTGACCGGGGGGAGATGCCCGGCTGGCGCCTCGCTCTTTTTTGGCGTGTGGTTGGTGGTATTTAGCGTTTATTTAGGGCTTTGAATAGGTGTCAGTTTCGTTTGGTTTGATACGGAGGGCGGAGACGACGACGAGGAGGAGGAAGCGATGATGAGCCGTGGGCGCACGCAGGCTGTCCTTCGAGCGGTGGTGCAATACAGCTGGCATGAGCCGTGGGGCCCACCATTTAGCTGTATTTTTTCTTTCCTTTTCGTTTTTAAGTTAAAGCCTCTCTCTCCTTTGTGTCGTCTTGCATTAGCTTTTTGTCACCCGATTTTGCTCTCTAAATCCTTGCAAAGGATTATATATATATATATATATGATTATTTTTTATTTTTAAATTTATATAATTTAAAATTTTTAAAAATTTTAAAAAATAAAATAATATTTTAATATATATATATATATATATAAAAATAAAAAAAATTAATTAAATTTAAATTTAGCTGCATTCAAATATAACATAATCTATCTTTTCTATTTTTCTCTCTCTATTTATATATTGGACATAAGGTTAGAAAAAATTGAACATAATATAAATACGACTTGAATTCAACGTAAATAATTGAGTTCAAATTATTCTTAAATGAATTTGTACCATAAATAAATAATCATGTTATATTATGGGTTGGCCAACCAATACAAAAAATGATCCATTTAGTATTCATTTGTTGATGACATATTAAGTTGGTTAGATTAAGTTATATTTATTGATGTTATGAGTCATATCGTATCAATCCAATTATGAGTTATGCATACCGTGTTGTATTATCTATCTACTAATATTATCATTTTGTATTTAGATTATTAATATAATTAATTAATCATTTTTGTATTAATCTATATCATGTTATATCTTATCTTGTTTATGATATGAACATGACATAAAATATGAATTATTACTCATAGTTAAACTTGGATATTCTCACATATAATCAGGCTCAAATAAGGTTATCCTTTTCCTCTTGGATTCATATGAATTAAAGATCTGGAAGGTAGAAAAGGTGGAGTGGGTGTAGGATTCGTATCAATCCAGAAATAGAAAGAATGATTGAACCTAGGGTTGTATAACTATAAGTCCAGTTATATATATATATATATACCTATATTGCTAGCGCTATAAACATGTATTTTTTGTGTGAGAAAATACTATTAATTCAGTCAATCAATATTTGGAATTCACTATTGCAAGTGCCAATGCTGTTAGCTTGTGCTCGTCTTTTTAAAACTGATTATCCATAGGATGATTACTTAAATGATAAATTGATAACTATCATTTTGTTTGTGTTATCATGCCCGACATAGCTGTGGCTGACTCTTTGTTTATTCAATTAGTTTAATGTCAAATTGGAACCGTGTTCATTATTTCTTATACCATAAGCGTTAAACTAAAGCTATTGTACAACAGTTTATATATATATATATACACACGGAAGCTTGGGTAGCCACTGAATAGTTTTGCTCTAATTGGTGCTCTATTTTTAATCTATTAATATGGTTTCATTTAAATAGCAGTTTGATATTAAAAAAAATAGATATAATGACTTAAAAAAATTACATAATTTACTTGTAGGAGATTGAGTGAATAGGTGAAGAAAGCAAAAAGATTGATAGTTTTGAACTTTGATATACAAACAAAGATAAGAATAAAAATTAAAAATAAATTGTTATAGATAAAACCAAAAAAATAAAGTTGTACACTAAAAGGATAGAAGGCAGAATATTTTTATTTAAATTATGATAAATGAAAAGTCAATAAATATTACCTCAAGTAGGTTTAGATAGTTTAACAAAGTATAGTTTTTTTGAGAATATGAATGGACTAATTTAAGATATTCCTATTGGAGAAGAAATATTTATTGGAGAAGATTTGAATAAACATAAAAAAAGTATATATAGGTTTTGAAAGAGTACATAGAGGTTATGGATTTAAAAATAAAATAATAAGAAAAATGCCAATTTAGAGTTTGCAATGGCATATAATTTAATATTAGTCAATATATATTTTAAAAAGAGACACTCTTATTTAATAACTTTTAAATATAGATATAATGTTAGTCAAAATATTTCTTCTTTAATAGAAAATAGATCAAGTATTTTGTAAAGATTGCAAGGTTATACCGAATAAAGGTCTAACTATACAACATAGATTAATAGTTATGGATGTATGCATTTAAAAATAGAGAAAAAATAGACGATAAGGTATAAGAATCTAAGGATTAGATGGTAAAATTTGAAAAGAAAAAAAAAATAATTTTTAAAGATAAAATAATGAAGGAATGAAAATAAAGTATGATAAAGAGATTAATACTATTTAGAAAGAAATGACTAATAGTATTAGAAAAGTAGCTATAACGGAATTAGAAGAGTTACAAAGAAAAATTAACATACGATAAAGAAATTTAGTAGTGAAGTGAGAAAATTCAATTGGTAGTTAAAGTTAAAAGTGAGTGCTATAAAAAACTACCTAAATGTAATAATGAAGAAACATATAAAAACTATAAGTTAGTTAAGAAAAAATTAAAAAGATGATATGGAAGGTTAAATGTAAGGCATAAATAATTATATCATAAGTTAAAAATTAAAGATAAAAAGAAAGATATATAAAGAATTGCAAAAGTAGAAGATAAAAGAATTAAAGAAGTGACGACTATTATATCACATATCTTGGAACATCATTTGAATTTGTTGATGGTGACATTATTGCACAAGAAGCGATAATCTAATGTATCTTACGGCTAAAGTTGACAAAGTATATATATATACCTGTTAATAGATAATCAATGCAAAACTTACTACTCCTGCTTGGTCTTGAAGATGTTATTGGGAACCTATCTGCATTAGGATCTGTTGGGGGATAAAATCGTCATTGCATTGATATCCGTGCAAGACGGCTAAGGCTGACCCCCTCCTTTCGGTTTCTTCCGGGCCTCCCTAGCTCGGCCTCTTCCGGGCCTCCGTGGTTCGGCTCCTTCCGGGCTTCCCTAGCTCGGCCTCTTCCGGGCTTCCCTAGCTCGGCCTCTTCCGGGCCTCCGTGGTTCGGCTTCTTCCGGGCCTCCGTGGTTCGGCTCCCTCCGGGCTTCCCTAGCTCGGCCTCTTCCGGACCTCCGTGGTTCGGCTCCTTCCGGGCTTCCCTAGCTCGGCCTCTTCCGGGCTTCCCTAGCTCGGCCTCTTCCGGGTTTCCCTAGCTCGGCCTCTTCCGGGCTTCCCTAGCTCGGCCTCTTCCGGGCCTCCGGCTTCTTCCGGGCCTCCGTGGTTCGGCTCCTTCCGGGTTTCCCTAGCTCGGCCTCTTCCGGGCCTCCGTGGTTCGGCTCCCTCCGGGCCTAGTTCGGCCTCGGGCTTCCCTAGCTCGGCCTCTTCCGGGCTTCCGTAGCTCGGCTTCTTCCGGGCTTCCCTAGCTCGGCCCATTCCGGGCCTCCGCAGCTCGGCTTCTTCCGGGCTTCCGTAGCTCGGCTTCTTCCGGGCTTCCTAGCTCGGCCCATTCCGGGCCTCCGCAGCTCGGCTTCTTCCATAGCCCGCTGCTACCTAGCGATCCACGCCCCGACGTCCACCTCCGCGGAACCTGGCGCGGGAGAACTCAAGTCTACCCAAGCAGCACCCTAAGCAGGGGATCATATTAAGACGTGGCCTAAGACCTATTATAACCGCCCCAGGTCTACTCACCCAGATCCCAAGACATCGAGGGGCTCTCCCAGTCGTCGATCCCTTAACGGACAAGGCGTGGATTCTAACGGCCCCACAACGGCCTGATTCTGTCTACCCCCGAATCTTAACAACCTCAGTACCTTCCAGAAGACGCTCAAGTCCCCAGGTGACAGTCTATAAATACGAGTTTGGCAGATTACCTCAGGTACGCAACCCTTGACACACAAAAACTCCAGGGTTATCTCTCTCTCTCCGGCAGCTCGTCGGTGCTCTGCCCTTACCAGAGCCTCCGATTGACCGCCCCCCTGGAGAGGTCTCCCGGAGAGATCCACCTCCTCATTGTCTGGTTGATCGCCGATTCCTTCCTCGCTGACTTGAGCGTCGGAGGGCCTTCCGCGGAGGACCACCCCCGGTGTCCTTCCGTGTGCAGGGCTTCCTGTTTTGCAGGTCGCCGCACCCCACTCCCCGAGGATCGACCGCGCCCGAGTCGGAGGACGGATCCCGGCGGCAACAGATTGGCGCTAGAGGAAGGGCCTCAAGTCCCATTAAAACTTGAAAGAAGGAGACAAGGATCTTGATCCGGAGAAGAACCTCTCTGATGGCCAACCGGAAGAGAGGAACAACCTCTGATGCTCCCGATCAGGTCGCCTCCCAGAGGCCTGATCCGACTGGCGCCACAGCGCCGCAACCCCCACCTGTCGAGACTCCGTCGCCGCCTGCCATTCCGGTGACCCAGGACCAGTTTGCTACGCTGGTCCAACAAGTCCAGGCTCTCACCCACCTGGTCCAGGAGCGTCTTGCACCTCCTCCTGCTTCGCATCCCCAGAAAGAAACGACGACTTCCTCTTCACCGGCAACCTCCTCCTCTGATCCGCGTGAATCAGCGGACCCCCCACGTCGCCCCAGGGGAGACAAACCGGTCCCTCGAACCGGTTGCGATAGAGATCTTCCCAGATCTCGGCGAGCCCGCTCCCTCTCTCCGGCAACGTCTCGCCATGATTCGACGCCATCCTTGCGGTTCTCCCGCCCGGCTGCTCCTCTCGCCGGTGAGGAGGAGATCCGCCGTCAGATCCAAGAAATGCGTCAGGAGCTGGACGCCGCCAAGCAGATCCACCTGCCTCAGCCCAAAGCAGAGCAGGGCATCCCTTTCTCTAAGGGGATCATGGAGGAAGTGATCCCCTCCCACGTCAAGCTGCCGACCGTCGAGCCCTATCACGGCTCCACTGATCCGGACGACCATCTCAGCAGCTTCCGGTCAATAATGATGTTCCATGGAGCATCTGATGCGATCCTCTGCCGGGCCTTCCCATCCACCTCAGAGGATCCGCCCGAACCTGGTTCAACGCCCTGAAACCAGGTTCCATCGATTCGTTTGATGAGCTGAGCCACCTTTTCATTGGCCAGTTCGTCAGCAGCCGCCGCCACCGACGGAGATCCGACTCCCTCTCCGAAGTCAAGCAAAGAGAGGGGGAGTCCTTGAGAAATTATCTTGGCCGTTTCAACAAGGCCATGTTGGAGGTGGACCACCTTAATCATGAGGTGGCCATGTCCGCCCTAGCGGGGGGAGTTTCAAAGGAGAGCGACTTCTATTTGGCAATGGAAGTCAGCTACCCCCCGTGTCTGTCTGATATGATGGCCCTTGCGGACAAATACGCTCGGGTCGAGGAGTCGCGGAGAATGGCCCGCGCTGAACAGACGAAGAAGAGGCAAGAGCCCAAAGTTCCCGACAGACACCGCCCTGTCCGTCGGCCAAGCCCACCTCGCCGCCAAAGAGTCCCTCCGCCGCCGCCAAGGAATCGCTCCCGGAGTCCCCCTAGGCGATTCGATCGCTACACTCCGTTGACTGTGCCCCGGGCACAAATCCTCATGGAGATAGAGCGCCAGCTTCCCCGACCAGTGCCTCTCCGAGGGAACCCAACCCGGAGAGATCCCGCCAAGTACTGCCGCTACCATAGGGAGCATGGCCATGACACTGAAGAATGCTGGCAGCTGAAGAACGAGATCGAAAGACTGATTCGGCGGGGACGGTTGGACCAGTTCAGAAGGGCACCCGAGCCACAGCAGCAGGGAGGTGATCGCCAGCCTGAGCTCCCACAACTCCCTCCTCCACCAAATCCGCCAGTGGTTGGCCGCATCAACATGATTGAAGAGGCCGGCGGATCGGGCTCCGGGGGCAATGGTGATGCACCGGTGCCAAAGAAGGCGCGCACGGGCGAGCTCTCCTTTTCTGATGATGATCTTCTTGGGATACAGCTTCCCCATGAGGACGCACTTGTTGTCTCCCTAAATTGAACAATTATGATGTAAGCCGAATCCTGGTTGATAGTGGAAGCTCGGTGAACGTTTTGTACCTCGGTGTTTGCCAGGATGAAATTGCTCATGGAAAACCTTCGAGCCGTGGATTCCACCTTGATGGGATTCACCGGCGACGTCATCATCCCAGAAGGAATTGTCACCCTGACGGTCCGCGCAGGAACCTGGCCCTTTGTAACCGTTGTACAAGCCGACTTCCTAGTGACCGACCTCAGGTCCCCATATAATGCCATATTCGGCAGGCCCGGCTTGATGTCTCTTAAGGCGGTTGTTTCTATCCCGCATCTGTCGATGAAGTTCCCCACCGAGCAAGGAGTTGGAGTAGTTCGGGGAAGTCAGGCCATGGCTCGGCAATGTTTTGTCACGAGCCTTCAGTCCAGAATTCCCGAGGTTGACGGGCTAGACGCCCGCGAAGATTTCGCCGAGCAACGGGGAGAACCGGTGGAAGAGCTGGAAGAAGTACCGCTGGACGTAGCTCGGCCCGACCGAACCACAAAGGATCGGGTCGCTGCTTGAGGAGAGCCTCGTCGCGAGCTAATCAGATTCCTCCAAAGCAACGCGGACATCTTCGCCTGGACCGCCTCCGACATGCCAGGAATTAGCCCCGAAGTCCTCGTCCATCGTCTCAATGTGGACGAGATGCACAGGCCCGTTAAGCAGAAAAAGAGAAGCTTCGCCCCAGAGCGGCAAAAGGCCATTGAAGAAGAGGTCGACAAACTCATCAAAGCCAACTTTGTCCGAGAGGTAAACTACCCCAGTTGGCTGTCAAACGTCGTCATGGTGAAGAAGTCGAATGGCAAATGGAGGATCTGCATCGACTTCACCGATCTCAACAAGGCATGCCCGAAGGACAGCTTCCCTCCCCTCGGATCGACCAGCTTGTGGATGCCACCTCGGGCCACCAAATGCTGTCATTCATGGATGCCTATTCGGGCTACAATCAGATCCGGATGGCCCCCGAGGATGAAGAAAAGACAGCCTTCATAACCGACCGAGGTACCTACTGTTACCGAGTTATGCCTTTCGGTCTTAAAAATGCAGGAGCGACCTACCAGCGCCTGGTCAACAAGGTGTTCAAGGAGCAAATCGGCCGGAACATGGAGGTGTATGTGGATGATATGCTGGTCAAAAGCAAGGAAGCGCTGCGGCATGTTGAGGACCTCGCGGAGAGCTTTGCCACGCTGCGCAAGTATGGAATGAAGCTCAACCCAACCAAGTGCGCCTTCGGCGTCAATTCTGGGAAGTTCCTCGGATTCATGGTCTCCCAGCGCGGCATTGAGGCTAACCCTCAGAAGATTCAAGCTCTCCAACAAATGGCGCCCCCAGCGTCCATTAAAGAGGTCCAGCGCCTGACCGGGAGAATAGCGGCCCTTAACCGCTTCGTGGCTCGGTCAGCCGAGAGATGCCTCCCCTTCTTCAAAACCCTCCGATCGGCCAAGAATTTCCAGTGGACTCCTGAATGCCAGAAATCATTTCAAGATCTCAAGAAGTACCTCGGCTCGCCTCCACTTCTTAGTAGTCCGGTCCCAGGGGAGACTCTGTTTCTGTATCTGGCCGTTTCCGAGGGAGCAGTTTGTTCGGTACTGGTCAAGCAAGAAGGCAAGATCCAAAGACCGATCTACTATGTGAGTAGGCTGCTCCGCGACGCGGAGACGAGGTACACCAGGATCGAGAAAATAGTGCTTGGCTTGATCACCTCGGTCCGGAAGCTGCGACCATATTTCCAAGCACATTCAGTGACGGTCCTGACCGATCAACCCATCAAGGCGGTGGTCCACCGTCCAGAAACATCGGGGAGGATGACCAAATGGGCCGTCGAACTAAGCGAGCACGACATANACGGTCCTGACCGATCAACCCATCAAGGCGGTGGTCCACCGTCCAGAAACATCGGGGAGAATGACCAAATGGGCCGTCGAACTAAGCGAGCATGACATACATTTTCAGCCTCGCCCGGCCATCAAAGCCCAAGTGCTGGCCGACTTCCTCCTCGAGTGTACCATCCCGGAGGACGGTTCTACCCCACTCCCGAAGGACCAAAAGCCTGAGCCGGTGGCTCCTCCACGTCGATGGGTCATCCAATGCCCATCACTCCGGTGCGGGTCTAGTTCTCACCAGTCCAGAGGGGATGATCTTCGAATATGGCGTCCGATTCTCCTTCCCGGCTTCCAACAACGAAGCCGAGTACGAAGGCCCTGTTAGCCGGTCTCCGGATCGCCCGCAACCTGAAGGTGGAAAAGCTTAACGCCTTCACCGACTCTCAGCTGGTGGCCGGCCATGTGCGGGGAGAGTTTGAAGCCCGGAGCCGAACATGATTCGATATCTCCAAGAGGTGCGCGCCTGCTTCCCCATTTTGCCGATTTGAAATTATTCAAATTCCAGATCGAGAACGCCCGTGCCGACCTACTCTCCCGATTGGCAACCGCGGAGACAATGGATGCGACAAAAATTCCATCTGGAGACTCTGGAAAAGCCGAGCATCATGGAAGCCGACCGGGTGATGCAAATCGAGGCCGAACCATCCTGGTTCGACCCTATCCTCAATATCTCAAAGAAGGGTCGCTCCCATCCGACCGAAGAGAGGCCAGGAAATTGAAGCTGCAGGCCACCCACTATGTATTGATTGACAACCAGCTTTACAAGCGGTCTTTTTCCATGCCGCTGCTCAGATGCCTTCGCCCATCCGAAGCGACTATGCTCTACGCGAGGTACATGAAGGGATTTGCGGCAACCATCTGGGAAGCCGGTCCCTATGCCACAAGGTGCTGCGGCAAGGCTATTACTGGCCGACCATGCAGAAAGACGCGGACGATCTAGTCCGAGCCTGTGACCCTGCCAGAGACATTCAAGCATCCAAGGCTCCCTTCCGCCGAGCTAGTTTCATATCCTCCGCTTGGCCCTTTGCCAAATGGGGGATGGACATCCTCGGCCCATTCCCGCTTGCGACGGGACAGCGGAAATTCTTATTTGTCGCCATCGACTACTTCACCAAATGGGTTGAAGCGGAAGCAGTTGCACAAATCACCGAAGCACGGGCCAGAGACTTTGTATGGAGGTCCATCATCTGCCGTTCGGCCTCCCCCACACCATAATCACCGATAACGGTAAGCAGTTCGACAACTCCAATTCCGCCAGTTCTGCGAGGAGCACGGAATCCGTCACCACCTTACTTCGGTCGGGCACCCACAAGCCAACGAGCGGCCGAAGTGACCAACAGGACCCTCCTCCAGGGAATCAAAGCTCGCCTCTCCAGAGCCCAAGGCAGGTGGGCGGATGAGCTACACCATGTCTTATGGGCCTATCGCACCACCCCGAGAATCCCGACGGGCGAGACCCATTCCGAATGGCTTTTGGTACGGAGGCCGTCATCCCTGTGGAAATAGGCCTCCCATCTTTGCGGGTGGAGAGTTACTCAGAGGAAGCCAGCAACGAGCAACTCCGCACCAACCTCGACTTGGTGGAGGAAGTCAGAGAGAAGGCCCGAATCAGGACGGCTGCTTATCAACAGAGGGTGGCTCGTACCATGCCTCCAGGGTCAAGGGAAAACCTTCCTACCCGGCGACCTTGTCCTCCGAAAAGCTTCTGTATCCAAACCGCTGGAGCAAGGAAAGCTGGCGCCAAACTGGGAGGGCCCGTACCAAGTCACGGAGATCATTGGACCGGGAACCTACAAGCTGCAGGATCTTGATGGGAAATCCATCCCCCGAACGTGGAACTCGGACAACCTCCGCAAATATTATCAATAGGGTATGTCCTCTAGCCAGTTATCTATTTTCCGCCTGTGAATCATTATGCACCATATTGCCATAAATCAAAAGAAATAGATGCTGCTTACCAATCCTCGGCACAACCGAGACTGGAATTCTCCGAACCTTGGGAACAAGAAATCTCCGAACCTTGGCAGGGCCAAGTTCTCCGAACCTCGGCTGGGCCGAGCAACAAATCTCCGAACCTTGGCAGGGCCAAGTAAAATTCTCCGAACCTCGGCTGGGCCGAGCAACAAATCTCCGAACCTTGGCAGGGCCAAGTAAAACTCTCCGAACCTCGGCTGGGCCGAGCAACAAATCTCCGAACCTTGGCAGGGCCAAGAACCTTGGCAGGGCCAAGAACCTGGGCAAAGTTCTCCGAACCTTGGCAGGGCCAAGTTCTCCGAACCTTGGCAGGGCCAAGTTCTCCGAACCTCGGCTGGGCCGAGCAACAAATCTCCGAACCTTGGCAGGGCCAACAAATCTCCGAACCTTGGCAGGGCCAAGTAAAAAATTCTCCGAACCTCGGCAGGGCCGAGCAACAAATCTCCGAACCTTGGCAGGGCCAAGTAAAACAAAGTCTCCGAACCTCGGCTGGGCCGAGCAACAAATCTCCGAACCTTGGCAGGGCCAAGTAAAACAAAAATTTCTCCGAACCTCGGCAGGGCCGAGCAACAAATCTCCGAACCTTGGCAGGGCCAAGTAAAACAAAGTCTCCGAACCTTGGCAGGGCCAAGTAAAACCTCCGAACCTCGGCAGGGCCGAGCAACAAATCTCCGAACCTTGGCAGGGCCAAGTTCTCCGAACCTTGGCAGGGCCAAGTAAAACAAAGTCTCCGAACCTTGGCAGGGCCAAGTAAAACAAAGTCTCCGAACCTCGGCTGGGCCGAGCAACAAATCTCCGAACCTTGGCAGGGCCAAGTAAAACAAAGTCTCCGAACCTCGGCAGGGCCGAGCAACAAATCTCCGAACCTTGGCAGGGCCAAGTAAAACAAAGTCTCCGAACCTTGGCAGGGCCAAGTAAAACAAAGTCTCCGAACCTCGGCAGGGCCGAGCAACAAATCTCCGAACCTTGGCAGGGCCAAGTAAAACAAAGTCTCCGAACCTCGGCAGGGCCGAGCAACAAATCTCCGAACCTTGGCAGGGCCAAGTAAAATGAAGTCCCGAACCTTGGCGGGGCCAAGTAAAATGTTTCACCGAGCCATGACAAGGCTAGGTAAAAACCACTCGGGCTAAGACCCCAGCGAAAGGTCTACAAGCCTCGACCAAAGCCGAACGGCCCCAAATAGTCCCCGAAGGACTTCACCCGGTTCGAAAACGGGTGATAAACGAAACCATCGGCATGCGAAAAAATGCCACCATGGGCAGAATTCCCCTAAGAGGCTATAAGCCTCGCGTAACCGGCCGAGGCCCCAGGCTGAGCCAGGAAACTCTCCCTAGCAGTAGAAACCTTTGGAGGCCCCCCTGCAACCCGTCATCGATATCTACGATTAAGCGCGGGACAATGGACTAGACCGACACCCAAGTCCGTCGAGCGTATCAAGATAATCATTCTCAAAGAAGAAAGAAATTCTTAAAAACGAGTTTATTTTCCATGAGAAGGAGCCATTGCAAGGCACAAAAAGCCACAGAAAAAGAAAACAAAAACAGGGGCGGGCAGAGCCCCTGGGGTCAGTTGCCCCCAGAGCCCAGCAACTTCTCCAGGAGTGCAGTCAGGTCAGCCACCTGCTGACGAAGCAGCGAATCTCCTCCTCCTGCCGACCCATCACCCGACGTGAGGCCTCCGCCTCCCTGAACCGAGACATCCAGGAACTCCTCGGCGGTCCTAGCGAGCCGCTCATTGGTCGCAAGGCCCGACGCAAGGGTCAGCCCATCGACAATCACGGAGGTCCCCCTCTCCTCCGAGTACGACGGGTTGCTAACCGAGGAACGCGAGTTAGTCGACGACCGCGCTGGAGAGTCCATGTTTTAGAGCTCAGACCGAGGGATGGCCAAAACCAATCCCCCTCGGTCATATTTATACCGCCAGGCAGGTGTCTCGATCGGCCGCGCCGCGAGCACCGACCCACGAGAGTTTGCCACGTGTCGACATTCTAATGCGTGAGGAATCCAAAGAGTCGCGCCCTAATCCCGAGTAAGATTGATAAGCGCGAACAGATTGTTCGGAGATTCCCCAGGCGAACACTTTCCGATCTGTCGCCCCCTGCATTAAATGCATTTAGCGCTTCCCCAGGCTGCTTAATACGCCCCTCTTCCTCGGAAAGCGTGGAAGTCCATCGCCCGGGCGATAAATTACCACCTCGGAAAGAGTAGCATCGCCAATAAATGCATGGCAGCGCGCCGCCCGTTCCGCTCGGGCACCCCCTTTTTATCAAGCGCCACGTGGGCCTAACATGGCGACCGATTCGCTCCCTCCGAGCTACCAATTCTTCGAACCTCGGCAGGGCCGAGCTATCAATTCTTCGAACCTCGGCAGGGCCGAGCTACAGAGTTCTCCGAACCTCGGCAGGGCCGAGCTACCAGTTCTCCAAACCTCGGCAGGCCCGAGCTATAAAATTCTCCGAACCTCGGCAGGGCCGAGCTACCAGTTCTTCGAACCTCGGCAGGGCCGAGCTATCAGTTCTCCGAACCTCGGCAGGGCCGAGCTACCAATTCTCCGAACCTCGGCAGGGCCAAGCTACAGAGTTCTCTGAACCTCGGCAGGGCCGAGCTACCAGTTCTCCAAACCTCGGTAGGCCCGAGCTATAAAATTCTCCGAACCTCGGCAGGGCCGAGCTACCAGTTCTCCAAACCTCGGCAGGCCCGAGCTATAAAATTCTCTGAACCTCGGCAGGGCCGAGCTACCAGTTCTCCAAACCTCGGCAGGCCCGAGCTATAAAATTCTCCGAACCTCGGCAGGGCCGAGCCACCAATTCTCCGAACCTCGGCAAGGCCGAGCTACCAGTTCTCCGAACCTCGGCAGGGCCGAGCTACAGGATTCTCCGAACCTTGGCAGGACCAAGTAAGACGTTCCCCGGAACTCGAAATTTGACCATCCCGAGTGACTGGTCCCTTTAACCATAATGGGAGAAGGTACGGACTCCCCATGCTTCGGCCACAGCCGACTTACGGTACTCCGAGCTCCGATGAAGGCGAAACACGAGAATGTCAAACTCCTGACCTAAGCAAGGAGCGCGTTTCGCCGAACAATCTCTGCACCGCCGCATACGAACCTCGATTAGTTCGGGCAACGTAGGCGTCTAAGGGCGAGCGAGACATTTTTATGCCCCACAAACGACAAATAGCAATGAGTTCGGCATAAGAAAAGATAGAGATCGAAACATCGAATGTAACTCTCTTTATTGCCGGTCATGATCAATTACAAATGCCTCACAGGCATTACAAGAGCATTGAAATGCGTAAAATAAAGGCAGATTTGAAGCTCCAGCAACCGCTCCAATCTGTGATGCTCCGGCGCCCGATCCTCGAGCCAGACGAGCTTCATCCGGTCGGTTCGGCCGATAATCGCCCATCGACACGGACCAATAGTTGAAACTGGCTCCAAGTCGGGACGATATCTCGGTGGCCCAACCGGGATATTCAGACGGCAATCCCAGACCACCCAACCGAGGGCGTACTGCCGCTCCATGCCATGGCTTAATGACAAGGAGTCGGCGAACGAGGCACTCTCACCCCATCCCCAAGCGGCTGATCCCGGGAGTCCGAACTAGGGAAGGAGGTGAAATACACACAAACCATGGGAGGCCCGCATGCACTTCCGACCTTGCGTCTCCGAGCAGGAGTCGCAGAGATCACGCAGGAAGCGCATATGTGCGCTCTCCATATAATCTCTGCCCCCTCCATGTGCGCTCTCCATATGATCTCCGAGACTCGTCCCCTAAGGGCGAGCCATCCTCCAGCTGCTCCCCGGTCGCCCCAGCTATCCGGCGGCAAGGAGCCCATGAAAAGAAAAGTCGATCCTCCCGCTCATAACAACAGAGAAATGAGCATAGTAAGAGCTCTGGTGAGAAAAGAAACTTTGGGGATAACCAGATGAGACCCCCCTTCCCCTTTTATAGGTGGAAATGGACCAGGAAAAGCCACCCAGGCTGCGCGTCCCGAGATTCAAATTTCCAAATAGTACTTCCACGTGGTCTCCCAAGATTGGCGCCCCACTGCGCGCCAAAACCACCGCCCGAACCAGGACGTGTACGAAGATCCCCTCCTGATCTCGAATCACAGTCATTAAATGCAGGAAATCGTCCGCTGACGCTTCGAAAACCGGCGGGCTCAGAAAATCGTCCTTCGAAAAGTACTGTCCAATAGTGGACGGTTGCGTGCGCGTCACGACGAGGCGACCTGCGTGGGAAAAGAGCACCTCCCGAAAAGCTCTAATGCAGCTTTATGCCCCCCACCGTACCATATCATCGTTTCTAGTAAAGTGAAAACCGAATCGCCTGCAGGACAGCAGGACACTGGCAGGATGGCAGAAATCACGCCGACCTACTTATACCCATCGGCCCTTGCCGACCTACTTTGCCCGTCGGCCCACGACGACCTACTTTTATCTGTTGGCCCCAGCCGACCTATTTCGCCTGTCGGCCCTAGCCGACCCATTTTTGTCCGTCGGCCCCAGCCGACCTATTTTGTCCGTCGGCCCCAGCCGACCTATCTTGCCTGTCGGCCCACGCCGACCTATTTTGCCTATCGGCCCATGCCGACCTGTTCCCGCCTGTCGGCCCCAGCCGACCCGTTTTATTCGTCGGCCCCAGCCGACCTGTTTTCATCCGTCGGCCCTAGCCGACCTATTCTTTCTGTCGGCCCACGCCGACCTATTTCGCCCGTCGGTCCTAGCCGATCTATTTTGTTCGTCGGCTCAAATCGACCTATTTCGCCTATCGGCCCGAGCCAATACGCTTTCCCGGTCTCGAATTAAAGGCCGACGAGGGATATCAGCGAGCAATGAGCCACTCATCATTGAGGCAAGGCTAAGCAACAGCGGAGTCGCACAGGAAAAACACTTAGATAAAAACAGGAAATCCCTTTGCTATGAAACGTCAAACAAATGTCTAAAAGGGCGAGATACAAGAGCGGCTCCTAAGAGCCAGGAGCCCCACCGGCTTCGGGACTACCCTCAACCACGTCTGCAGGTGCACGGCTAGGCTCGCCCTTCTCTGATGTTTTCACCCCCTCTGTAACGGTTTGCGACTGTCCCTCGGAGGCTACGGCTTCGCTGGGACCAGGGGCGCCGCCGAGCTCGGCGTCAGAAACATCGACACATTCATCTTCATCTTCTTCTTCTTCGGACTCGCCGCCTTCGGAATCTTCAACACTCAGAAAAGAGAGGTCCCACTCCGGACGCTCGCTAAGAATCCTCTGCTTGCACTCTTCCATCCCGTGACGGAACGCGTCTACGCTCATAGCGTCTTGCCGCCCCTTAAGTATGGCGAGCTGCGTGTCGGCCCAAATGGCCCGTTTCTCAGCCTCGATCGCTTGAGCCTTCGAAATGGCATTTTGTTCCTCAAGCTCGCTGGACCGTGTTTCGAGTTCCGAGCTCCTGCTGCGAGCGGACGCGAGCGCACTTTGGAGAGCCCGAATCTCCGACCCCATCCTCGCCATCTGGAAAAGTCAAGATCAATTGGCGTCGCAAGGAGCCAGCAGAAAAATAAAGAGAGTCAAATGAGAGCATACCTCCCCCTCTCGCCTGGCCAACCTTTTGGCTAGCTCTTCGGCTTCACTCCGGGCCCTTGTCCTGTCAGCGCCGACCAGCTCGACCCTCTCTTGCAGGGTGCTAATCTTCGATTGTCT
Source organism: Calamus simplicifolius (assembly GCA_900491605.1). Classification (NCBI taxonomy): domain Eukaryota; kingdom Viridiplantae; phylum Streptophyta; class Magnoliopsida; order Arecales; family Arecaceae; genus Calamus; species Calamus simplicifolius. The sequence continues at coordinate 143,329 of UESW01004577.1, read as the reverse complement.
GGCCTCAATCTCTCCGCGAGCTTGCGACAACTCGTTACTCACTCGAGTCATCATCCCTTGATGCCACCTGGCGCTCTCCTTCAAATCGGCGATTTCACCATCACGCCGTTTCAGTTCCTCCTCCATTTCATCGAGCATTCTTGTTAGGCACTTTGTTTCATCGTCGGCCTCTCTCCTCAACCAGCTCAAACTCTCGCCGTGTTCCCGCCACGTCGCCGCCACCTCTGCGGAGTGTTTTGATTCGATCCTGGCCAGCTCCCGGCATGCGTCATCGTTCTTCGCCAGGAGTCCCTGTAACTCCTCCACCCTATGCTTCAGCTTGGACACCTCGTCCACGGCAGCTTGGTGTGCCGCCCTTGCCACCCTCGAGCTCCTATCCATCATGTCCATGAGCTCTCCGAATTGCTCAGACGCCTTCAGCCGCGACTGGAGCTCGACATTCTCCCTCCGGGCCTGGACACTGGCCCCCGTCGCCAAACTCAGGTGCCAACAAATCGCCCGAGAAAGCAAAACGCTCTGCAAAGACAAAAACCGAATAAGCGCCCACGACGGGGTCAACCGAGAAACATCTATCGCACAAGAAAAATGGCTCACCTTCGAGGCATAGTCCCGGGTCATCTTCATCAAAGTCGTGTTATCTATGGCGGGAAGGAGATGAGAACCCCGGACTCCAAATCTCGAGTAACCCTGTCTTCGGGTTCTGGCACCCGAAGGACGATATCCAAGGGCAAGCCATACCGTTGATGAATCCTCCCCAGGTCCTCAGCAGCGATCACGGAGGCTACGTCGTCTGGGCTCATCGCCATTGAAAGAAGTATCAAACGAAAGCAATGAGCGTCGGAGAAGATGAAAGACCAAAACCCACTTGGAGGCAAAGCGAGAAAACGCCAAGCGCGCATGCACAATACGCATATATATATATGGGGCGGCCATCACTTCGCTTCTCCGCTAAGGAACCGCCCTGGGGAGCGGGGCGTCTCATTCAAAGCGTCCGGAATCGCCTCGACAAACACCCAATCGATCGGAATTCGAGGCGTGGCGCGATCTCAACCGTCGATAGTGGAGGAGCCTTACCTCCGAAGGTACAATGGCCCTGTCGCATTAATTAGGGCATCATTGCCTGGATTGTTTAAGCCAAAACGTCCCATCCAGAGCGCGCCACTTGAGCTTATACTCCATACGCCCGAACCTACGCTTCGAACTAGGGAGTGGAGGGCATGTGTTGGGGGGTAAAATCGTTATTGCATTGATATCCGTGCGAGGCGGCTAAGGCTGACCTCCTTCGGGCTTCCGTAGCTCGGCCTCCTCCGGGCTTCCGTAGCTCGGCCTCCTCCGGGCTTCCGTAGCTCGGCCTCCTCCGGGCTTCCCTAGCTCGGCCTCCTCCGGGCTTCCGTAGCTCGGCCTCCCCCGGGCTTCCCTAGCTCGGCTTCCTCCGGGCTTCCGTAGCTCGGCCTCCTCCGGGCTTCCCTAGCTCGGCCTCCTCCGGGCTTCCGTAGCTCGGCCTCCCCCGGGCTTCCGTAGCTCGGCCTCCCCCGGGCTTCCGTAGCTCGGCCTCCCCCGGGCTTCCCTAGCTCGGCTTCCCCCGGGCTTCCGTAGCTCGGCCTCCTCCGGGCTTCCGTAGCTCGGCCTCCCCCGGGCTTCCCTAGCTCGGCCTCCTCCGAGCTTCCGTAGCTCGGCTTCCCCCGGGCTTCCGTAGCTCGGCCTCCTCCGGGCTTCCGTAGCTCGGCCTCCCCCGGGCTTCCCTAGCTCGGCCTCCCCCGGGCTTCCGTAGCTCGGCCTCCTCCGGGCTTCCCTAGCTCGGCCTCTCCCGGGCTTCCGTAGCTCGGCCTCCTCCGGGCTTTCGTAGCTCGCTTATACCCAGCGATCCATGCCCCGACGTCTACCTCCGCGGAACCTGACGCGGAAGAGCTTAAGCTTACCCGAGTAGCTCCTTAGGCAAGGAATCATATCGAGACGTGGCCTAAGACCTATTGTAACCGCCCCAGGTCTACTCACCCAGATCCCAAGACATCGAAGAGCTCTCCCAGCCGTCGATCCCTTAACAGACAAGGCGTGGATTCTAACGGCCCCACAACGGCCTGATTCTGTCTACCCCCGTATCGTAACAACCTCAGAACCTTCCAGAAGATGCTCAAGTCCCCAGGTGACAGTCTATAAGTATCAGATTAACGGATTCCCTCAGGTACGCACGCGACTCTGTACGTACACCTCCACTCTCACTCTCCTCCCTTCTTGGAGCCTCCGATTGGTCGCCCTCGGAGAGGCCTCCCGAAGAGATCCACCTCTTCATTATCTGGTTGATCGCCGATCCCTTCCCCACTGACTTGAGCGTCGGAGGGTCTTCCACGGAGGACCACCCCCAGCGTCCCTCCGCGTGTGGACTTCTTTTTGCAGGTCCGCCGCACCCCCTCTTCCCGGAGATCGATCGCGTCCGAGTCGGAGGACGAATTTCGGCGGCAACAATATATATATATATATATATATATATATATATATATATATATATATATATATATATATATATATATATATATATATATATATATATATATATATATATATGAGCATTAGCTAATGCTGTGCCCTCTTCTCTTGAAAGCAAAGTCAATGCTGGAATCCAGTCAAGGCCGTCATTCCTTTTTTTAGTCTCAATTGTCCTCGAAATTTTTTTAGCGTACAAAATCAAAGTCACGACCTCCACCAACAGAGAGAGATGCCTAAATTTTTTATGCTCAATTGAAGCCTAAAGTTTCTGTCATTTGCTACCTTTAACATACTTTTCCCACATCTTTGGTTTTTCCGTATTGCACACCAAGATTTTAATTAGTCTGTAATGTTAGTCACATGATTTTTTTTGACACATCAAAAATTTCAAGGACTTGACCCTCAAATTTGTATATTTTTTCCATCTAAATCTATCATTCTTTACTCTTTAAATTAAGCACTCACTTCTTTTGAAAAAAAAAGGAGAACATACTCACTTCTTTTGCTAAGTTTTATTTTTTGAAATATTTTAATAGTCAAAACAAAGGTGAATGTGTTAGGTTAGGCCACGAAAGATATTTTTGGATCTAATATAATTAGAACCCATTTGAATGGTCCATGCTAACATGACACCAAATTTTAATTACTCATATTTTTAATTTTGATTAAATATTTAAGTTTAATTTTGATTAGAACCCATTCCATTCAATTGCTCTAATATACAAAATCCTAAGGCTTGACCCTAAGGTAGTGTTTGATAGCCCAAAAGCTATTCCTGGATAAATGTACGTGATAACATTTATCCAGAGGATAGCTGAGGGAATAAGCATTTTTTTAAAATTACAAGTCTGCTATCAAGGGATAACTTTAGTTGTTCCTAGGTTTCCTAGGGAATAAGTTCAGGGGATAACCCATGGTTAACCATGGGTTATCCCCTCTGGTTATATTTTTCAGACCTATCCCTTCTAGCTATAGCATTTGAGAATAAGAAGGGATATCCAGGAGATATCCTTCCTTATCCCCCATATCAAACACTACCTAAGGTTTTACATGCCTAATTTTACATCATAAGGCCTATTCTAGGTTTTTCTTTTGAATAGTATCCTTAAAAGTGTAAGATTTCTTGTAATATCAAGTGTAATCAAATATCTGTGTTCCAAGAATGGATTTTAATTTCCCTAAATATATTAATATATCTAACAACTTTGTGTTTAATTGCTATTGGATCAGTAATTATTTGATGCTTTATAATATCAAGGTCATAGTTGTTTGAAAATAAACATGTTGCTTGCTCTTTTGGGCACCTAGGTGGCAAGGTCATAGTTGTTTGAAAATAAACATGTTGCTTGCTCTTTTGGGCACCTAGGTGGCAAACAATAGACTTATGATGCCTTGGCACGTATGTTCTATAAATTATTAGGTTATCTGTAATGCAATTCCTCATGCATTATCTCCTAATATTATTATGGTAGAAGGAAGCTTGCAATCACTTATAACATGGCACACTCTATATTGGGTTAGAAGGCTCTTCCATTTTAGCTCAACTTCTACGGCATTTTGGTGACAAGAAATTTTCTATCATAGAACAAAGGAAGATCGAAATTAAATAATCCTTATTAGAGCAATTTTTAGGCTACAAAAGTTAATCATCTCCATATGATCTAAAACCTAGAATAATGGGAAAATAAAGTCAACCCTCTCATATAAGCTTTGGGTCAATCTCAACCATGATATGTTGTACCAATCGATATGCCATCATATCAGGCATATCATACCATACCAGGCATATTATATCATATCACACCGAACCATACCATACCAAAAGTATTGATACTATGTTAGAATTTTATCAGTATGCCTCTTGATACTGAGACAATGAATCACAATCTTAATCTATTTATAATTTGTATTCTCCATTGTTGATGAATTTGATGGGTTTTAATGTTTGAGATTATAAGAAATAGATATACATCATGCAAAATATGAACCTATGAAGTAATGGAAAGGTCTTAAATTTGTGTTTATGGAGACATCCAAGCATATCTTGGACTTTCCATCATCACACCTTATCATTTAATTCATTATATCTTAAAAGATATGCTCAACAATATGAATCTATCTAGAATATTCTATAGACATTTGAAGTGTTTATAAAAGCAAGTCTTGGAAATGTTTGTTTCAATAATCGAAAGATGAAACTTAGAGCAATTGACAATGACATTAAGATCTACTTCCAACATTCCTTAGGATATGTACCGTACCATCTTGCCTAATATTAGAGACACACTATGTTAGTGACCTCCTCCATTGGTAATGACTCCTCAATTTGAAGCACTCATATCATGGAGTGGTCACTTGGATGATCTATATTAGGTATGGATGGTACGGGACATATCCTAAGAATGTTATTTGTTTTAGCATGAAGATTTCTTGTAATAAAGATTATTTACGTAGAAGTTACCTCTCCTACAGGTACATTATTTCATTAACCTCATATATTTATTTATTATTTTTAAGATCATATTTCATTTAACTTCCTGGCTTAGTTGTTCCTCTGAATAAACATGGTTCCTTATGTCAAATTTCTTTGTTTAGTCTCTTAGCAAGTCTTGATAAATATAAGATTTGTTCTTTGCTTGCATGAGCTTAAGCTGCTACAATTTTGGTGCTAATGGCAATAGGCCATACGGTTTTCATGACAAGTATATTGTTTGTCTAAATTTACCCTGAAACAAAAATTTAAACACTAATTTTTAAAGTTTTGATGTCAAGACATCAATCATGAAATTTACCATATCCTTCTAGGTTGCTTTCTTGTATTTGGTTCCAAATAAGATAAGGTGGAATATGACTAGTTATGCCTATTAAATATTGATGCCACAAATGTTTCTACTTTTTATTTGGCTGTAAATTCTAGAATAGCTTTGCATAAGGTATTGTTGTCCAATAGAGAAAAAGATGGGCATAAACAATGATTTTATGCTTTAATGTTATAATAAATTTTCTTAAAATAGTTATTTCTAGAATAAGAAAGTTCAACTAGCACAAATATTCTTTGGTCATGTATATTTTTCAAAAGTTGTTCGAAAAACTAAAGACTTATCCCAAGCTCTTACTTTTTTTTCTGACCAAGTTGTACCTAAATTGTTATGCTTTATCGCCAAGCCCTTATTTAATAATAGAAGGCTTGACAATGATCACAATGACAACATCAATGATGATGATAATGAACCATCCTAAAATCTTTAGTATCGCCTAGCTTGGTAATAACTTTAAAATTTATCTATACAAATAAAAAAATATATATAACTTTAGGAGGGCCAAATAGACTTGTGTTGTTTCACTTCATTTAGTTATGGGTCAAATTGTTTGACCTAAACTTAAATGGATCAAATATGTGTCCAAGGGTCTAACCCGGTGTTTGGTCAAACTAGGTAGAGCTAATGTTTCATACATTATGGTCCTAGCTTAATACTCTCTAGGCTTGATCTAATCGATTTACTACCTATTCTTAATTTAAGTCATTCATTGATCACTACATCATGATAATAAGTTACACTGTGATCTATTCAAGAAATCCCCTCAGCTCTAGCAAGTCATTGACACTAGTATTCTAGGTAGAATTGATACGTGAATCTTTCTTGAGAGCAAATTTTCTTTTGATTTTTATTTTGAGAATACTATTAGTTTTTTTTTTGTTTGAATTCTTTAGTACTGCTTGTGTACTCTAAAATTATGCTTTGATAGCACCTACATTCTACTTTCTTCAAGCTTTCAAAACACCTTTTTGTGTACTCTAAAACTATACAAGTGAGATCTTGAAGATTTTTGTCTATACCACTATTAATATTTCACTAACACCTATTTTTTCCCTAAAAAAGTTGGTTGCTGAGATTAAACCTTCGAGAATATGCCTTTTAGAGTGTAATGCACAATTCTTCCTAATTGCAATCATTGAGGAGTGAAGGTTATGAAAATCTTCCCTTTCCATTGCAATTGTAATCAATCATATTGTATAGCATACTCATTTTAGATATATATATATATATATATATATATATATATATATATATATATAAAAGTTGTTTAAGACAATCTTGATGCTTTTCACCCATGATTTTTGTCTCCCACAAGCATTTGAATTAACTAAATCTATTATATTATTTTGTTAAAAATGAAAGCAAGTTATCCTTACCTGCGCCTAGAGGGAAGGTGAGTTATAACGCATGAAATATTCTATAGCTTGGCATACTTTTGGCTTCACAACTCACCATTCAACTTAATCAGAAAATTACGGCAATATCCTCTCATGACGTGTGATAAAAGAAAATTTTCACGCATATAAAGCATTAATTTAGAGTAAAATATTGAGGCTAAATTTGGAAGCAAAATATGGTGGAATAAAAGTTATTCAATCTGCTTATTTCACTTCTTTTCAACCAAACAGATATGAATATATGGAATAAATTGCTTTTCTAATGGGCTAGTTTAGTAGTTCAGAAAAATTAGTACATTGTAAATGCTTTATTTTTTTTATTCTCTTACACTATTTACCTTACTTGACCCTAAAATTACTTACTCCTATAAAATAGAGGAATAATTTAAGCTTCACTTTTCTCAAAATTATTTCATTCAACTCGACTATTAAAGATATTTTATTTTGCTTCCAAATGTAGTGTTTTATTTCTTATTTTCTATTTTAAAATAAAACTAAAAATAAAAACAAAAATTTGGTGATATAGTCTCTATTTTTATTTTTAAAATTTATTTTTACTATTTATAAAAAAAAACTAAAAATATTTATTTTTAATACTTTCAAAAATAAAATTATATTGACTTTTTGAATTGCCTTGCCCAAGGCAGCGCCTCATGGTCCTCTGCTATTTGCACTAGGCATCCAGTTGTCGATGATCCCGCCAGAACCCGAGGTGCGACGCCTCGGTTTTGCCCAGGGAGCAGGATTTGCGGCCAATGATAAGACGTGGAGAGCAGTGAAGAAATGATGGCGCCTGCTTTTCCCCATCCCTCAAGAGATATTCTCTCGATGCGCCCAGTGCTAATGTCATATTCTGTGTCTTCCTTGATTATGGAAGGATTTCAAAGCAGCATAGCCTCGGGAGCACACGCCACACCTCTGATAATTAAAGGCGCGCGAAGGCCAGTAGTTATTACAAATTTTTGCACTCCTTTCGCCCAAGGGTCAACGGATGCGTAGCCCCTCGAGCTTAGAAGCGGGGGAGGCATCTGATATGGCCGGTGATGCCACATAAACTTTAACGATGAAATTAACTGACGGTGTAGGCAGACGTAGATAGCCCTGCCTCCTCAAGCGGCCCCGCTCTTCGACGGCCCCGCGCTTCTCCAAGATGGCCTCAGCGGCTCCGACTTCTTCAAGTCGGCCCCTAACGGCCCCGACTTCTCCAAGGCAGCCTCGATGGCCTTGCACTTCTCCAAGTCGGCCCCTAGCGGCTCCGACTCCTCCAAGTCAGCCTCAGCGGCCCAGCCTTCTTCAAGTCAGCCTCAGCGGCCCCGTGCTCCTTCAAGTCAGCCCCTAGCGGCCCCAACTCCTCCAAGTCGGCCCTAGCGGCCCCGACTTCTCCAAGTCGGCCCCAACGGCTCTGCCTTTTTCAAGTCGGCCCTAGTGGCCCCGACTTCTCTAAGGCAACTCGTGCCGCCTGACAAGGTCAGGCCCACCTACCGCCTAGCCTACGCAGCCCGATAAAGTCAGGCCCACCTATCGCCTAGCCTGCGCTACCTGACACTATTAGACCCACCTACCGCCTGGCCTGCACAGCCCGACAGAGCCAGGCCCACTTACCGCCTGACCCACTTGGTTGATGGGATCAGGCCCACCAACCGTCAGACCCATATGCTCGATGGGACTAGGCCCACCAACCAGCTCCTATTCACGTAATCGCCACGAGTTTAGCAGACATTCCTTTTCACTGAACTCCATGTGGCTGATCCCCAGACGGATACCGAAGGTCTATAAAAGGGTAAGAGAATCCAGAATAAAGGGTACGTCTATTCACAGACTCTCTAACTTAAGAAAACCCTCCGACACTTGGAGCCTTCTTTTTTTTAGAGCTTCTCCAAGCTCTCTCAGTTGTGACCTTGGTTGCTAATTTGACCGTCGAAGGGTCCCCCGGAGCAACCTCCGGCCTTGGATGTTCTTGTAGGCCATCCGCTCCGAAGAAGGCTGCACCAGCAACAAAGTTTTTCATGATGATTGATTCCAATGATCGAGCGTCAACAATCCTTTTACTCATCGGTTGCAATTGTAATCCACACCTTCTGCTTTCTTCTCCATGAACTCAACTCTGTTTCAACCCTTGACAACTCCTTGGGTGTTCTTTTACGCGCGCGTGTATATATTACCTTTTGACTCTCTGACAAAGTACACTTTGTTTGACTATTCTATGGCCGCAGTAACCATACCCTATAAACCAAAATTCTTGAATTACTCTTGATTTATTTGACTTCTCAAATTGTTCAGCAAATGATTCTCTGCAAAATAAATTAATCAAGAACTATACAATTATCATCAGATCGTTCAGTTAACAATTTAAAGTTGAGGCACCCAACTACCGGCACCATGCAAATAGGTATGCATCTAATAAAAATGTTAATTCTCTTATATGATGATAATATAGAGGAAAACAAAACAAAATCCAAGATCATGCTCCTAGTTTTTCCATTTTTTAGGAATAATAAATCCACATGCAGCTCTATGCACCTGTCATAGGCTAAATGAAACTATATTTATCTTAAAATGAAGGATGTACATAAAGCAAGGCTGCTAAATAATCATAAAAGAATTTTTCATTCTCTTTAATCAAACAAAAGAAAGCAATCTTACACTTATCAGCTAAAACACTGATTGTTAAATGCTACAACAGCAAGATATAGCAAAAATGGATCATTTGAATGAAATCGAATAGAGAACAAAAATATTAACCAAATGTTGGACATGTGAGCACACCCTTTTGTAAGATCAATAACAGATAAAATTGAAATAACTTGCAACAATTTTGATTAGAAAAAAGAAGAAGAAAGAAAAGGAAGCAACAATGGAGGCATGCCGGCCCTGAAAGTGCTTCATCATGATTGTTGAGTTGATCTTGTGGTAGGCTTGTTGGCATTAGGAGTTCAAGGAGATGGAGAAGGAAGGTAAGGGAGGGAGGGGTTGGAGAAGGGTAAAGAAATTTAATGCAGGAAGGATGTTCCAAAGGGTCACCTACCCAACTAAATCAGTTTTAAGAGGGAAACGGGTTTGAATGAAGTGAAAACGGCCTTTGGATTCTCCATTCATCTCTTAAATTGGGTTTATTATATAATTGACCTAGTAAAAATTGGATGAACTAACCATTTTTTTTTTAAATTGATGTGGTCCTGTGTTAAGCGGCAAAATCAAAGAGATTTCTTTCATGCCCTTGAAAATTACATTTTAACCAATATAATTTAAATATCAGAACTATTTTTAAAATAAATTTCTATCTTTTAGATTTAAATTCATTCTTCCCTCTTTTTGAACCAATTTAACTTGCTCTCTAATCTCTCTCTTAGTAACTGATACAGATGATTTTAAGTATTATTTTTGAGAAATTTAAGAATAATTTTGTTTATTAATGGTGATACCATATTCTATTATATTTTAAACAGTTTAATTTTAATTAAAAATATAAATATTAAAGCTACTAAATAGTTGAATATTATAGAGAAATTATGCTTTAATTATTCAAATGATTCATTCATTGATCCATTGGTTGAACGTTTTTGAATGATTGAACCATTGATCTAGTCTTTTGATTGGGTTGATATTCGATCCGACTTGGATAACTAATATTATTTTAGAAAGCAGCTCACTCTATTTTGATGCACGGACTTTGTTACACATGTTCCTCTTTTCTTACACATTTATTTCATACTTATTTTCTTTTGGTATTTTTTGAGTTGGACACGGAGGAAAAATAAAGGACTATGGCCATCTTTACACATGAATTAGATTTTCAACACTAAATACTTTGAACTGAACATAAACTGAATTGGAACTATCATATAAAGCACACTGAACTAAACATGACTTTAGTATTTTATTTCTCCTTAGCCTTAGCGATAAAGTTTATATGCCATACTTCTTTGCCATTGTTTAGGACTTTTAGGTAGTGTTTGAAATAAGAAATAAGAGAAAATATTCAGGGGATATCCTTTTTTTTTTTTTTTTCAAAAGCCATAACTATGAAGGATAGCTGGGAATAAAGTTAACCAAAGGGATAATCCATGGTTAACTTAACCATGGGTTATCCCCTCAATTTATTCTTAGAAAAAGCAAGAATAGCTGGTTATCCCTTCAAATAAGAGTAAAAAAAAGTTATCTTATAGATTTAGCTTTTTGTGCATTTGATATGATCAATGGGATAGTCAGAGATATTCCTAGAGATAGCCAGAGGATAAACTCTATCCCATACACTTATCTAAGAATAATATTTTTTCTATCAAACACTGCCTTAGAGGGAGAATAAGAAGCAAACCCTATTCCATTGGTCTTGTAGCCCTAACTAGAGACAAATGTGGGCCCAATCACTGCAACAAGCAATCGAGTATTTGTATCATTCACAGCGAAAGCATACATTAATAGGACGGAATTTCTTAGCCCGTGTTATTGTACCGTGTGATTTTTTTTTGTTCAATTCAATCTGCTCACCTCTATAATTTTGGTTCGATGTTGATTTGGCCCTCGTCCACATGGCATCTTCAAGCGGTGGCAACAATAAAAGAAAAAAACCTTCGAGAGACTGAAGATTTATGATGATATTTGTTAAGTTGCACAACAAAATTAAAAAAAATTAATTGAGGATTTCAGGGGAAGTTAATATCCATTAATTGTTTTTTAAAGGGCATAGGGATTGAATATGAAAAAAATTGCCGTATCAAATCAAATCTTCTTAACTGAATTCTTAGTTAGCTGCGAGGTTTCTTAGCTGAATTCTGTTGATTATTATTATTTTTTTTTTCTCTCCCTTTTGCCGTCCGTGTCTCGCGGCTGGGTGAGAATCCGAACGGTGCTTCCGTGAATGTGACGTGAGGAAGAAACGGTGGAGGGGGAGACGTGTCCAGCAATACGTGGAGGTCCACGTCTTCACGGAAGAGCACGGTGGAGGTCCACGTCTGCTATTCCACGTACTTATCGCCTTGTTATCGTTTTTTTCAACAGTTCTGCATGCATTATCTAATTGTTATGACAGCAATATTTCAATATATCACATCATGCTGGCATCCTTATCATCAAGTTGGCATCTTGTTATTTTTGTTACTCTCCTAAGCTCTCAGGGAGACTCTTAGGAGGCAATACGTGTTGCCGTGGATCTGCCAAGTAAAAGTTTTATTTTTTCTTCCTTCATCCTGCCTTCTTCCGCCTGATATCACCTTTCCCTTTTTGTAGCCAGTAGCTCCTTCCCCTAGCTCTTATCCTTCTGTTTTTTGATCCAAACAGATAGAGGAAGAGTAAGAGAGAGAGAAATAGCAGCGAGTGAAGAAGAAGTTTTTTGATCCAAACAGATAGAGGAAGAGTAAGAGAGAGAGAAGTAGCAGCGAGTGAAGAGGAAATCATGGCTCATAGCAAAGATTTGGAGAGCATGATTAATGAAGAGATTGATGTTACAGAACCTCTCATCGATCCAGAAGAGACATCTTCATGCAAAGACTACTCCTTATGGATGGTTTTGTTCAGCACCGCTGTAGCAGTCTGCGGATCATTCGAGTTTGGTGTTTCCGTAAGTTATTGCACAAGGCCTATGGTTGGGGTTCTATAGTCTTCGTCTCAAATCTTTTGTTGGTTTAAGATTATTTTTAAAAATACCTACTCTCTCTTCTTATATATATATATATATATATATTCTTGATGTTATTTTCTTTCTACTTATATTAAAATATTACGTTATATATATTCCGATCATATACGTCATCATTTTTTAGTTACAAAGGTATTTATTTACCTTTTTAATTTATATATCAAACTTGTTTTTAATGTGGTCTTTGCTTTTTAAATAAAAATAGAAATATAAAATTATAGAAAATATTATATTAGTTTAAAAGAATTATACTTTACTCAGTTTAATCCAATATGTTTATATGATATTGACTATAGTTTGACTCTCTAGGTTTGTACATTTTGCTATTTTCTTTTCTTTTTGTGCTCATTTTGTATCCAACATTCGGCTCTTTTCTCTTATTTTTACCCTTTTTTTAGCTTTCATTTTATAGTGAAGCTTTGGTTTTTTTTTTTCTTTTATTTTTTTTCATTTTTCATTTTTGTTTCTTGATGAGGAGTGAAATTATCATTGCATTAATGCCCGTGCACATCGACGATTGGGTCGAGTCCAATCCCAATATCCTGTTGGCCAGCTTTCACATGCGGCGAAGCCAAATCGCCCTCAGCAGAGTCGGGTCACCCCGACGAACCGAGCCATCCTCATACCTCGGCAAATCGAGCCATCCTCATACCTCGGCAGCCCGAGCCATCCTCATACCTCGGCAGCCCGAGCCATCCTAATACCTCGGCAGCCCGAGCCGTCCTAAAACCTCGGCAGCCCGATCCATCCTAATACCTCGACAAGCCGATCCATTCTGTACCTCGGAAAACCAAGTTGTCCCTTGCCCCGGCCAGACCGAGGCACTCGAATACCCCTGCGGAATCCGACGCGGAGAGTTCAAATTCACAATAATTGAATAAAATTCCAAACGAAGAATAATGCAAGAAGTGGCCTAAAGGCCATAGGAGTGGCCTAGAACCTACATAATCGCTGAATCTCCAGGTATCAACCAGCTCTCTGGCCATCGATCCTCTAACTGACAAGATACGGATCCTACTGGCCTCGTAACAAACTTGATTCGAATCCGTTTCGAATCTCAACAGCTTTCAGACCCCCGCAACGTGCTCAAGGAATCAGGTGATCGCCTATAAATACCACATCCCTCAAATCTCTTAGGTACGCATGTATTCACCGGCTCTTATACTAAAAAACTCCATTGAGCTCGGAGCTCTCGAGAGAACACCCATCTAGGGAACCTTCTGCGAGAGTCTTCTTCTCATATCTGCTTGATGTGAATCTCCACTGACTTGGACATCGGAGGGTCCTCCACAGAGGACAACCACCGAAATGCCCTCTGCGTGTGGACTGACTTGCAGGTTCCACCCCGGCGATGAGACCGACGTCCGGACCCAGAGCTAGAGCGCATCCGAGTCGAAGAACGGATTTTCACGGCAACATTTCCATTTTATTTTTTTTTCATTTTCCACTTCCATTTTATCACATTTTAATTTTTTGTTTCCTTTTTTTCACTTTCATTTTAAACCTAATGTTTTTCCTTGTTTTTTGTTTTTAAATTTTTATTTTTTTGCTTTTATTTTAGAATAAAAGTTTCTCTCTTTTTCCATTTTTTATCATTTTTCATGACGAATGCTGATTTTTTTTTCATTTTTTTGCTTTCATTTTATATTTTTATATTTTTTCTTTGATTTTTCAATGAGTGATATTTTTTTAAATTTAAATTTAATAGTATAAAAATAAAAATATATAAATTTACTTTTTATTTTTTTATATCTTATATTAGTGCTTGCCCATCTCATAGGCACATTCTTGGTCTCTCTCTCTCTCTCTCTATATATATATATATATATATATATATATATATATATATATTTAACTTCTTTATCACCAGCTTCTTTGGATTATTGCTTGGCTCAACTAGGCATGGTTCTATGCAGAATGGCTACACTGCACCAACTCAATATTCGTTAAGGGAAGATATGGGCCTCACTATGTCTGAGGTTTGTGCACCTTATTTTTCTCTTTAATGCTGATAGAATAGCTGGTGGAATATATTATGATCCTCAATTATAGTATAGATGAAGATACTTTTTTGAGAAATGCATGCTCGTATCCTTTTCCTCTTTTTCTTTTTGTTCCCTCTCTTATTTAAAAATATTTACTATATATTTCTAAGAAGATTTCTTTGGATTTTAATTAGTATGTAAGTTTGATATAATATCTTATCTTGCATCTTTGTACGCTAGAATAAATAAATTTCACTCTGCATTGTTCACAAAATTTCATTCTTTTTAGCTTCAGTTATTCCATAATATCTATAAGCACATGTTCCTCCTCTCAACTTCTAGGATATTTTCAGACTGATGGCTTTGCAGCACTCATCTTGCCTTCTCTGGAAACCATCACTCCCCAACCCTTTTGAATGTTTATACTGACATATTTTGACATGTAAGATCAGAAACCAAGACTCATGAACTAATCAACCTCTTTTCTCTGATTAATTTGTTCCATTTTTTGTTTGTGCTAAAACAATCATCAGTCACACCTAAATAATTTTTCGTAACTTGGAAGTATGACTCCTATAGGTCAGAAAATCTGTTACTTTAATTTCTCTACTATTATCTTTTCAATATATAACTGATATGAGATTAAACACTCATCGATATAAATTCTCATACTTTCACTATACAAAGTCTAACTTTATAGTGCCATCCTTAAGTGGCATTACCAATGTCCCTCCATTAATAGTTCATGCATAATCAAAATCAAGGGCATAAATTATGCTTCCTATGTAAGAAGTCAAGTCCACACCAGTAACTCTTTTGACAGCCTAAAAGAAGGTTCAATTTTTCACACAGTTTCGCATTATTTTATGTGAGGTTTTTGTTAACAGATGCGCCTCCTTATGCTAACTCGTGAGTATACCTGTTGATGCCATTCTTGCAGTTTTCACTCTTTGGCTCCATAATGACTGTTGGTGCCATGATTGGAGCTATTGCAAGTGGTCGTATCACTGATTTATCTGGCCGTAAAGGAGTAAGAAAAGAAGCACTGATCTTCCTTAGCATCACTCTTTATGTTTTTATGATTTGGCTTATTTCGTTGGAAGCAGGCAATGAGAGTATCAGCCATCGTCTGCATTATGGGATTTCTTGGAATTTACTTTGCTCAAGTTTGTTTCTCACCTTTGTTAATTTTTGTGCTTATGTTCTTAAATTCCGAGACAAATTAATGACACATGCTTACATTCTACCATGCATAGGATGCGCCTTCACTCTACTTTGGGAGACTTCTCACGGGCATTGGGACTGGACTTTTTTCTTATGTGGTATGCTTCTTTCAATGGCATCCATAATGCTCAAGTCATCGAGCTAAAAATAAGTATTCAACCCTTAAAACAACCTACGCTTGGCACTCAAGTCCATGTAATTGTGTGGTTGAGAGGGATGCATTGTTATAAAGCCTCAGTGCTCATTTTAATTAGTTCCATATCTTCTGCAGTTTAAAGCAGTATCTAATAAAGTTGTCGAGTAGACTTGAGAAACATCCTAGTGATGATAATTGTCAATTTGCTTCTGAGCAGGTGCCAGTTTACATAGCAGAGATTGCACCCAAACATCTTAGAGGAGCTCTCACAACCTTAAACGAGGTAGTAGAATTTTGTAGCCACTGACAAGATAGATAACAAAAGACGCTCATGTCTGCATGCTTTAACTGCAGCTATTAATCTCTTTCGGACAATTAGCCTGTTATATAGTTGGAACGCTAGTCACATGGCGCACACTGGTCGTAGTGGGTGAGTCCAGAATCCATCCATTACTTCGTGAGAAAAGATCAGATAAAATCTTATCCAATATTTTTAACATTGATGTCAAAAATAGCTGATCCACTTAAAATTTTCATACAGGGATTCTTCCATGCGTTGTTATTCTTGTGGGTATCTGTTTCATCCCAGAGTCTCCTAGATGGCTGGTGAGACATTAATTGCATGCAATTACCAATTAAACTAGCAAAGCATATGGGACGAGCAAGTCTCACATTTTTAGTCCATTAATAATCTCAGGCAAAGGTGGGACGGGAGGATGAATCCGAGGCTGCATTGCAAAGCCTACGTGGAAAGGATGCTGACATCTCTCAGGAAGCTGCAGACGTTCAGGTTCATACTTGAACCCGTTAACGTTGATAAGTATAATAGTCCACAACTTTTTAAGTTTCAACGTCATAAAAAAAGAACAAATTTCTCCACAGGAATATGTGAAAACTCTCCAAAGCCTTCCTGGGGCTAGGATTTCAGAGCTATTCCAAGGGACATATATCCGTTCCATCACCGTAAGCAACCTTCCAACTTAATACTTCATGGTTTCGTCATTCTCTATTCTTCTCATCCCTGGAGATCTTGATGAGGTCTTTCAGATTGGTGTTGGCCTGATGGTGTTTCAACAATTTGGTGGCTACAATGGAATTGCATTCTATGCCAGTGAAATATTTGTGTCTGCAGGTATGATAAGAGCTCTGAATACACTTTGCATGCTTAACCTACGAAGGCAACTTTCCAAGTGGTTCAAATTCAAGCTTAGCTTATGTAAGTAATATGCTAATTGCTATTTTTTGACTGCAGGATTTGCTTCAGGTAGTCTTGGAATCACTTTGCTGGGACTTATTCAGGTTCCTAGCTAGCCTTTCTGAATTCATGTCTTTATTGATCACCCTATAGAATCATGCATCATATAATACTGCTTTGTTTAACAGATTCCTTTTACAATAATGGGTGTCCTTTTGATCGATAAGAGTGGAAGAAGGCCTCTCCTAATGGTATATAGATTAATCACAACATTTTTCGAATTTGAAAACTATTGTGATGCAAGATCTTTAAGACAGTAAACTTCTTCTGTAATTTAGGTTTCTGCAGCAGGGACTTGTTTCAGTGCTTTTATGACTGCATTGTCATTCTGCTTCAAGGTAACTCTCATGTTTGTGGTCCTCCATATCAGCGCTTGATATGGATTTTAAAAATAACATCATGATGATTCTGGAAACAGGAGCGAGGAATTTACGTGGATTGGGTCCCTCTGCAAGCTCTTGTTGGCATATTGGTAAGCAAAGGCATTGTGCCAAACAATTTTCTCACTAATGGAGGTTGCAAATACGTTATAGTTTCTAATAATTTCTTTGGGTAAAACATTTTTTTTTGGGAGAACTTCTGATTATATTTTCACTAATGAAACAGGGCTTTGTGTCATTTTACTCAATAGGAATGGGACCCCTTCCTTGGGTTATAATGTCTGAGGTAAGAGAATGTTGCTAGT
Source organism: Calamus simplicifolius (assembly GCA_900491605.1). Classification (NCBI taxonomy): domain Eukaryota; kingdom Viridiplantae; phylum Streptophyta; class Magnoliopsida; order Arecales; family Arecaceae; genus Calamus; species Calamus simplicifolius. Next base: position 125,709 of record UESW01004577.1, on the reverse strand, counting down.
CCATTTCTTGGTTAATATTGAGATCCTGAACGCTAAGGCTGCGCATAGAATTGCACTGAAACTGGATTTCTTGCAGATATTCCCAATCCACATTAAAGGAATAGCTGGAAGCTTAGTGACTCTGGTGAATTGGTTTTGTTCGTGGATAGTTTCATATGCTTTCAATTTTCTTATGGCCTGGAGTTCTACAGGTAAGAATATACTGAAAAATTGATGCTAAGAATGAATATACTCAACTCATCCAATTCTTTTCCTAACTATATGAGGTCGGCTACATGATCTACTTCCTCCACTCCTCTATTTAGGAATAAGTCGATATTCAAATTATAAATAGTTATATCTTTTTTAATTATTTTTATCCATATTAGTTTAGGTCTACCTGTCCTTACGATGGATTGTTAAAAGATCACTCTTTCTAACTGGACATCTAAAGGTCTTCGTTGTAGTTTTTCTCATTTATCTTCAATTGGGGCTACTCCTATTATTTCTTTATTTTTAATTCTATCTTTTAAAGTTTTATCACATATTCATCTTAACATACACATTTCTGTTATACTTAATTTATTTACATGTTGTTTCAATATTGCCCAACACTCTGTTCCATATAGCATAGCTAGCGTAATAGCAATTTTATAGAATTTTTTTTAATTTTAATAGAATGCGCCGATTATACAATACTCTTGAAGTATTCCTCCACTTAATCTATCCTCTTTAACTCTATGATTTACATCTTCACCTTCTTGCTGGATAATTGATCCCAAATGCCTAAATTTTTTATTCCTTGATATCTCTTGGCCTGTTTCTTCATTTGTATTTCTACTCCCACTAAAATTATATTTTATGTATTTAGTTTTAGTTCTACTAATCTTAAAACCTTTATATTCTAAAGCCTCTCTTCAAATATCTAGTTTGGCATTTACTCTAGATTTAATTTCATTAATCAATACTAATTCATCTACAAATAATAAACACTATGGGATATCATTTTGAATATAATTGGTTAAGTCATTCATAACTAATTCAAAAAAATACAGACTTAAGGTAGATCCTTGATGTAAACCTAAAGTAATTGAAAACTTACTAGTTTCTTCTATTATTGTTTTAACAATAGTTATTGCTCTATCATGCATATCTTTTATCAATTCTATGTACCTTTTGATAACTCTTTTTTTTTTCTCTAAAACCCACCATATTATTTCCCTAGGTATTCTACCATATGCTTTCTCTAAATCAATAAAGACTATATAAATGTCTTTTTTTTTCCCTATATCTCTCCATCAATCTTTTTAATAAATAATTAGCTTTCTAGGTTGATCTTTCAGGCATAAATCCAAATTAATTATTTGACACTAAAGTTTCAGCTCTTATTCGATTTTCTATTACTTCTTCTATAATTTCATTGCATGACTCATCAGTTTAATCCCTTTATAATTTGCATAGTTTTAAAAATATTTTTATTTTTATTTTTTTATATGGGTATTAATATGCTTTTTCTTCAATCATCCGACATTTTTTAGTTGCTACAATTTTGTTAAATAAATTGGTTAATCACATAACTCTAATTTTTTTTAAAGTCTTTCTAAACCTCAATAGGGATCTTATCTGGCCCTAATGCCTTTTCATTTTTTATTTTACTCAAAGCCTTTTTAACCTCAAGCATGCTAAATCTATAAAAAAATTATGTTCATTTGTTACTCCTACATTATCACATTCTTCTACCCTTAAATTTACTAAATTATTTTTATTTAATAATTTTTTAAAATAACTTTTTCATCGTTCTTTTATATCTTCTTCTTTTAATAAGACTCTTTCATCATCTTCATCCTTAATACATTTAATATAATTCAGATCCTTTATTTTCTTTTCTCTTAGTTTTTCTAGTTATATATAGTCTTTTTACTTTCTTTTGTATCTAGTTTATTATATAAATCATCATAGGCTTTAAGTTTGGCGTTACTTACCGCCTTTTTAGCTTCTTTCTTTGCATTCCTATACTTTTTAAGACTTTCTTTATCTCTAGCCTCTTGCCAAATTTTATAGTTTGTCCTTTCAATCTTGATGTCAGCTTGAACTTACTCGTTCCACTAAAATTTTTCTTTCTACTAGTCCTACTCCTTTTGATTCTTCTAGAACTTTTTTTAGCATATTTTTTATGTATTGGGATCACTATCTATATTCATAGTCATTACTTTTACTAACTTTTCTTTAAATAATTCTAGTTTTTTCTTCTTTCAATTCCATCATTTAATTTTTGATTAATAATTTATGTTTTACTCTATATTTTATTTTTATCCATTTGTTTGCTACCATTATCCTATGTTGTAAAGTTAAACTTTCTTCTGAAATAATTTTATAGTTTTTGCATATTATTTTATCTACCTTTCTGTTAAGAAAAAGTTTATTTGACTTTTATTAGATCCACTTTTAAATCTTATTAAATATTTATTTTGCTTTTTGAAATAAGTGTTTGCTATTGTCCATTGCAAAAACTAATAAGCTTATATTTCTTCATTCCTATCTCTAAATTCATATCCTTCATATACCGTTTCATATTCATTCCTCTATTTTTCTACATGTCCATTAAAATCTCCTTCCATATATATCTTTTTTTCTTATGATATTTCTTGCATTACTTAATTTATATCTTTCCAAAATTATGTCTTAGTTTATTGGTCTAATCATTCTTGTGGTGCATATGCACTAATTATGTTAATTATATTATTCTTAATTATAAGTTTTAGTGATATAGCCAGGTCTCCTTTTTTAGTTATCTTAACAACATATTTCTTAAAATTTTATCTATAATTATTTTTACTTCATTTTTTTTGTTTTATAGTGTAATATAATTTATATTTTTATTTTTTATTTCTCCAGATCTTTCACTTATTTATTTAGTTTCTTGTAAGCATATTATATTTATTTTTCTCTTAATCACAGTGTTAACTATCTTTATAGCTTTACCTGTTAGTGTTCCTATGTTCCAAGTTCCTACTCTAAGCTGACTATCATGGACTAATTTTTTTACCCATACTCATTCGTAGTGTAGGAACCCTTGCTCACTTATTACTGCATTCGGACGCTAGTAGGGTGCCCCTTACCCATTTTTCATAACATCCGGAGGTAGATGCAATGCGTCTCTTAATTGAAACGTTCTAACCATTTGCATAGTTTGATTTAGTAGATTCATGTTTAAAGAATATGACAGAGTTTTACGAGGTTGGCTATCAGCTACCTAACCCATCCCTCCTTCTTTATCCGAGCTTGGGACCGGCCTTGGGATCGGCCTTGGTGGAGTTATACTAAGAATGAATATACTTAATATTATTTCATTGTTTCTCAAAGAATATACTGAATGATTGATGTATCCTGATTCATATCTTGCATTAGATCTTAGCAATGATATTTGCCATTTAAGTATAAGCAAGAAATTAGCATCTAATATTTAGCCAGCAATGGCTAAATAAATCTGCATGTATCTTAGTAGGTTTGCTTCCTATAGTTTTTTGTTAGTAACTACAAGTACAATTTTTCACTCAAAAAAAATAGATGCAATTTAGAATTTATCAGTATCCAAGTATAGAAGGGTAGGTCATATCTCCATGACTGAATATTTTCAAATTATCTGATTTGAAGCAACAGACCAAACATTCCAATCAGAGAGATAGTAAAATTTTTTAGATATAATTTGACTACTTTTTTTTCAATCGTATGTAACCTGAGGAATCTTATATAACATTCTTTTCCTCCAAAGGAAAAAGAAATAATAAATCACTTTGGCTAGCAGTTTACATAATGTAACATGATTCAAACTAGTTGGGGAATAAGACATTATAAATTATTTCAAAGCATTACATTAAATGGCACAATGTTGTGTGAATGGAAATTTATCTAAAATTTTCTCAACTTTCATTTGTTTGATATGTTGTTTTGCTTTCAGGTACCTTTTTTGTCTTCTTTCTCTTTGTGCGATATCTATTATATTTATTGCGAAGATAGTACCCGAAACAAAAGGCAAGACTTTGGAAGAGATTGAAGCGTCCCTGAAATCTCATGGATGAACATTTTTGGTCTTCTCTGCTTGTGTGATGTTAGTTATGTTTATTATCAAAGTACTACCAGAAACAAAAGTAGGACTTTGGAAGAGATGCTTGAATCCATATAATTCCATGGATGGACATTTTTGGCAAAAAAAAAATTCGGTGTTGACTTTTTTGTTTGTGTGGATACAAATGAACATTCCCTCCAATATACTGATAAAGAATAAAGAAGAGAGATTTGAAAGGAGGATTGCAATGAGTTTGGAATGCGTTGGGTCTCATGGCCAGATTAATTTTTAGATAAAATTAAGTGCTCCACTTTTGTTTTCTCTGAACAAGTATTAGATTACAGCTAAAAATTTGACAATTGTTTCATCAGCACTTTAAAGCTCATCTCAAGTTCCTCAAGTACTCTATCTAGATGCTAGCCATATTAGCATATTACAAGAATTTTTGGTTTTAGCGACACCCATTAGTGATGCCCATTAGCACGCATTACTAATCTAGTGCGTATGTGCCAAACCTTCTTGGACCGTGCTCCCGATCTAGGGCGCGCAGCCCTCTAGCCCCCCTCGCTGCCCCCTGCTCTTCTCCCCCCGGCCTCCTGTCGGCCCCCCTTGGCCCTCAGCCCCTGGCCTCCCAACCCCCCTTGGCCCCTCATCTTACTCCCACGGCTCCTGTCCTCATCCTTAGCCACCTCGACCCCCCGGCTACCCCGTTGGCCCCCGGCCCCCCTTGGCCCCTTAGCCACGGCCTCCTAGCCGTCGGCTCCCCCTTGGCCCTCGGCTCCCCTGGACCCGTTGGCCCCCTAGCTGCTCGGCTTCTCCCTTCGGCTGTCCCCTTGATCGGTTCCATCTCAGCCCTCGATCGGTCAAAACCTTCTTTGTTTGAGTTCTTTCACAAGAAATATAAATTTGTGGGGCCAAAACAGCTTTCAGTAGAGCAAGAACTTCCAAAGTTTCTGAAATTTTTGCACATTAGATTAGACACATAAATAAGCAATGAGTGTTTGCCATGCTATGGGTACTATATTCTTCACTCTTTAGCTATGGCCCGGTCTGATTGATGTTGAGATATATCATTTCTGTAATTAGTTAGGTCAGATTAAAGGCAAATAAACATTTTTTAGATCCAAACTCAATATTGTATAGAAATCAAATCTAGGATTTGGATACTACTTAATCCCTTAGGTCAAGTGAATAAGACTTGTTTTTCTTAAGCTTTGGCCGGTTAAAAATGAGAGTGATTTGGCTTGTTCCTTGCCTCTCTTAATAACAGAGGATTAGGTCGAAGCTAGACATGGGTATATGTTAAATAGATGTCATCATTATTTGATTTATTGGTTTCTTCCATATTCCTACTTGATAGTTGATGCACATTTACTTATATTGTGAAACCACGCCCATGGTACCAAATCATCAATAGATTCTTCCTATAAAGTCCTCATGAGTCACACATGTTGCACCTCCTGCTTGGCAGCTGGTTTCTAAAAATTATTGGCAACATTTCAGCCTCAAGTTTGTAGATAATTTGAACACGAACATTATAGAGGAGACTTAACACCTGTTGATGAGAATTTTCAGCTAACCCCTCCCAATTCTCAAGGATGAATCAACAGGATCTTCATTCCCTACCAAGAGCTTTGCAATCTGAAACTGAGTGTTGGCAATGAAGAAGGATAGAGCCTTTTTCTCTGCGATACGGTTCGGTACGTGAAGCATAAAGGAGGTATGGACGCCATCGACTCGCTAACAAATGATATCCGACGAGATATTAGGAACGATGATCTTGAAATCAAATATATTTGTATTTTTAGTATATATATATATATATATATATATATATATATATATATATATATATATATATATCTATTTTATATTTTTATATAAAAGATGAATGTTTATAAAAATTGAAAATATGTTATGAGGCTATAATTTTAGTATAACATATAAAAATGATTAAAATTATGGCTAATATATTTAAACATATTCATGATGGATGAAAGTATGGATCTTCTATTGCTAATCACTAAACATTACGAATATGATAGCCTTATTTAGATTGTTGTGTAGAGACACTTAGTGGAGGTATTATATATAATAAGATTATATAAGATTTGAGATAACATAATTTGAATATTTATTTAAGTATCGTTATAAAGAATTTAATTTATATCACAGATGATTTTATGTACATCGACTTTAATCCTGACTTAATCACATACTCCTTGATATGTTACTGGATCTTTATGATTTGTTGGTTCAAATCCATTTGATGTTGAGCCCAATACTTACATTTTGGAGATTCAATAACACGTTACAGATATGGAATCCATGGCTTTCTTTAATAAGTAGAGGGGTAAAATAATTATTTCATCTAGCTCTAATTATGAATTAATTACAGAGGGTTGAATTACATGTAATGATTATATCAATGGATAACTCAAAATTATATAAATTTTATTATATAATTTTAAATTTATGAAGAATTTATTTAATGTTTAATATTTTTTAATAATATGATTATTAAAAATTAAAAATAATTAAATAATAAATTTGATTTATTATTTATAATTAACATTTATTAAATAAGATTTGATAATTTAGATATTATTATTTAATTTAATTATTATTTGTAAATTAGTCATAAATAAGGGGTTGACGTGCATGTATAGAGGATTGTCCTCATGTGGTCAAAATTAATTGTAACAAATAAATGTTATCTTAATTAAATAAATTTAAAATAATAAAATAAAATAAATTTTTTTGGTTCATCTGGAGCCTATAAATATGGTATAAGATGGATTTTCAAAAACAGGACACAATAAAAGAAAAGTTTCTCTCTTTCTCTTTCTCCCTTGGCCTGTAACTCTCATAGCTTCAAATCCAGCATTAGGGCACATCTCCTTCAAGATCTCAATATTTTTGTATGTTTTATGTGTAAAAAAAATTATATAATTTATTTGATATGATGATATTAATTTTATCCATGCTAAATGCAAATCATCATACATGTCAGCATCAGCTAATGCCGTGCCCTCTTCTCTTGAAAGCAAAGTCAATATTGGAATCCAGTCAGTGCCGTCATTCCTTTTAGTCTCTATTGTCCTCGAAAAATTTTTAGTGTACAAAATCAAAGTCACGACCTCCACCAACAGAGAGAGATGCCTAAATTTTTTATGCTCAATTGAAGCCTAAAGTTTCCATCATTTGTCACCTTTAACATACTTTTCCCACATCTTTGGTTTTTCGTATTGCACACCAAGATTTTAATTAGTCTATAATGTTAGTCACATGATTTTTTTTTGACACATCAAAATTTTCAAGGACTTGACTCTCAAATTTGTATTTTTTTCCATCTAAATCTCTCATTCTATACTCTTTAAATTAAGCACTCACTTCTTTCAAAAAAAAAAAAGGAGAACATACTCACTTCTTTTGTTAAGTTTTATTTTTTGAAATATTTTAATTGTCAAAACAACGGTGAATGTGTTAGGTTAGGCTATGAAAGAGATTTTCGGATCTAATATAATTAGAACCCATTTGAATGGTCCACGCTAACATGACACCAAATTTTAATTACTCATATTTTTAATTTTGATTCAATATTTAAATTTAATTTTGACTAGAACCCATTCCAGTCAATTGCTCTAATATACAAAATCCGAAGGTTTGACCATAAGGTTTTACATGCCTAATTTTACATCATAAGGCCTATTCTAGGTTTTTCTTTTGAATAGTATCCTTAAAAGTGTATGATTTCTTGTAATATCAAGTGTAATCAAATATCTGTGTTCCAAGAATGGATTTTAGTTTCCCTAAATATATTAATATATCTAACAACTTTGTGTTTAATTGCTATTGGATCAGTAATTATTTGATGCATTATAATATCAAGGTCATAGTTGTTCAAAAATAAACATGTTGCTTGCTCTTTTGGGCACCTAGGTGGCAAACAATAGACTTATGATGCCTTGGCACATATGTTCTATAAATTATTAGGTTATCTCTAATGCAATTCCTCATGCATTATCTCTTAATATTATTATGGTAGAAGGAAGCTTGCAATCACTTATAACATGGCACACTCTCTATATTGGGTTAGAAGGCTCTTCCGTCTTAGCTCAACTTCTACGACATTTTGGTGACAAGAAATTTTCTGTCGTAGAACAAAGGAAGATCGAAATTAAATAATCCTTATTAAAGCAATTTTTAGGCTAGAAAAGTTAATCATCTCCATATGGTCTAAACCTAGAACAATGGGAAAATAAAGTCAAGCCTCTCATATAAGCTTTGGGTCAATCTCAGCCATGATATGTTGTACCGATCGATATGCCATCATACTAGGCATATCATACCATACCAGACATATTATATCATATCACATTGAACCATACCATACCAAAAGTATTGATATTATGTTAGAATTTTATCAGTATGTCTCTTGATACTGAGACAATGAACCACGATCTTAATCTATTTATAATTTGTATTCTCCATTGTTGATGAATTTGATGGGTTTTAATGTTTCAGATTATAGGAAATAGATATACATCATGCAAAATATGAACCTATGAAGTAATGGCAAGGTTTTAAATTTGTGTTTATGGAGACATCCAAGCATATCTTGGACTTTCCATCGTCACACCTTATCATTTAATTCATTATATCTTAAAAGATATCCTCGACAATATGAATCTATCTAGAATATTCTATAGACATTTGAAGTGTTTATAAAAGCAAGTCTTTGAAATGTTTGTTGCATTAATCGAAAGATGAAACTTAGAGCGATTGACAATGACATTAAGATCTACTTCCAACATTCCTTAGGATATGTACCATACCATCTTGCCTAATATTAGAGACACACTATGTTAGTGCCCTCCTCCATTAGTAATGACTCCTCAATTGAAACACTCATATCATGAAGTGGTCACTTGGATGATCCATATATTAGGTATGAATGGTATGGGATATATCCTAAGAATGTTTGTTTTAAACATGAAGATTTCTTGTATAAAGATTATTTACGTAGAAGTTACCTCTCCTATAGGTATATTATTTCCATTAACCTTATATATTTATTTATTATTTTTAAGATCATATTTCATTTAACTCCCTGGCTTAGTTGTTCCTCTGAATAAACATGGTTCCTTATGTCAATTTTTTTTGCCTTGCATCTTTGTTTAGTCTCTTAGCAAGTCTTGATAAATATAAGATTTGTTCTTTGCTTGCATGATCTTAAGCTGCTACAATTTTGGTGCTAATGGCAATAGGCCATACGGTTTTCATGACAAGTATATTGTTTGTCTAAATTTACCCTAAAACAAAAATTTAAACACTAATTTTTAAAGTTTTGATGTCAAGACATCAATCATGAAATTTACCATATCCTTCTAGGTTGCTTTCTTGTATTTGGTTCCAAATAAGATAAGGTGGAATATGACTAGTTATGCCTATTAAATATTGATGCCACAAATGTTTCTACTTTTTATTTGGCTGTAAATTCTAGAATAGCTTTGCATAAGGTATTGTCCTCCAATAGAGAAAAAGATGGGCATAAACAATGATTTTATGCTTAAATGTTATAATAAATTTTCTTAAAATAGTTATTTGTAGAATAAGAAAGCTTGACTAGCACAAATATTCTTTGGTCATGTATATTTTTCAAAAGTTGTTTGAAAAACTAAAGACTCATCCCAAGCTCTTATTTTTTTTCTGACCAAGTTGTACCTAATAGTTATGCTTTACCGCCAAGCCCTTATTTAATAATAGAAGGCTCGACAATGATCACAATGACAACATCAATGATGATGATCATGAACCATCCTAAAATCTTTAGTATCGCCTAGCTTGGTAATAACATTAAAATTTATGTATACAAATATAAAAAATAATATATATAACTTTAGGAGGGTCAAATAGACTTGTGTTGTTTCACTTCATTTAGTTATGGGTCAAATTGTTTGACCTAAACTTTAAATGGATCAAATATGTTTCCAAGGGTCTAACCCGGTGTTTGGTCAAACTAGGTAGAGCTAATGTTTCAAACATTATGGTCCTAGCTCTTAATACTCTCTAGGCTTGATCTAATCGATTTACTACCATTCTTAATTTAAGTCATTCATTGATCACTACATAATGATAATAAGTTACACTGTGATCTATTCAAGAAATCCCCTCAGCTCTAGCAAGTCATTGACGCTAGTATTCTAGGTAGAATTGATACGTGAATCTTTCTTGAGAGCAAATTTTCTTTTGATTTTTATTTTGAGAATACTAATTTGTTTATTTTTTTGTTTGAATTCTTTAGTACTGCTTGTGTTCTCTAAAATTATGCTTTGATAGCACCTGCATTCTACTTTCTTCAAGCTTTCAAAACACCTTTTTGTGTACTCTAAAACTATACAAGTGAGATCTTGAAGATTTTTGTCTATACCACTATTAATATTTCACTAACACCTATTTTTTTCCCTAAAAAAGTTGGTTGCTGAGATTAAACCTTCGAGAATATGCCTTTTAGAGTGCAATGCACAATTCTTCCTAATTGCAATCATTGAGGAGTGAAGGTTATGAAAATCTTCCCTTTCCATTGCAATTGTAATCTCATTTTGAATCAATCATATTGTATAGCATACTCATTTTAGAATATATATATATATATATATATATATATATATATATATATATATATATATTCAAAAAAAAGTTGTTTTCAACTTAATCAGTAAATTACGGCAATATCCTCTCATGACGTGTGATAAAACAAAATTTTCACGCATATGAAGCATTAATTTAGAGTAAAATATTGAGGCTACATTTGGAAGCAAAATATGGTGGAATAAAAGTTATTCAATTTGCTTATTTCACCTCTTTTCAACAAAACAAATATGAATATATGGAATAAATTGCTTTTCTAATGGGCTAGTTTAGTAGTTCAGAAAAATTAGTACATTGTAAATGCTTTATTTTTTTTATTCTCTTACACTATTTACCTTACTTGACCCTAAAATTACTTACTCCTATAAAATAGAGGAATAATTTAAGCTTCACTTTTCTCAAAAATTATTTCATTCAACTCGACTATTAAAGATATTTATTTTGCTTCCAAATGTAGTGTTTTATTTCTTATTTTCTATTTTAAAATAAAACTAAAAATAAAGACAAAAATTTGGTGATATAGTTTCTATTTTTATTTTTAAAATTTATTTTCATTATTTATAAAAAAATAAAACTAAAATATTTATTTTAAATACTTTCAAAATAAAATTATATTGACTTTTTGAATTGCCTTGCCCAAGGCAGCGCCTCGCGGTCCTCTGCTATTTGCACTAGGCATCCAGTTGTCGATGATCCCGCCAGAACCCGAGGTGCGATGCCTCGGTTCTGCCCAGGGAGCAGGATTTGCGGCCAATGATAAGACATGGAGAGCAGTGAAGAAATGATGGCGCCCGCTTTTCCCTATCCCTCAAGAGATATTCTCTCGATGCGCCCGGTGATGATGTCATAGTCTGCATCTTCACTTGATTACAGAAGGATTTCAAAGTAGCATAGCCTCGGGAGCACACGCCACACCTCTGATAATTAAAGGCCCATGAAGGTCAGTAGTTATTACAAATTTTTGCACTCCTTTCGCCCAAGAGTCAGCGGATGCATAGCCCCTCGAGCTCAGAAGCGGGGAGGCATCTGATATGGCCGGTGGTGCCACGTAAACTTTAGATCACGGCTTTGATCGATCGCAACCGTCGGATCGTCGCCGATCTCGAACGGATTGAAACGGTCCGAGATTGGTCGTAGCCGATCGAGATCATGGCTTGGATCGATCGCAACCGTCGGATCGTCAGCGATCTTGGACCGATCACAACGGTCCGGGATCGGTCGTGGCCGATCGAGATTAGGGCTTGGATCGATCGCAACCGTCGAATCGTCGCGATCTCAGACCGATCGCAACGGTCCAGGATCGGTCGTGGCCGATCGGGATCAATGCTTGGATCGATCGCAACCGTCGGATCGTCGCCGATCAGACCGATCGCCACGGTCCGAGATCGGTCGTGGCTGATCAGGATCACGGCTTCGATCGATTGCAACCGTTGGATCGTCGGCGATCGGATCGATTGCCACGGTCCGAGATCGGTCGTGGTCGATTGACATCAGGGCTTGGATCGATCGCAACCGTCGGATCGTCAGCGATCTCGGACGGATCGCAACGGTCTGGGATCGATCATGGCCGATCGGGATCAATGCTTGGATCGATCACAACCGTCGATCATCGCGATCAGACCGATCACCATGGTCCAAGATCGGTCGTGGCTGATCGGGATCACGACTTCGATCGATCGCAACCGTTGGATCGTTGGCGATCGGATCGATTGCCACGGTCCAAGATCGGTCGTGGCCGATTGAGATCAGGGCTTGGATCGATCGCAACCGTCGGATCGTCAGTGATCTCGGACCGATCGCAACGATCCGGGACCGATCGTGGCTGATCGGGATCAGGGCTTGGATTGATCGCAACCGTCGGATCATCACCGATCGGATCGATCGCCATGGTCCGAGATCGGTCGTGGTCGATCGGGATCACGGCTTCGATCGATCGCAACTGTCGGATCGTCGGCGATTGGATCGATCGCCAAGGTCGAGATCGGTCGTGGTCGATCGAGATCAGGGCTTGGATCGATCGCAATCATCGGATCGTCAGCGATCTCGGACCGATCGCAACGGTCCGAGATCGGTCGTGGCCGATCGGGATCAGGGCTTGGATCGATCGCAACCGTCGGATCGTCGCCGATCGGACCGATTGCCACGGTCCAAGATAAAATAATTTTTAATATTGCGATACATTTATTACGTCGCAATATTTTTAAAAAAAATAATAGTAATAAAAATTTTAAAAAAACATTGCGACGCAATAAATGCATCGCAATTATTTTCAAAAAATATAATTTTTATCAGTTATACTTATTAAAAAAACATTACGATGCATTAGCGATGCATTTTCCTAAAAAATAATTTTTTTAAAGAAAATAATTTTTAATTTTGCGACGCATGTATTGCATCGCAATATTTTTTAGAAAAATAATTGTATTTAAAATTTTTTAAAAAAACATTGCGATGCATTATTTGCGTCACAATTATTTTTAGAAAATTTAAATTTTATCAGTTATAAATATTTAAAAAATATTGCGACACATTTGTGACGCAATTTTTTAGAAAATATAAATTTTATCAGTTATAAATATTTAAAAAATATTGCGACGCATTTGCGATGCAATTTTCTAGAAAATAAAAATAATTTTCCTAGAGAAAATAATTTTTAATATTGTGATGCATTTATTGCGTCGCAATGTTTTTAAGAAAAATAAATGTAATAAAAAAATTAAAAAAAATATTGCGACGCAATATATGCATCGCAATTATTTTTAGAAAATATAAATTTTATCAGTTATAAATATATAAAAAATATTGCGATGCATTTGCGATGTAATTTTTTAGAAAATAAAAATAATTTTCTTAGAGAAAACAACTTTTAATATTATGACGCACTTATTGCGTTGCAAAGTTTTTAAGAAAAATAAATGTATTAAAAAAAATTTAAAAAAATTGCGACGCAATATAGGCGTCGCAATTATTTTAGAAAATATAATTTTTTATAAATATTTAAAAAATATTGTGATGCATTGGCGACGTAATTTCCTAGAAAATAAAAATTATTTTCTAAGAGAAAATAATTTTTAATATTGCGATGTATTTATTGCGTCGCAATGTTTTTAAGAAAAATAAATGTAATAAAAAATTAAAAAAATATTGCGATGCAATATATGCGTCGCAATTATTTTTTAGAAATATAATTTTTATCAGTTATAAATATTTAAAAAATATTGCGATGCATTTGCGATGCAATTTTCTAGGAAATAAAAATTATTTTTCTGTCGGACATTGGCGCCAAGTTAGCGACTCATTAGCGACGCAATTAGTTGCGTTGCTAAGTTTTGCATAAAAAATTAAAAAAGCCAAAGTAGCGATGGATTAGCGACACATTATTGCGTCGCTAATCCATAATAATAATAATAAAAATTAGCGAGTGATTAGCGACGCATATATTGCATCGCTAATCACCACTATTTAATGCTTGGTCGGGTCGGCCCCCCGCTTCCCTTCTCTTCTTCTTCCTATTCCTACCATAGCCGCCACCGTCCGTCCGCTCCTCCAGCTGCCCCCGTCCTCTACCCCAGCGGAAGCTCCCCCCACTCCGGCGGCATCCCCTCGCGACCGAGGTAAGCCCATCCTCCTTTTATTTTTTTTTAAAATAGGGTCCGGCCACGGCCACGGTCATGGCCGTCTTTTCCGGCCACGGTCGCTGCCATGGCCATCTTCTTCGGCCATGGCTGGTGCCGTGGCCGGCCGTGGCCTGGCCACGGTGGCCAGGCCACCAAAAAAAAATTACTGTTTGGGGGGGGGGGGGGGTTTCCCCACCCCCCCTTCGTCTTCTCCGACCACGGCCACGGCCGTGGCCGTCATCTCCGGCCACAGTCGATACCGTGGCCGTCTTCTCTGGCCGCGGCCGCTGCCGTGGCCGGCCGTGGCCTGCCCATCAAAAAAAAATTACTATTTGGGGGGGGGGGGGTTTCCCCACCCCCCTTTGTCTTCTCCGGCCACGGTCGCTGCCGTGGCCGGCCGTGGCCTGGCCACGGTGGCCAGGCCACCAAAAAAAAATTGATAGTTTGGGGGGGGTTTTTCCCACCCCCCCTTTGTCTTCTACGGCTACGGCCATGGCCGTGGCCTTCTTCTCCGGCCGTGGCCACGGTCGCTGTGGCTGTCTTCTCCGGCCACGGTGGCCAGGCCACCAAAAAAAAAAATTAATTGGGGGGTTTTCCCGACCCCCCCTTCCGTTCGTCTTCTCCGGCCAAGGCAGTGGTCGTGGCCGGCCATGGCCTGGCCACGGTGGCCAGGCCAAAAAAAAAAATTACAGTTTGGGGGGGGGGCACCCCACCCCCCCCCATTCGTCTTCTCCGGCCACGGCCGCTGCCATGGCCGGCCGTGGCCTAGCCACGGTTGCCAGGCCATCGAAAAAAAAAAGTTATGGGAGGGAACCCCCCTCCCGTTCATCTTCTACGGCCATGGTGGCTAGACAAAAAAAATAAAAAAAAGGTAATAGCTAGGGGGCTTTTCCCCCACCTCCGGCCCCTTCAATTAAAAAAAAAAATAACACTCATAAAAAAATTAACAAAAAAATTAGATTCTATCATATTTTATTGTTTTTAAAATATTTTCAAATAATTTGATGACAAATATAAAAAATATAAATATATTTTTAAAACATGGGCAACTTAATTTTTTTTTTAAAAAGTAACAGCTAGGGGGTTTTCTCCACCCCCCGGCCCCTTCAAAATTTTTTTTAACACTCATGAAAAAAAATTAACTAAAAATTTAGATTCTATTATTTTATTATTATTAAAATATTTTTAAATAATTTGATGACAAATATTAAAAAAATATGATCACTAATCTAATTTTTTATTAGATTAGTTATAAATTAATTAATTTATGTCATTAGTCGGAGCTCTTTGGATAGACTGATTTAGCCATCAAGCATGACTCTTTTTAAATCAACTGATTAAACTCATAAATCGTAGCTATTTAGGTCAATTAATTTAGCTTATCAGTTTTAACTTCTCAGTAAGCTGATTTTAGACCATCAACCTTGTTTCTTTAGATCATCAATCAAAACTCTATAGATAGGTCGGGCTGAATTAGCTTAGCTATTTAGGTCAACTAATTTAGCTCATTAACCATAACTCTTTAGATTAGGTAATTTCAAAATTGCAGTCGTAGCTTTTCATTTCTTTATAGTTGTTTATGCAATAATATTTATGCATTTATAGTTATTTACAATTGTTATGTCTTGATTATTTACATTCTGCTTCAAATTGAATAATGAATTAAATTATGTAATGCTAGATAGAAAGTCTTGTTGTATTATTATTTAATTTTCAGCAACAAATTAGTAGTTTCAATGATTTATATTTTAGTCTTCACAAACATTTATATTCGATACAATAATCTTAAAAAGTGAGTGACTATATATATAGAACACTATTCCTATATATGTATAATTGACAAGAAGTTAAGAATAACAAGCATAAGTTCGATTGTCTTCGGATTTCCATATTAATCACAACACTATAACCTTTAGACCCGTTTGAGAATTTGTAAGCCTTAGTCTTGCAAATTCTTAAATTGTCCTGGTGGACAGTTTGAGAATATTTTTTGCGATATGTTAGTCTATTATTAATCATCGTTGGGTGAGATTGCGGTTTGTATTTGCTCATACGTTCTCCTAGTATGGCATATATGCCATACATTTAGGAGAACATATGGGGAAATGCTGCTAAAATTTCAACGTAACCAATCGATGATAATTAATAGCAGAATAACATATCACAAAAAATATTCTTGAATGGGATAGGGCCTTACCTTTTAGACATGGAGTGAAGGTAGAATTAATTTAGGACACTTGAATTCTTGTGAAGTCTCATGATTAAATGGACCACCTTGCGGCATGACCCGAACTCAAGCCCTAGCATTAGCCTGGCATGAACCTGTGCCTCGTCCTTGCTAGCACGCCAAGGATCGTAGCGTGGCCGGGCCTTGCAGGATAGGGACCTTAGTTGTCTAAAAAAAATTGGTTCAGTTATAAATTATTTAAATGGTTGTTATTAACCTAAGTTGTGTAAAAGAAATAATTTAGTTATATATTTAGTAATGCTAATATAGTTTTATAATGTGGTTTCCTTTAATGGTTTACCAGAAATTGTATAAGTCGGTAAAAAATGAGCGGGCTCGCTTGTGGATGTATGCAAGGATAAAAGATGGCTTGCTTAATCCAAATTTTTTGAATGGATTGGAAGAATTTATCGCATTTGCATGTAGCCAACCTGAATGGATGGATGGGCCTAGGATTAGGTGCCCATGCAACTATCACAAGTGTCAGAATAAAGCCTACAGAGATGTGAAACTGTTAAGGTGCATCTGTGTAAAAAGGGGTTTGTTCCTGATTACGATGTTTGGTACTGTCATGGTGAACCAGAGGAAATTCCAGCAGTTGTTACAAGCCAACAAGTGTCAATTCCCATTGATGAACCATTTGTAAATTCTAAACACATATGAAGAAATGGTGATGAATGCATCGGGTAATGAATTCAATCAGAATACATTTATGGAAGAACCAAATCCAGATGCACAACAATTTTATGATATGTTGCGTGCTGCAAATCAAGAATTGTATCCTGGTTGTGAGGGTCATTCCAGTTGTCTACGGCTGCTCGGTTGTTGAATATTAAGGCAGAACATCGATTATCAGAAAAGGTGTTTAATTCTGTAGCTGGGTTAATCAAGAAATTTTGCCAAATGATAATGTTGTAGCAGACAGTTTTTACTCAACGAAGAAGTTATTGCGTGGGCTTGGGCTCCCGGTTAATAAGATCGATTGTTGCTTGAACAATTGTATGATATATTGGGGTGAAGACTCAGAGCTGAGATGGTAAGATTTGTGGGCAATCGAGGTACAAAAACGGCGAAGGGGGAGCTAGTACAAGTAGGAGGAAAAGTGTTCCTTACAAGAGGATGCATTACTTTCCTCTACTCCACGCCTGCAGAGATTATACAGATCTGAGGCTACAGCTGCTGATATGAGATGGCATGCCGAACATGAATCTAAAGAGGATGAAATGCGGCATCCATCAGATTCAAAAGCTTGGAAGCATTTCAATGAAAATCATCCTGATTTCGCTGAAGATATAAGGAATGTGAGATTAGGTCTTTGTACCGATGGCTTCCAACCATTGGTCAAGCGGGCAACAGTATTCATGTTGGCCTGTGATACTGACTGTATATAACCTTCCTCCATGGAAGTGCATGAAAGAGACTGCAATGTTTTTGACAGTTTTGGTTCCAGGACCATCAAATCCAAAGGAAAAGATTGATGTCTTCCTGCAACCATTGGTGGCCGAATTGAAAATATTGTGGGAAACAGGAGTCGTAGCCTACGACATTTCTATGAAACAGAATTTCATCATGAGAGCTGCTTTGATGTGGACAATAAGTGACTTCCCGGCATATGCAATGTTGTCTGGTTGGAGCACTGCTGGACGTCTGGCATGCCCTCATTGCATGTATGATTCGGATGCATTTACATTGCAGAAGAGTGGTAAGCAGTCATGGTTTGATAATCATAGGAAGTTCTTGCCCCAAATCATCCTTACAGGCGTAACTTGATCGCCTTCCGGAAGAACAAAGCAGTCACAAAATTTGCCGAACCGGTTAGGTCCGGCACGGATATTTGATACTATAGAGCATTTGGGGTTGAGGTATGCTTGGGAACCAGATGCAGATAGAATAAATGGCCGATATGTAAAGAACATAACTGGAAGAAGCGGAGTATATTTTGGGATTTGCCTTATTGGAGCACAAATCTCATCCAGCACAACTTGGATGTTATGCATATCGAGAAAAATTTCTTTGATAACATATTTAACACGGTGCTAAACATCCCGGGAAAAACAAAAGACACTGCAAAGTCAAGAGAAGAACTTAATCAGTATTGCAGAAGAGGTGATTTGAGGAGGAGTGCCGACGGACCTATCCTAAAGCCTGTTACACTCTTGACAGAAATTCACGAGAAGTTTTATGTAACTGGCTTAGAGGGTTAAAATTTCCAGATGGTTATGCCTCAAATATCGGTAGGTGTGTGGACATGCATAAGCTCAAGTTGTTCGGCATGAAGAGTCACGACTGCCATGTTTTCATGCAACGGTTATTGCCTATAGCTTTTCGTGAGTTGCTTCCGCAACATGTCTGGAAGGCATTGACGGAGCTCAGCTTGTTCTTCAAGGAGTTATCTGCCGCAGTCATTACTTCTGCATCCATGGCAAGGCTTGAGGAGGAAATTTCAATTATTTTATGCAAGCTGGAGCGAATATTTCCTTCCAGTTTTTTTGACTCAATGGAGCATTTACCGGTTCACTTGCCATACGAAGCGAGCATAGCTGGTCCCGTGCAGTATCGCTGGATGTATCCTTTCGAGAGGTAAATATATACATCATTAAGACATGTTGACATTTCAAATATTATTTCATTGCGAGAAAATTGGTTAATTTTTTGTCTCAACTTTACATATAGGTACCTTAAGAAGTTAAAAAATAATGTGCGTAATAAGGCAAGGGTTGAAGGTTCTATATGCAATGCACACTTGGTCGAAGAAGTTTCAGCTTTTGCCTCGCATTACTTTGAGGGTCACGTCCACACGAGGAGCCAAAATCTTGGTCGTAACGATGACGTATGTGTGGACGAAGGAGAACCTAATGACGGTAGAATATCAATTTTTAAAGGTATCGGCCGTTCATTTGGGGGCAGAAGTCAAGAAATCTTAGCGATATGGAGTATAATGCAGCACATTATTACATCCTAATGAACTGTAGAGAAGTCGATCCATATATTGAGTAAGTGTATACTTCAATGCTTAATTGGAACTTCTAATTTAAATTACAATATACCACAATATTTAATTGCTAACATCAGTTTTAATCCTTATCATCCCATAAGGATGTATTGTGATAGACAACGACAGATGAATCCCGACATCAGTCAAGTTGCAATTGGGACAGAAGTTAGAAACGGAGTTCGCTTACTGGTTTTATGAATTTGTGAGTAGTATCACTCAATCAATTTCAATAATGGCTTTATTTTTGAATTGGTTGTGAATAGCTTATTAATTTATAGGTAAACGGTCCATGGTCCACAACCGATAATATTTTCATTAAATGTCTATCGCAATGGCCATTGAAGACCGTAACAACCTCTACTGGCTATTTTGTTAATGGGTACAAATTTCAGATTGAACGATTAGCAGCTTCAAGAGGCACGCAGAACTGGGGCGTGTGTGTTAAAGGAGAAAGTGTTGGAGCAAATATGCAGGATTATTACGGAAAGTTAGTAGAGGTGGTTGAAGTTGAATATCCCGGTTGGCCTATGAAACGAACCGTATTGTTTCGTTGCGATTGGTTCGATCCGACAGTTCCTGTGGGCAAAAGGGTTCATAACGACTACAATTTGGTTGAAGTGAACCATCGACGAAGATTGCAGAAATATGACCCATTCATCCTTGCATCCCAAGCTCAGCAAGTGTTTTACTGCGGATATCCAAGTTTGCGCAACGACAAGCGAGATTGGTGGGCTGTTTCTAAAATCGTCCCACGTTCAACAATCGTATTAGAGGAGAGTTCATCAAGTCAATCAGCCGAGTGCCCTGCATTTCAAGAGGATGAGATGGAAATGCATGCAATTGAGGACGACACAAGGGCTCCTGAAACATCACTTAGAGATCCAAATGGTGATGTCCAAGAAATTGCGGATGCAAATGTTCGGTTTCCTTCCGATGATAATGAAACTGAATCGCAGTCCGATACGGCATCGGATGTTGAACCAACATTTCACGAAACAAATGACACCGATTAAACATAGAGGTTTTTTTAAATTCAACTTTATTTTATAAGTGTTAAATTTTTACATAGTCAATCATTAATCGTAATTTAATTGCATGAATCTTTAGTATTTTCAGTATGACGGGCAGAGGTAGATCTACCGACGACATACGGAGTGAGCAGGGACGTAGCCCTGCTGCATCAGATCACATGAGCTTTGGAGATGGAGAGTTCGGATCTCCACACATCGCACAGCCTTCGATCTCTCAGCAGTCGGCGGTGATCCTGCATTGGTATTACCATCCAGCCGATCGGCACATACCTCCGAGAGTTCTTCCACCATCGGCCGCACCGTACTTCGACTTGATGCTCATGGGCTGTAAGTATACTAATTAAAAATATATGTTTATGTTTTTAAGTCAATTACTTATAAACATGCATTTTTTTAACAGATTTATTGAGCAGCATCATGTATCCAGCCACATCAGCGCCGTATTTCAGAGGCGTGCAGATCCCAGTGGCTACGATTGGCGCCACGTATCTCCAGCCACGAGGGAGTTTTATTTTTCTGAGTTTCAGGTAAACTTATTAAATACAATTTATCACTGATATAAATTTCTTAATCTTAATAAATTCTGAAACTAACTGTTTATTTTAATGCAGAAAAAGTTTACGTGGGACCCTGCCAGCCATGATGCCATTAGGGCAGCATGGGAGGCTCTTACGGGACGCCGATACTCCGACATGCTTCATCGTTGGAGGTCATCGGGTCAGCATCCTGCGCATGTGCCAGAGGGTATTTGGCATGAGTGGCAGCAGGCCTGGCAGTCCGATGGCTGGCGCAGGAGGTCCGCATCAGCCAGCACGAACCGCCGATCCGAGAAGGGCGGTCCTGGCACGGGTCTCTCCCGCCATACTTCGGGCTCCATTTCGATTCAGGAGCACAGACGCCGTATGGTAAGAAAACATAAATATTTTAATTACTAATTTAGTTATTTACAAATATTTTATTAATATCAATTTTTTTATTGTTATAGTCTGAGCAGGAGGGCGGAGATCCTGGTGAGTTTCGTCTATTCAGGGCGACACACACCAGGAGGGACGGTTCCTGGGTCGACACGCGATCACGGGAGGTTGCGGTAAGAAATTAGCTTTATGTAGTATCTGTTTAATTTCTAAAATTTTATTTAGAGAAATTTATTAACTCATTTATTGTTGATTTTATAAATTCAAAGACACGAGTCGAGGAGCTTCGCTCCCAGGCATCGCAGGTCGACTCCACTGATGGGGAGACGCCCGTCGAACTCTCAGCAGAGGAGAGTCGCGTGTGTTTTTGGAGGCTGTTGGTGCCCAGCCACGAGACCGCAGGGTCTATGGTCTGGGCACTAGAGCTTCTGCATATTTTCCCATCAGGCCTCCAGCTCGATTTTCTGGTGATATTCCTGCCGAGCGTTTAGACGACATTCGGAGATCTATTGCGAGGAGGTTCGGCAGGACGTTCGTCAGGAGGTTCGGCAGGAGGTCGAGCAGTTCGAGCAGCGTATGCGAGGCCGGGATCAGGAGCTTGCAGACGTGCGAGATCAGATGCGTCATTTGCAGGATATGGTTAGCCGCTTGTCGCAGGGTCTCCAGCCTCCACGTGATCGTTCAGATTCTTGATGTATTTTTTTTCTTTTTATATGTTGTACATGAAAACTTCAAAATTTTAATATAATTATTTTTAGAAATTGATTATTGTTTGGATCAATATGAGTGAAGAATGTTTCGATCAATATTTAAATGTAAAAATTGTATTAACCGTTTTAATTTTTAATATTTTATATTTTTTAAAAAATTTAATTAGCGATGCATTAGCGACTGAAATTGCATCGCTAATATTTTAAAATATTATTATTAAATATTGCGACGCAATGACCTGGCATCGCAATAATTTAAAAATAATTTAATAGCGACGCATTAGCGACTCAAATTGCATCGCTATTATATCTAAAATATTTTTAATAAATATTGCGACGCAATGACCTTGCGTCGCAATATTTTAAAAAAATTTTTCTTTGCGACACATTAGCGACTCAAATTGCGTCGCTATTATATCAAAAATATTATTATTAAATATTGCAACGCAACTAAATGCGTCGCAATATTGCGATGCAATTGAATGCGTTGCAATATTGCGACGCAATTGAATGCGTCCAATATTTAATAATAATTTT
The DNA here is from genome assembly GCA_900491605.1 of Calamus simplicifolius. Lineage (NCBI taxonomy): Eukaryota > Viridiplantae > Streptophyta > Magnoliopsida > Arecales > Arecaceae > Calamus > Calamus simplicifolius. The sequence goes on along the minus strand of UESW01004577.1, from coordinate 102,979 downwards.
AAATATTAAAATTTAGTTTTAAATTTAGCGACACATTTGGATGCGTCGCAATATTGCGACGCATTGTTGCGTCGCAGAGAGTCGCAATATTGCAATTGCGACAAATGGATATTGCGACGGACATCTGAGCGACGCCGTCATTGCGTCGCTATTGCGTCGCAATAGCATGTTTAGTGACGCAATTGCGACGCATTTGGACGTCGCAATATTTTTTTCCCTTGTAGTGTTAATACTCTCTAGGCTTGATATAATCGATTTACTACCGTTCTTAATTTAAGTCATTCATCGATCACTACATCATGATAATAAGTTACACTGTGATCTATTCAAGAAATCCCCTCAGCTCTAGCAAGCCATTGACACTAGTATTCTAGGTAGAATTGATACGTGAATCTTTCTTGAGAGCAAATTTTCCTTCGATTTTTTTTGAGAATACTAATTAGTTTAATTTTGTTTTGTTTGAATTAATTCTTTAGTATTGCTTGTGTACTCTAAAATTATGCTTTGATAGCACCTACATTCTACTTCTTCAAGCTTTCAAAACACCTTTTTGTGTACTGTAAAACTATATAAGTGAGATCTTGAAGATTTTGTCTATACCACTATTAATATTTCTCTAACACCTATTTTTTTCCCTAAAAAAGTTGGTTGCTGAGATTAAACCTTCGAGAATATGCCTTTTAGAGTGTAATGCACAATTCTTCCTAATTGCAATCATTGAGGAGTGAAGGTTATGAAAATCTTCCCTTTCCATTGCAATTGTAATCTCATTTGAATCATATTGCATAGCATACTCATTTTAGAACATACATACATACATATATATATATATTCAAAAAAAAGTTGTTTAAGACAATCTTGATGCTTTTCACCCATGATTTTTGTCTCCCACAAGCATTTGAATTAACTGAATCTATTATATTATTTTGTTAAAAATGAAAGCAAGTAATCCTTACCTGCGCCTAGAGGGAAGGTGAGTTATAATGCATGAAATATTCTATAGCTTGGCATACTTTTGGCTTCACAACTCGCCATTCAACTTAATCAATAAATTACAGCAATATCCTCTCATGACGTGTGATAAAAGAAAAATTTCACGCATATGAAGCATTAATTTAGAGTAAAATATTGAGGCTACATTTGGAAGTAAAATATGGTGGAATAAAAGTTATTCAATCTGCTTATTTCAGAAAACTTAGTACATTGTAAATGCTTTATTTTTCTTATTCCCTTACACTATTTACCTTACTTGACCCTAAAATTACTTACTCCTATAAAATAGAGGAATAATTTAAGCCTCACTTTTCTCAAAATTATTTCATTCAACTCGACTATTAAAGATATTTTATTTTGCTTCCAAATGTAGTGTTTTATTTCTTATTTTCTGTTTTAAAATAAAACAAAAATAAAGACAAAGATTTGGTGATATAGTTTCTATTTTTATTTTAAAAATTTATTTCATTATTTCTAAAAAAATAAAACTAAAAATATTTATTTTTAATACTTTCAAAAATAAAATTATACTAACTTTTTGAATTGCCTCGCCCAAGGCAGCGTCACGCGTCCTCTGCTATTTGCATGAGGCATCCTGTTGTCGATGATCCCGCCTGCACCTGAGGTGCGACGCCTCAGTTCTGCCTAGGGAGCAGGATTTGCGGCCAATGATAAGACATGGGGAGCAGTGAAGAAATGATGGCGCCCGCTTTTCCCTATCCCTCAAGAGATATTCTCTCGATGCGCCTAGTGCTGATGTCATCTTCTGTGTCTTCACTTGATTACGGAAGGATTTCGAAGTAGCATAGCCTCGGGAGTACGCGCCACACCTTTGATAATTAAAAGGCGTGCGAAGGTCAGTAGTTATTACAAATTTTCACACTCCTTTCGCCCAAGGGTCAGCGGATGCGTAGCCCCTCGAGCTCAGGAGAGGGAGGGCATCTGATATGGCCGGTGGTGCCACATAAACATTAACAATGAAATTAACAGATGGTGTAAGTAGACGCAGATAGCCCTGCCTCCTCGAGGCGGCCCCGCTCTTCGACGGCCCTGTGCTTCTCCAAGTCGGCCTCAGCGGCTTCGACTTCTTCAAGTTGGCTCCTAGCGGCCCCGACTTCTCCAAGGCAGCCTCGACGGCCCTGCGCTTCACTAAGTTGGCCCCTAGCGGCTCCGACTCCTCCAAATCGGTCCTAGCGGCTCCACCTTCTTCAAGTCGGCCTCAGCGGCCCCGTGCTTCTTCAAGTCGGCTCCTAGTGGGCCCAACTCCTCCAAGTCGGCCCTAGCGGCCCCGACTTCTTCAAGTCGGCCCCAATGCTCCGCCTTTTCCAAGTTGGCCCTAGTGGCCCCGGACTACTCCAAGGCAGCTCGTACCGCCTGACAAGGTCAGGCTCACCTACCGCCTAGCCTGCGCAGCCCGACAAGGTCAGGCCACTTATCGCCTGGCCTGCACCATTGGACACTATCAGACCCACCTACCGCCTGGCCTACGCAGCCTGACAAAGCCAGGCCTACCTACCGTTTGGCCTGCGCAGCCCGACAGAGCCAGGCCTACCTGCCGCTGACCTACTTGGTCGATGGGACCAGGCCTATCAACCGTCAGACCCATGTGCTCGATGGGACCAGGCCCATCAATCAGCTCCTATTTACGTAATCACCATGAGTTTAGCAGACATTCTCTTCACTGAACTCCACGTGGCTGATCCCCAGACGGATACCGAAGGTCTATAAATGGGTAAGAGAATCTAGAATAAAGGGTACATCTATTCACAGACTCTCTAACTTAAGAAAACCCTCCGACAATCGGAGCCTTCTGTTTTCCAAAGCTTCTCCAAGCTCTCTCAACTGTGACCTCGGTTGCTAAATTGACCGTCGAAGGGTCCCTGCCGGAGCAACCTTCGGCCTTAAGAATTCTTGCAGGCCATCGCTCCGAAAAAGGCCGCACCAGCAAACAAAGTTTTTCCGATGGTTAATTCCAATGATTGAGCGTCAACACTCCTTTTACTCATCGATTGTAATTGTAATCCTCACCTTCTGCTTTCTTCTCCATGAACTCAACTCTGTTTCAACCCTTGAACTCCTTGGGTGTTCTTTACGCACGTACTACCTTTTGACTCTGACAAAGTACACTTTGTTTGACTATTCTATGGCCGCAGTTCTAAACCAAAATTCTTGAATTACTCTTGATTTATTTGACTTGTCCAAATTGTTCAGCAAATGACTGCAAATAAATTAATCAAGAACTATACAATTATCATCAGATCGTTCAGTTAACAATTTAAATGAGGCACCCAACTACCGGCACCATGCTGCATCTAATAAAAATGTTAATTCTCATAGAGGAAAACAAAACAAAATCCAAGATCATGCTCCTACATGTTTTTAGGAATAATAATCCACATGCAGCTCTATGCACCTGTCTAGGCTAAATGAAACTATATTGATCATGAAGGATGTATATAAAGCAAGGCTGCTAAATAATCATAAAAGAATTTTTCATTCTCTTTAATCAAACAAAAGAAAGCAATCTGACACTTATCAGCTAAAATACTGATGTTAAATGCTACAACAGCAAGATATAGCAAAAATGGATCATATGAATGAAATCGAATAGAGAACAAAAATATTAACCAAATGTTGGACATGTGAGCACACCCTTTTGTAAGATCAATAACAGATAAAATTGAAATAACTTGCAACAATTTTGATTAGAAAAAAGAAGAAGAAAGAAAAGGAAGCAACAATGGAGGCATGCCGGTCCTGAAAGTGCTTCATCATGATTGTTGAGTTGATCTTGTGGTAGGCTTGTTGGCATTAGGAGTTCAAGGAGATGGAGAAGGAAGGTAAGGGAGGAGGGGTTGGAGAAGGGTAAAGAAATTTAATGCAGGAAGGATGTTCCCAAGGGTCACCTACCCAACTAAATCAGTTTTAAGAGGGAAACGGGTTTGAATGAAGTGAAAACGGCCTTTGGATTCTCCATTCATCTCTTAAATTGGGTTTATTATATAATTGACCCAGTAAAAATTGGATGAACTGACCATTTTTTTTTTTTTAAATTGATGTGGTCCTGTGTGAAGCGGCAAAATCAAAGAGATTTCTTTCATGCCCTTCAAAATTACATTTTAACCAATATAATTTAAATATCAGAACTGTTTTTTTTAAAAATTTCTATCTTTTAGGTAGTGTTTGAAATAGGAAATAAGAGAAAATATTCAGGGGATATCCCCTCTTTGTTTTCCAAAAGTTATGAAGGATAGCTGGGAATAAAGTTAACCAGATGGATAATCCATGGTTAACTTAACCATGGATTATCCTCTCAATTTATTCCTTAAGTAGTGTTTGAAATAGGGGATAAAAGGGGATATCCCCTGGATATTTCCTCTTATTCCCAAAAGCTATAACTATAAATGATAGCTGGGAATAAAGTTAACCAAAAGGATAATCTATGGTTAACCATAGTTAACCATGGGATATCCCCTTAATTTATTCCTTAAGAAATACAGGAATAGCTGGTTATCCCTTCAAATAAGAGTAAAAAAGAGTTATCCTATGAATTTACCTTTTTGCATTTGATATGATCAATGGGATAGCCAAGGAATATCCCTAGGGATAGCCAAGGGATAAACTATATCCCGTACACTTATCCATAGATATATTTTTTCTATCAAACACTACTTTAGAAAATGCAAGAAGAGCTGGTTATCCCACCAAATAAGAGTAAAAAAATGTTATCCTATGGATTTACCTTTTTGCATTTGATATGATGAATGGGGTAGCCAAGAGATATCCCTAGAGATAGCCAGGGGATAAACTCTATCCTGTACACTTATCTAAGAATAATTTTTTTTCTATCAAACACTACTTAGAGGGAGAAAAAGAAGCAAACCCTATTCCATTGGTCTTGCAGCACTAACTAGAGACAAATGTGGGCCCAATCACTGCAAGAAGCGATCGAGTATTTGTATCATTCACAGCGAAAGCATACATTAATAGGACGAAATTTCTTAGCCCGTGTTATTGTACCGTGTGATTTTTTTTGTTCAATTCAATAAAAGAAAAAAACCTTCGAGAGACTGAAGATTTATGATGATATTTGTTAAGTTGCACAACAAAATTAAAAAATAATTAATTGAGGATTTCAGGGATCTAGATATTGATAGGAAGTTAATATCCATTTAATTGTTTTTTAAAGGGCATAGGGATTGAATATGATAAAAAATGCCGTATCAAATCAAATCTTCTTAACTGAATTCTTAGTTAGCTGCGAGGTTTCTTAACTGAATTCTGTTGAAATTTTTTTTTTTTTTTTCGTCCGTGTCTCGCGGCTGGGTGAGAATCCGAGCGGTGCTTCCGTGAGCGTGACCTGAGGAAGAAACGGTGGAGGGACTTGCTGGGAGACTTGTCCAGCAATACGTGGAGCACGGTGGATCTGCCAAGTAAAAGTTTTATTTTTTTCTTCCATCCTGCCTTCTTCCGCCTGATATCACCTTTCCCTTTTGAAATCATGGCTCATAGCAAAGATTTGGAGAGCATGATTAATGAAGAGATTGATGTTACAGAACCTCTCATCGATCCAGAAGAGACATCTTCATGCAAAGACTACTCCTTATGGATGGTTTTGTTCAGCACCGCTGTAGCAGTCTGCGGATCATTCGAGTTTGGTGTTTCCGTAAGTTATTGCACAAGGCCTATGGTTGGGGTTCTGTAGTCTTCGTTCTGTAGTCTTCGTCTCAAATTAATTATCATGGACTATATATATTGATCTTTTGTTGGTTTAAGATTATTTTTAAAAATACCTACTCTCTCTTCTTTTATATATATATATATATATATATCTTGATGTTATTTTCTTTCTACTTATATTAAATTATTACATTATATATATTCCGATCATATACGTCATCATTTTTTACAATTACAAAGGTATTTATTTACCTTTTTAATTTATATATCAAACTTGTTTTTAATGTGGCCTTTGCGAGTGCTATATTACATACATTTGAAAATATTTTTTAATAAAAGAAATATAAAACTATAGAAAATATTATATTAGTTTAAAAGAATTATACTTCACTCAGTTTAATCCAATATGTTTCTATGATATTGACTGTAGTTTGACTCTCTAGGTTTGTACGTTTTGCTATTTTCTTTTCTTTTTGTGCTCATTTTGTATCCAACATTCGGCTATTTCTATTCTTTTACCCCTTTTTTTAGCTTTCATTTAATAGTGAAGCTTTGGTTCTTTTTTTTTCTTTTATTTTTTTTCATTTTTCATTTTTGTTTCCTGATAAGGGGTGAAATTATCATTGCATTAATGCTTGTGCACATGACAATTGGGTCGAGTCCAATCCCAACATCCTGTCGGCCAACTGTCACATCCACAAGGCGGCAAAGCCCCCGACAAATCGAGCCATCTTCGTACCTCGGCGAGCCCGAGCCATATTCGTACCTCGATAACCCAAGCTATTCTCATACCTTGGCAGCCCGAGCCATCTTCGTACCTCGACAAGACGAGCCATCTTCGTACCTCGACAAGACGAGCCATCCTAATACCTTGACAAGCCGAGCCATCCTGTACCTCAAAAAACCAAGTTGTCTCTTGCCCCGGCCAGACCGAGGCACTCGAATACCCCTGCGGAATCCAGTGCGAGAGAGTTCAAATTCACAATAACTGAATAAGATTCCAAACGGAGAATCATGCCAGAAGTGACCTAAGGGTCATAGGAGTGGCCTAGAACCTACATAATCGCTAAATCTCTAGCATCAACCAGCTCTCCTAGCCGTCGATCCTCTAACTGGCAAGATATGGATCCTACTGGCCTCGTAACAAACTTGATTTGAATTCGTTTCGAATCTCAACAGCTTTCAGACCCCCGCAACGCGCCCAAGGTATTAGGTGATCGCCTATAATACCACAGCCCTCAAATCTCTCAAGTACGCATGCATTCACCGCTTTCATATTGAAAAGCTCCATTGAAGCTCCATCAGAGCTCGGTTCTCTCGAGAGAACACCCATTTAGGGGAACCTTCTGCGAGATTCTTCTTCTCATATCTGCTTGCTGTGATCCCTTTGCATACGGATTGACTTGCAGGTTCCACCCGGGTGACGAGACCTGCGTCCGGACCCAGAACTAGAGCGCACCTGAGTCAGAGAACGGATTTCCGTGGCAACATTTCCATTTTATTTTTTTTTCATTTTTCACTTCCATTTATCACATTTTAATTTTTTGTTTCCTTTTTTTCACTTTCATTATATACCTAATGTTTTCCTTATTTTTTTGTTTTTAACTTTTTATTTTTTTTCTTTTATTTAAGAATAAAAGTTTCTCTCTTTTTCCATTTTTTATCATTTTCACCGTCATTACATAACGAATGCTTGATTTTTTTTTTCATTTTTTTGCTTTCATTTTATATTTTTATATTTTTCTTTGATTTTTCAATGAGTCATATTTTTTAAATTTAAATTTAATAGTATAAAAATAAAAATATATAAATTTACTTTTTATTTTTTTATATCTTATATTAGTGCTTGCCCATCTCATAGGCATATTCTTGGTCTCTCTCTCTCTCTCTCTCTATATATATATATATATATATAACTTCTTTATCATCAGCTTCTTTGGATTATTGCTTGGCTCAACTAGGCATGGTTCTATGCAGAATGGCTACACTGCACCAACTCAATTTTCGTTAAGGGAAGATATGGGCCTCACTATGTCTGAGGTTTGTGCACCTTATTTTTCTCTTTAATGCTCTTTAATGCTGTGATAGAATATCTAGTGGAATATATTATGATCCTCAATTATAGTATAGATGAAGATACTTTTTTGAGAAATGCATACTCGTATCCTTTTCCTCTTTTTCTTTTTGTTGCCTCTCTTATTTAAAATATTTATTATATATTTCTAAGAAGATTTCTTTGGTTTTTAATTTGTATGTGTGTTTGATATAATATCTTATCTTACATCTCTGTACGCTAGAATAAACAAATTTCACTCTGCATTGTTCACAAAATTTCAGTCTTTTCAGCTTACAGTCATTCCATAATATCTATGAGCACATGTTCCTCCTCTCAACTTCTAGGATATTTTCAGACTGATGGCTTTGCAGCACTCATATTGCCTTCTCAGGAAACCATCACTCCCCAACCCTTTTGAATGTTTATACTGACATATTTTGACATGTAAGATCAGAAACCAAGACTCATGAACTAATCAACCTCTTTTCTCTGATTAATTTGTTCCATTTTTTGTTTGTGCTAAAACAATCATCAGTCACACCTAAATAATTTTTCGTAACTTGGAAGTATGACTCCTATAGGTCAGAAAATCTGTTACTTTAATTTCTCTACTATTATCTTTTCAATATATATCTGATATGAGATTAAACACTCATCGATATAAATTCTCATACTTTCACTATACAAAATCTAACTTTATAGTCCATCCTTAAGTGGCATTACCAATGTCCCTCCATTAATAGTTCATGCATAATCAAAATCAAGGGCATAAATTATGCTTCCTATGTAAGAAGTCAAGTCCACACCAGTAACTCTTTTGACAGCCTAAAAGAAGGTTCAATTTTTAACACAGTTTCGCATTATTTTATGTGAGGTTTTTGTTAACAGATGCGCCTCCTTATGCTAACTGTGAGTATACCTGTTGATGCCATTCTTGCAGTTTTCATTCTTTGGCTCCATAATGACTGTTGGTGCCATGATTGGAGCTATTGCAAGTGGTCGTATCACTGATTTATCTGGCCGTAAAGGAGTAAGAAAAGAAGCACTGATCTTCCTTAGCATCACTCTTTATGTTTTTATGATTTGGCTTATTTCGTTGGAAGCAGGCAATGAGAGTATCAGCCATCGTCTGCATTATGGATTTCTTGGAATTTACTTTGCTCAAGTTTGTTTCTCACCTTTGTTAATTTTTGTGCTTATGTTCTTAAATTCCGAGACAAATTAATGACACATGCTTACATTCTACCATGCATAGGATGCGCCTTCACTCTACTTTGGGAGACTTCTCACGGGCATTGGGACTGGACTTTTTTCTTATGTGGTATGCTTCTTTCAATGGCATCCATAATGCTCCAGTCATCGAGCTAAAAATAAGTATTCAACCCTTAAAACAACCTACGCTTGGCACTCAAGTCCATGTAATTGTGTGGTTGAGAGGGATACATTGTTATAAAGCCTCAGTGCTCATTTTAATTAGTTCCATATCTTCTGCAGTTTAAAGCAGTATCTAATAAAGTTGTCGAGTAGACTTGAGAAACATCCTAGTGATGATAATTGTCAATTTGCTTCTGAGCAGGTGCCAGTTTACATAGCAGAGATTGCACCCAAACATCTTAGAGGAGCTCTCACAACCTTAAACGAGGTAGTAGAATTTTGTAGCAACTGACAAGATAGATAACAAAAGACGCTCATGTCTGCATGCTTTAACTGCAGCTATTAATCTCTTTCGGACAATTAGCCTGTTATATAGTTGGAACGCTAGTCACATGGCGCACACTGGTCGTAGTGGGTGAGTCCAGAATCCATCCATTACTTCGTGAGAAAAGATCAGATAAAATCTTATCCAATATTTTAACATTGATGTCAAAAATAGCTGATCCACTTAAAATTTTCATGCAGGGATTCTTCCATGCGTTGTTATTCTTGTGGGTATCTGTTTCATCCCAGAGTCTCCTAGATGGCTGGTGAGACATTAATTGCATGCAATTACCAATTAAACTAGCAAAGCATATGGGACGAGCAAGTCTCACATTTTTAGTCCATTAATAATCTCAGGCAAAGGTGGGACGGGAGGATGAATCCGAGGCTGCATTGCAAAGCCTACGTGGAAAGGATGCTGACATCTCTCAGGAAGCTGCAGACGTTCAGGTTCATACTTGAACCCGTTAACGTTGATAAGTATAATAGTCCACAACTTTTTAAGTTTCAACGTCATAAAAAAAGAACAAATTTCTCCACAGGAATATGTGAAAACTCTCCAAAGCCTTCCTGGGGCTAGGATTTCAGAGCTATTCCAAGGGACATATATCCGTTCCATCACCGTAAGCAACCTTCCAACTTAATACTTCATGGTTTCGTCATTCTCTCTTCTTCTCATCCCTGGAATCTTGATGAGGTCTTTCAGATTGGTGTTGGCCTGATGGTGTTTCAACAATTTGGTGGCTACAATGGAATTGCATTCTATGCCAGTGAAATATTTGTGTCTGCAGGTATGATAAGAGCTCTGAATACACTTTGCATGCTTAACCTACGAAGGCAACTTTCCAAGTGGTTCAAATTCAAGCTTAGCTTATGTAAGTAATATGCTAATTGCTATTTTTTGACTGCAGGATTTGCTTCAGGTAGTCTTGGAATCACTTTGCTGGGACTTATTCAGGTTCCTAGCTAGCCTTTCTGAATTCATGTCTTTATTGATCACCCTATAGAATCATGCATCATATAATACTGCTTTGTTTAACAGATTCCTTTTACAATAATGGGTGTCCTTTTGATCGATAAGAGTGGAAGAAGGCCTCTCCTAATGGTATATAGATTAATCACAACATTTTTCGAATTTGAAAACTATTGTGATGCAAGATCTTTAAGACAGTAAACTTCTTCTGTAATTTAGGTTTCTGCAGCAGGGACTTGTTTCAGTGCTTTTATGACTGCATTGTCATTCTGCTTCAAGGTAACTCTCATGTTTGTGGTCCTCCATATCAGCGCTTGATATGGATTTTAAAAATAACATCATGATGATTCTGGAAACAGGAGCGAGGAATTTACGTGGATTGGGTCCCTCTGCAAGCTCTTGTTGGCATATTGGTAAGCAAAGGCATTGTGCCAAACAATTTTCTCACTAATGGAGGTTGCAAATACGTTGAATGTAACAAAAGTTTTTAAGTTTATTCGACTTCTGGAACATGTTGTCAAAAGGAAAAAAAAAAAAAAACGAGGCAAATCCAACAAGGATATGTCATCACAAATTAGTTAGGGAATCGATGTTTGTATAGTTTCTAATAATTTCCTTGGGTAAAACATTTTTTTTGGGAGAACTTCTGATTATATTTTCACTAATGAAACAGGGCTTTGTGTCATTTTACTCAATAGGAATGGGACCCCTTCCTTGGGTTATAATGTCTGAGGTAAGAGAATGTTGCTAGTCCATTTCTTGGTTAATATTGAGATCCTGAACGCTAAGGCTGCGCATAGAATTGCACTGAAACTGGATTTCTTGCAGATATTCCCAATCCACATTAAAGGAATAGCTGGAAGCTTAGTGACTCTGGTGAATTGGTTTTGTTCGTGGATAGTTTCATATGCTTTCAATTTTCTTATGGCCTGGAGTTCTACAGGTAAGAATATACTGAAAAATTGATGCTAAGAATGAATATACTCAACTCATCCAATTCTTTTCCTAACTATATGAGGTCGGCTACATGAATCTGCTTCCTCCACTCTCCTCTATTTAGGAATAAGTCGATATTCAAATTATAAATAGTTATATCTTTTTTAATTATTTTTATCCATGTTAGTTTAGGTCTACCTGTCCTTACGATGGATTGTTAAAAGATCACTCTTTCTAACTGGAGCATCTAAAGGTCTTCGTTGTAGTTTTTCTCATTTATCTTCAATTGGGGCTACTCCTATCATTTCTTTATTTTTAATTCTATCTTTTAAAGTTTTATCACATATTCATCTTAACATACACATTTCTGTTACACTTAATTTATTTACATGTTGTTTCAATATTGCCCAACACTCTGTTCCATATAGCATAGCTAGCGTAATAGCAATTTTATAGATTTTTTTTTAATTTTAATAGAATGCGCCGATTATACAATACTCTTGAAGTATTCTCCACTTAATCTATCCTCTTTAACTCTATGATTCACATCTTCACCTTCTTGTTGGATAATGGATCCCAAATACCTAAATTTTTATTCCTTGATATCTCTTGGCCTTCATTTGTATTTCTACTCCCACTAAAATTATATTTTATGTATTTAGTTTTAGTTCTACTAATCTTAAAACCTTTATATTCTAAAGCCTCTCTTCAAATCTCTAGTTTAGCATTTACTCTAGATTTAATTTTATTAATCAATACTAAATCGTTTACAAATAATAAACTCCATGGGATATCATTTTGAATATTTGGTTAAGTCATTCATAACTAATTCAAAAAAATACAGACTTAAGGTAGATCCTTGATGTAAACCTAAAGTAATTGAAAACTCACTAGTTTCTTCTATTATTGTTTTAACAATAGTTATTGCTTTATATGTACCTTTTGATAACTCTTTTTTTTTTCTCTAAAACCCACCATATTATTTCTCTAGGTATTCTACCATATGCTTTCTCTAAATCAATAAAGACTATATAATATTTTTTCTTTTCCCTATATCTCTCCATCAATCTTTTTAATAAATAATTAGCTTTCAAGGTTGATCTTTCAGGCATAAATCCAAATTAATTATTTGACACTAAAGTTTCAGCTCTTATTCGATTTTCTATTACTCTCTTCTATAATTTCATTTGTGACCATCAGTTTAATCCCTTTATAATTTGCATAGTTTTAAAATATTTTTTATTTTTATTTTTTTATATGGGTATTAATATGCTTTTTCTTCAATCATCCGACATTTTTTAGTTGCTACAATTTTGTTAAATAAATTGGTTAACCACATGACTCTAATTTTTTTTAAGTCTTTCTAAACCTCAATAGGGATCTTATCTGGCCCTAATGCCTTTGCATTTTTTATTTTACTCAAAGCCTTTTTAACCTCAAGCATGCTAAATCTATAAAAAAATTATGTTCATTTGTTACTCCTAGATTATCACATTCTTCTACCCTTAAATTTACTAAATTATTTTATTTAATAATTTTTAAAATAACTTTTTCATCGTTCTTTATATCTTCTTCTTTTAATAAGACTCTTTCATCATCTTCATCCTTAATACATTTAATATAATTCAATCCTTTATTTTCTTTTCTCTTAGTTTTTCTAGTTTATATATAGTCTTTTTACTTTCTTTTGTATCTAGTTTATTATATAAATCATCATAGGCTTTAAGTTTGGCGTTACTTACCACCTTTTTAGCTTCTTTCTTTGCATTCCTATACTTTTTAAGACTTTCTTTATCTCTAGCCTCTTGCCAAATTTTATAGTTTGTCCTTTCAATCTTGATGTCAGCTTGAACTTACTCGTTCCACTAAAATTTTTCTTTCTACTAGTCCTACTCCTTTTGATTCTTCTAGAACTTTTTTTAGCATATTTTTTATGTATTAGGATCACTATCTATATTCATAGTCATTACTCTTACTAACTTTTCTTTAAATAATTCTAGTTTTTTCTTCTTTCAATTCCATCATTTAATTTTTGGATTAATAATTTATATTTTACTCTATATTTTATTTTTATCCATTTGTTTGCTACCATTATCCTATGTTGTAAAGTTAAACTTTCTTCTGAAATAATTTTATAGTTTTTGCATGTTATTTTATCTACCTTTCTGTTAAGAAAAAGTTTATTTGACTTTTATTAGATCCACTTTTAAATCTTATTAAATATTTATTTTACTTTTTGAAATAAGTGTTTGCTATTGTTAGATCGTACGCCATTGCAAAAACTAATAAGCTTATATTTCTTCATTCCTATCTCTAAATTCATATCCTTCATGTACCGTTTCATATCCATTCCTCTATTTTTCTACATGTCCATTAAATCTCCTTCCATATATCTTTTTTTCTTATGATATTTCTTGCATTACTTAATTTATATCTTTCCAAAATTATGTCTTAGTTTATTGGTCTAATCATTCTTGTGGTGCATATGCACTAATTATGTTAATTATATTATTCTTAATTATAAGTTTTAGTGATATAGCCAGGTCTCCTTTTTTAGTTATCTTAACAACATATTTCTTAAAATTTTTATTATAATTATTTTTACTTCATTTTTTTTGTTTTATAGTGTAATATAATTTATATTTTGTATTTTTATTTCTCTAGATCTTTCACTTATTCATTTAGTTTCTTGTAAGCATATTATATTTATTTTTCTCTTAATCACAGTGTTAACTATCTTTATAGCTTTACCTGTTAGTGTTCCTATGTTCCAAGTTGCTACTCTAAGCTGACTATCATGGACTAATTTTTTTACCCATACTCATTCGTAGTGTAGGAACCCTTGCTCACTTATTACTGCATTCGGCGCTAGTAGGGTGCCCCTTACCCATTTTCATAACATCCGGAGGTAGATGCAATGCGTCTCTTAATTGAAACGTTCTAACCATTTGCATAGTTTGATTTAGTAGATTCATGTTTAAAGAATATGACAGAGTTTTACGAGGTTGGCTGTCAGCTACCTAACCCATCCCTCCTTCTTTATCCGAGCTTGGGACCGGCCTTGGGATCGGCCTTGGTGGAGTTATACTAAGAATGAATATACTTAATATTATTTCATTGTTTCTCAAAGAATATACTGAATGATTGATGTATCCTGATTCATATCTTGCATTAGATCTTAGCAATGATATTTGCCATTTAAGTATAAGCAAGAAATTAGCATCTAATATTTAGCCAGCAATGGCTAAATAAATCTGCATGTATCTTAGTAGGTTTGCTTCCTAGTTTTTTGTTAGTAACTACAAGTGCAATTTTTCACTCAAAAAAAATAGATGCAATTTAGAATTTATCAGTATCCAAGTATAGAAGGGTAGGTCATATCTCCATGACTGAATATTTTCAAATTATCTGATTTGAAGCAACAGACCAAACATTCCAATCAGAGAGAGTAAAAATTTTTAGATATAATTTGACTACTTTTTTTTCAATCGTATGTAACCTGAGGAATCTTATATAACATTCCTTTCCTCCAAAGGAAAAAGAAATAATAAATCACTTTGGCTAGCAGTTTACATAATGTAACATGATTCAAACTAGTTGGGGAATAAGACATTATAAATTATTTCAAAGCATTACATTAAATGGCACAATGTTGTGTGAATGGAAATTTATCTAAAATTTTCTCAACTTTCATTTGTTTGATATGTTGTTTTGCTTTCAGGTACCTTTTTTGTCTTCTTTGCTTCTTGTGCGATATCTATTATATTTATTGCGAAGATAGTACCCGAAACAAAAGGCAAGACTTTGGAAGAGATTGAAGCGTCCCTGAAATCTCATGGATGAACATTTTTGGTCTTCTCTGCTTGTGTGATGTTAGTTATGTTTATTGTCAAAGTACTACCAGAAACAAAAGGTAGGACTTTGGAAGAGATGCTTGAATCCATATAATTCCATGGATGGACATTTTTGGCAAAAAAAAAATTCGGTTGGACTTTTTTGTTTGTGTGGATACAAATGAACATTCCCTCCAATATACTGATAAAGAATAAAGAAGAGAGATTTGAAAGGAGGATTGCAATGAGTTTGGAATGCGTTGGGGTCTCATGGCCAGATTAATTTTTTAGATAAAATTAAGTGCTCCACTTTTGTTTTCTCTGAACAAGTATTAGATTACAGCTAAAAATTTGACAATTGTTTCATCAGCACTTTAAAGCTCATCTCAAGTTCCTCAAGTACTCTATCTAGATGCTAGCCATATTAGCATATTACAAGAATTTTGGTTTTAGCGACGCCCATTAGTGATGCCCATTAGCACGCATTACTAATCTAGTGCGTATGTGCCGAACCTCCTTGGGCCGTGCTCCGATCTAGGGCGCGCAGCCCTCTAGCCCCCCTCGCTGCCCCTCTCTTCTCCCCCCGGCCTCCTGTCGGCCCCCCTTGGCCCTCAGCCCCTGGCCTCCCAACCCCCTTGGCCCCTCGTCTTACTCCCACGGCTCCGTCCCCATCCTAGCCACCTCGACCCCCGGCTACCCCGTTGGCCCCCGGCCCCCTGGCCCGTTGGCCCCCTAGCTGCTCGGCTTCCCCCTTCGGCTGCCCCTTGATCGGTTTCATCTCAGCCCTCGATCGGTCAAAACCTTCTTTGTTTGAGTTCTTTCACAAGAAATATAAATTTGTGGGGCCAAAACAGCTTTCAGTAGAGCAAGAACTTCCAAAGTTTCTGAAATTTTTGCACATTAGATTAGACACATAAATAAGCAATGAGTGTTTGCCATGCTATGGGTACTATATTCTTCACTCTTTAGCTATGGCCCGGTCTGATTGATGTTGAGATATATCATTTCTGTAATTAGTTAGGTCAGATTAAAGGCAAATAAACATTTTTTAGATCCAAACTCAATATTGTATAGAAATCAAATCTAGGATTTGGATACTACTTAATCCCTTAGGTCAAGTGAATAAGACTTGTTTTTCTTAAGCTTTGGCCGGTTAAAAATGAGAGTGATTTGGCTTGTTCCTTGCCTCTCTTAATAACAGAGGATTAGGTCGAAGCTAGACATGGGTATATGATAAATAGATGTCATCATTATTTGATTTATTGGTTTCTTCCATATTCCTACTTGATAGTTGATGCACATTTACTTATATTGTGAAACCACGCCCATGGTACCAAATCATCAATAGATTCTTCCTATAAAGTCCTCATGAGTCACACATGTTGCACCTCCTGCTTGGCAGCTGGTTTCTAAAAATTATTGGCAACATTTCAGCCTCAAGTTTGTAGATAATTTGAACAGGAACATTATAGAGGAGACTTAACACCTGTTGATGAGAATTTTCAGCTAACCCCTCCCAATCTCAAGGATGAATCAACAGGATCTTCATTCCCTACCAAGAGCTTTGCAATCTGAAACTGAGTGTTGGCAATGAAGAAGGATAGAGCCTTTTTCTCTGCGATACGGTTCGGTACGTGAAGCATAAAGGAGGTATGGGACGCCATCGACTCGCTAACAAATGATATCCAACGAGATATTAGGAATGATGATCTTGAAATCAAATATATTTGTATTTTTATATTATATATATATATATATATATATATTATTTTATATTTTAATATAAAAGATGAATGTTTATAAAAATTGAAAATATGTTATGAGG
Source organism: Calamus simplicifolius (assembly GCA_900491605.1). NCBI lineage: Eukaryota > Viridiplantae > Streptophyta > Magnoliopsida > Arecales > Arecaceae > Calamus > Calamus simplicifolius. The sequence continues at coordinate 85,985 of UESW01004577.1, read as the reverse complement.
CTGTAATTTTAGTATAACATATAAAAATGATTAAAATTATGGCTAATATATTTAAACATATTCATGATGGATGAAAGTATGGATCTTCTATTGCTAATCACTAAACATTACGAATATGATAGCCTTATTTAGATTGTTGTGTAGAGACACTTAGTGGAGGTATTATATATAATAAGATTATATAAGATTTGATAACATAATTTGAATATTTATTTAAGTATCGTTATAAAGAATTTAATTTATATCACAAGATGATTTTATGTACATCGACTTTAATCCTGACTTAATCACATACTCCTTGATATTTACTGGATCTTTATGATTTGTTGGTTCAAATCCATTTGATGTTGAGCCCAATACTTACATTTTGGAGATTCAATAACACGTTACAGATATGGAATCCATGGCTTTCTTTAATAAGTAGAGGGGTAAAATAATTATTTCATCTAGCTCTAATTATGAATTAATTACAGAGGGTTGAATTACATGTAATGATTATATCAATGGATAACTCAAAATTATATAAATTTTATTATATAATTTTAAATTTATGAAGAATTTATTTTATGTTTAATATTTTTAATAATATGATTATTAAAAATTAAAAATAATTAAATAATAAATTTGATTTATTATTTATAATTAACATTAGATATTTAAATTAATAATATCTAAACTTATTAAATAAGATTTGATAATTTAGATATTATTATATTTAATTTAGTTATTATTTTAAATTAGTCATAAATAAGGGGTTGACGTGCATGTAGAGGATTGTCCTCATGTGGTCAAAATAATTGTAACAAATAAATGTTATCTAATTAAATAAAAATATAATAAAATAAAATAAATTTTTTTGGTTCATCTGGAGCCTATAAATATGGTATAAGGTGGATTTTCAAAGAACAGGACACAATAAAAGAAAAGTTTCTCTCTTTCTCTTTCTCCTTGGCCTGTAACTCTCATAGCTTCAAATCCAGCATTAGGGCACATCTCCTTCAAGATCTCAATATTTTTGTATGTTTTATGTGTAAAAAAAATTATATGATAATTTATTTGATATGATGATATTAATTTTATCCATGCTAAATGCAAATCATCATACATGTCAGCATCAGCTAATGCCGTGCCCTCTTCTCTTGAAAGCAAAGTCAATGTTGGAATCCAGTCAGTGCCGTCATTCCTTTTAGTCTCTATTGTCCTCGAAAAATTTTTAGTGTACAAAATCAAAGTCACGACCTCCACCAAGAGAGAGATGCCTAAATTTTTTATGCTCAATTGAAGCCTAAAGTTTCCATCATTTGTCACCTTTAACATACTTTTCCCACATCTTTGGTTTTTCGTATTGCACACCAAGATTTTAATTAGTCTATAATGTTAGTCACATGATTTTTTTTTGACACATCAAAATTTTCAAGGACTTGACTCTCAAATTTGTATTTTTTTCCATCTAAATCTCATTCTATACTCTTTAAATTAAGCACTCACTTCTTTCAAAAAAAAAGGAGAACATACTCACTTCTTTTGTTAAGTTTTATTTTTTGAAATATTTTAATTGTCAAAACAACGGTGAATGTGTTAGGTTAGGCTATGAAAGAGATTTTCGGATCTAATATAATTAGAACCCATTTGAATGGTCCATGCTAACATGACACCAAATTTTAATTACTCATATTTTTAATTTTGATTCAATATTTAAATTTAATTTTGACTAGAACCCATTCCAGTCAATTGCTCTAATATACAAAATCCGAAGGTTTGACCATAAGGTTTTACATGCCTAATTTTACATCATAAGGCCTATTCTAGGTTTTTCTTTTGAATAGTATCCTTAAAAGTGTATGATTTCTTGTAATATCAAGTGTAATCAAATATCTGTGTTCCAAGAATGGATTTTAGTTTCCCTAAATATATTAATATATCTAACAACTTTGTGTTTAATTGCTATTGGATCAGTAATTATTTGATGCATTATAATATCAAGGTCATAGTTGTTCAAAAATAAACATGTTGCTTGCTCTTTTGGGCACCTAGGTGGCAAACAATAGACTTATGATGCCTTGGCACATATGTTCTATAAATTATTAGGTTATCTGTAATGCAATTCCTCATGCATTATCTCCTAATATTATTATGGTAGAAGGAAGCTTGCAATCACTTATAACATGGCACACTCTCTATATTGGGTTAGAAGGCTCTTCCGTCTTAGCTCAACTTCTACGACATTTTGGTGACAAGAAATTTTCTGTCATAGAACAAAGGAAGATCAAAATTAAATAATCCTTATTAGAGCAATTTTTAGGCTAGAAAAGTTAATCATCTCCATATGGTCTAAACCTAGAACAATGGGAAAATAAAGTCAAGCCTCTCATATAAGCTTTGGGTCAATCTCAACCATGATATGTTGTACCGATCGATATGCCATCATACTAGGCATATCATACCATACCAGACATATTATATCATATCACATTGAACCATACCATACCAAAAGTATTGATACTATGTTAGAATTTTATCAGTATGTCTCTTGATACTGAGACAATGAACCACGATCTTAATCTATTTATAATTTGTATTCTCCATTGTTGATGAATTTGATGGGTTTTAATGTTTCAGATTATAGGAAATAGATATACATCATGCAAAATATGAACCTATGAAGTAATGGCAAGGTTTTAAATTTGTGTTTATGGAGACATCCAAGCATATCTTGGACTTTCCATCGTCACACCTTATCATTTAATTCATTATATCTTAAAAGATATCCTCGACAATATGAATCTATCTAGAATATTCTATAGACATTTGAAGTGTTTATAAAAGCAAGTCTTTGAAATGTTTGTTGCATTAATCGAAAGATGAAACTTAGAGCGATTGACAATGACATTAAGATCTACTTCCAACATTCCTTAGGATATGTACCATACCATCTTGCCTAATATTAGAGACACACTATGTTAGTGACCTCCTCCATTAGTAATGACTCCTCAATTTGAAGCACTCATATCATGAAGTGGTCACTTGGATGATCCATATATTAGGTATGAATGGTATGGGATATATCCTAAGAATGTTATTTGTTTTAAACATGAAGATTTCTTGTAATAAAGATTATTTACGTAGAAGTTACCTCCTATAGGTATATTATTTCCATTAACCTTTATATTTATTTATTATTTTTAAGATCATATTTCATTTAACTCCCTGGCTTAGTTGTTCCTCTGAATAAACATGGTTCCTTATGTCAATTTTTTTGCCTTGCATCTTTGTTTAGTCTCTTAGCAAGTCTTGATAAATATAAGATTTGTTCTTTGCTTGCATGATCTTAAGCTGCTACAATTTTGGTGCTAATGGCAATAGGCCATACGGTTTTCATGACAAGTATATTGTTTGTCTAAATTTACCCTAAAACAAAAATTTAAACACTAATTTTTAAAGTTTTGATGTCAAGACATCAATCATGAAATTTACCATATCCTTCTAGGTTGCTTTCTTGTATTTGGTTCCAAATAAGATAAGGTGGAATATGACTAGTTATGCCTATTAAATATTGATGCCACAAATGTTTCTACTTTTTATTTGGCTGTAAATTCTAGAATAGCTTTGCATAAGGTATTGTCCAATAGAGAAAAAGATGGCATAAACAATGATTTTATGCTTAAATGTTATAATAAATTTTCTTAAAATAGTTATTTGTAGAATAAGAAAGTTTGACTAGCACAAATATTCTTTGGTCATGTATATTTTTCAAAAGTTGTTTGAAAACTAAAGACTTATCCCAAGCTCTTACTTTTTTTCTGACCAAGTTGTATAGTTATGCTTTATCGCCAAGCCCTTATTTAATAATAGAAGGCTCGACAATGATCACAATGACAACATCAATGATGATGATCATGAACCATCCTAAAATCTTTAGTATGCCTAGCTTGGTAATAACATTAAAATTTATGTATACAAATATAAAAAATAATATATATAACTTTAGGAGGGTCAAATAGACTTGTGTTGTTTCACTTCATTTAGTTATGGGTCAAATTGTTTGACCTAAACTTTAAATGGATCAAATATGTGTCCAAGGGTCTAACCCGGTGTTTGGTCAAACTAGGTAGAGCTAATGTTTCATACATTATGGTCCTAGCTTAATACTCTCTAGGCTTGTTCTAATCGATTTACTACCATTCTTAATTTAAGTCATTCATTGATCACTACATAATGATAATAAGTTACACTGTGATCTATTCAAGAAATCCCCTCAGCTCTAGCAAGTCATTGACGCTAGTATTCTAGGTAGAATTGATACGTGAATCTTTCTTGAGAGCAAATTTTCTTTGATTTTTATTTTGAGAATACTAATTAGTTTTTTTTTTGTTTGAATTCTTTATTACTGCTTGTGTTCTCTAAAATTATGCTTTGATAGCACCTACATTCTACTTTCTTCAAGCTTTCAAAACACCTTTTTGTGTACTCAAACTATACAAGTGAGATATTGAAGATTTTTGTCTATACCACTATTAATATTTCACTAACACCTATTTTTTTCCCTAAAAATCAGTACATTGTAAATGCTTTATTTTTTTTATTCTCTTACACTATTTACCTTACTTGACCCTAAATTACTTACTCCTATAAAATAGAGGAATAATTTAAGCCTCACTTTCTCAAAATTATTTCATTCAACTCGACTATTAAAGATATTTTATTTTGCTTCCAAATGTCGTGTTTTATTTCTTATTTTCTATTTTAAAATAAAACTAAAAATAAAGACAAAAATTTGGTGATATAGTTTCTATTTTTATTTTTAAAATTTATTTTCTTTATTTCTGAAAAAAATAAAACTAAAAATATTTATTTTTAATACTTTTAAAAATAAAATTATACTGACTTTTTGAATTGCCTTGCCTAAGGCAGCGCCACGCGGTCCTCTGATATTTGCATGAGGCATCCTGTTGTTGATGATCCCGCCAGCACCTGAGGTGCGATGCCTCAGTTCGGCCTAGGGAGCAGGATTTGTGGCCAATGATAAGATATGGGGAGCAGTGAAGAAATGATGGCACCCACTTTTCCCCATCCCTCCTGTGTCTTCACTTGATTACGGAAGGATTTTGAAGTATCATAGCCTCGGAAGTACGTGCCACACCTCTGATAATTAAAGGCGCGCGAAGGCCAATAGTTATTACAAATTTTCACTCCTTTCGTCCAAGGGTCAACGGATGCGTAGCCCCTCGAGCTCAGGAGTGGGAGGGCATCTGATATGGCCGGTGGTGCCACATAAACATTAACGATGAAATTAACTGACAGAGTAAGCAGACGCAGACAACCCTGCCTCCTCGAGGTGGCCCCGCTCTTTGACGTCCCCGCGCTTCTCCAAGTCGGTCTCAGCGGTCCGACTTCTTCAAGTTGGCTCCTAGCGGCCCCGACTTCTCCAAGGTAGCCTCGATGGTCCCGTGCTTCGCCAAGTCGGCCCCTAGCGGCTCCGACTCCACCAAGTCGGTCCTAGCGGCCCCGCCTTCTTCAAGTCGGCCTCAGCGGCCCCGTGCTTCTTCAATTCGGCCCCTAGTGGGCCCAACTCCTTCAAGTCAGCCCTAACGGCCCCGACTTCTCCAAGTCGGCCCCAACAGCCCCACCTTTTCCAAGTCGCCCCAGTGGTCCCGACTTCTCCAAGGCAGCTCGTGCTGCCTGACAAGGTCAGGCCCACCTACCACCTAGCTTGTGCAGCTCGACAAAGTCAGGCCCACTTATCGTCTGGCCTGCACCACCTGACACTATCAGACCCACCTATCGCTTGGCCTGCGCAGCCCGACAGAGCCAAGTCCACCTACCGTATGGCCTGCGCAGCCCGACAGAGCCAGGCCCACCTACCGCCTGACCTACTTGGTTGATAGGACCAGGCCTACCAATCGTCAGACCCATATGCTCGATGGGACTAGTCCCACCAACCAGCTCCTATTTACGTAATCACCATGAGTTTAGTAGATATTCCTCTTCACTAAACTCTATGTGGCTGATCCCCAGACAGATACTGAAGGTCTATAAAAGGGTAAGAGAATCTAGAATAAAGGGTACGTCTATTCACAGACTCTCTAACTTAAGAAAACCCTCCGACACTCGGAGCCTTCTTTTTTCCAAAGCTTCTCCAAGCTCTCTCAGCTGTGACCTCGGTTGCTAACTTGACCGTCGGAGGGTCCCTGTCGGAGCAACCTCCGGCCTTAAGAGTTCTTGCAGGCCATCCGCTCCGAAGGCCGCACCAGCAAACGAAGTTTTTTCCGATGGTTAATTCCAATGATCGAGCGTCAACACTCCTTTTACTCATCGATTGTAATTGTAATCCTCACCTTCTGCTTTCTTCTCCATGAACTCAACTCTGTTTTAACCCTTAACAACTCCTTGGGTGTTCTTTTACGCACGTGTATGTGTGTATATATATATATATATATATAAACCTTTTGACTATGTGACAAAGTACACTTTGTTTGACTATTCTATGGCCGCAGTAACCATACCCTATAAACCAAAATTCTTGAATTACTCTTGATTTATTTGACTTGTCCAAATTGTTCAGCAAATGATTCTCTGCAAAATAAATTAATCAAGAACTATACAATTATCATCAGATCGTTCAGTTAACAATTTAAAGTTGAGGCACCCAACTACCGGCACCATGCAAATAGGTATGCATCTAATAAAAATGTTAATTCTCTTATATATGATGATAATATAGAGGAAAACAAAACAAAATCCAAGATCATGCTCCTAGTTTTTCCATTTTTTAGGAATAATAAATCCGCATGCAGCTCTATGCACCTGTCATAGGCTAAATGAAACTATATTTATCTTAAAATGAAGGATGTACGTAAAGCAAGGCCGCTAAATAATCATAAAAGAATTTTTCATTCTCTTTAATCAAACAAAAGAAAGCAATCTTACACTTATCAGCTAAAACACTGATTGCTAAATGCTACAACAGCAAGATATAGCAAAAATGGATCATATGAATGAAATCGAATAGAGAACAAAAATATTAACCAAATGTTGGACATGCGAGCACACCCTTTTGTAAGATCAATAACAGATAAAATTGAAATAACTTGCAACAATTTTGATTAGAAAAAAGAAGAAGAAAGAAAAGGAAGCAGTAATGGAGGCATGCCGGTCCTGAAAGTGCTTCATCATGATTGTTGAGTTGATCTTGTGGTAGGCTTGTTGGCATTAGGAGTTCAAGGAGATGGAGAAGGAAGGTAAGGGAGGGAGGGGTTGGAGAAGGGTAAAGAAATTTAATGCAGGAAGGATGTTCCCAAGGGTCACCTACCAAACTAAATCAGTTTTAAGAGGGAAACGGGTTTGAATGAAGTGAAAACGGCCTTTAGATTCTCCATCTCTTAAATTGGGTTTATTATATAATTGACCCAGTAAAAATTGGATGAACTGACCTTTTTTTTTAAATTGATGTGGTCCTGGGTGAAGCGGCAAAATCAAAGAGATTTCTTTCATGCCCTTCAAAATTACATTTTAACCAATATAATGTAAATATCAGAACTATTTTTAATATAAATTTCTATCTTTTAGATTTAAATTCATTCTTCCCTCTTTTTGAACCAATTTAACTTGCTCTCTCATCTCTCTCTTAGTAACTGAGACAGATGATTTTAAGTATTATTTTTGAGAAATTTAAGAATAATTTTGTTTATTAATGGTGATACCATATTCTATTATATTTTAAACAGTTTAATTTTAATAAAAAATATAAATATTAAAGCTACTAAATAGTTGAATATTATAGAGAAATTATGCTTTAATTATTCAAATGATTCATTCATTGATCCATTGGTTGAACATTTTTGAATGATTGAACCATTGATCTAGTCTTTTGATTGGGTTGATATTCGATCCAATTTGGATAACTGATATTATTTTAGAAAGCATCTCACTCTATTTTGATGTACGGACTTTGTTACACATGTTCCTCTTTTCTTACACATTTATTTCATATTTATTTTTTTTTGGTATTTTTTGAGTTGGACACGGAGGAAAAATAAAGGACTATGGCCATCTTTACACATGAATTAGATTTTCAACACTAAGTACTCTGAACTGAACATAAACTGAATTGGAACTATCATATAAAGCACACTGAACTAAACATGACTTTAGTATTTTATTTCTCTTAGCCTTAGGGATAAAGTTTATATTGTAAAACAACCAATAACGTGCCTAATGTGATTTAGATCAACATGGCACTTCAAAATAAAGTAAAGCAGCGGAAATAGTATTGGGGATTACCTCCCGCCATCGTTCCGGCCTCCAGATAAAATAATAAAAGGAAGAAGCTTTGAATTCTGGTTCTTCTGGTCCTTTCTCTACCCAGATCGATGGTGTGTGGTTTTCTCATATAGTAGAGCAGGTACCAGGGACCATTTTTATATACACAAACCCTCCAGAAATTTCTGCATCATAGAGATTTTTGGAGCACGTTCGGGCGATGGTTACGGAGTCGCAAACTCACTCCCGCTGTTTTGCATGTTCAAATTTTAAAATACATAAACCACAAAATCAGGAGTTGGTTATTCCCCTGGCCAATAGGAATCTAAATTAACCAACATTCTCACACTTGGTCTATGTATTTTTTACCATGCACCATATTAACATACGGATCATGGCGACAGTTCTTCTAAATGTGAGTATTGTCTTCCATGTATCACAATATGTTACACTTCCCAGCATAGCCCAAATAACTTAATGAATAAACCCTATGTTTATTCGTGGTCCAAACATAATGATATTCCTCAAAACAAACAAATATGTATACAACTTAAAGGAGAAATATCCAAACTGAATAAGAGTTTCATTTAAGAACAAGTATATACAATGACATTACATCATGGAACTAAGTCCCATTCACGCTACATGATCCTTGAAACCTTTTGGTGGCATGCCTTTAGTCAGAGGATCCGCGATCATCAATTCAGTGCTGATGTGTTCAATAACCACTTTCTTTTCTTTAACACGCTCTCTTATGGCTAAGTACTTAATGTCGATATGTTTACTACGACTACCACTCCTATTGTTCTTAGCCATAAAAATAGTAGCTGAATTATCACAGTACAATATCAAGGGCCTCGAAATAGAGTCCACAACTTTAAGCCCAGATACAAAACTCTTCAACCATACACCGTGTGAGGTAGCTTCAAAACAGAGACGAACTCAGCCTCCATAGTGGAAGTAGCAGTCAAGGTCTGCTTGGCACTCTTCCATGATACAGCTCCATCAGCTAACATAAACACGTAACTTGACGTTGATTTACGTGAATCAATACAGCCAGCAAAGTCTGCATCACTATATCCAATGACTTCCAACTTCTCAGTTCGTCTATACATGAGCATGTAATCCTTGGTTCCTTGAAGGTATCTCATAACCTTCTTTGCAGCCCGCTAGTGGTCAATACCTGGATTACTCTGATATCTCCCAAGCATTCCAACAACAAATGCAATGTCAGGCCTGGTACAAACCTGAGCATACATAAGGCTTTCAATAGCTGAAGCATATGGAATAGGTCTCATCTATTTGTGTTCGAACTCATTTTTGGGACACTGATTCAAGCAGAATCTATCACCTTTCACAATGGGTGCTACACTCGGTGAACAATCTTTCATGCGAAACCTTTCTAGAACCTTGTTGATATAGGCCTCTTGAGACAAGCCCAAAATGCCTCTAGATCTATCTCTATGGATCTTTATGCCAATGACATAAGATGCCTCACCCATATCCTTCATATCAAAGTTCTTTGAGAGAAATTATTTCACCTCATATAACAAACCCTAGTCATTAGTCGCAAGCAAAATGTCATCCACATATAACACAAGAAAGCAAATCTTGCTCCCACTGACCTTTTGGTATATACAAACATCCATGATGTTTTCTTCAAAGCCAAATGAAGTAATAACATCATGAAATTTCAAATACCATTGTCGGGAGGCTTGCTTTAATCCATATATGGACTTATTCAGCTTACAGACTAAATTCTCACCACTACTAGAGGAAAATCCTTCTGGTTGTTTCATGTAAACCTCTTCCTCTAGATCACCATTGAGGAACGCCGTTTTCACATCCATCTGGTGTAACTCTAAATCAAAATGAGCCACCAATGCCATGATTACACGGAAGGAGTCCTTTTTAGATACAGGAGAAAAGGTCTTCGTGTAATCTATTCCTTCCCTCTGAGTAAATCCTTTGGCAACAAGTCTAACCTTATGTCTCTCAATGTTGCCTTCTGAGTCTTTCTTAGTTTTAAAGACCCACTTACAACCAATGGCTTTTACACCATCAGGCAACTTGATAAGATCCCAGACTTTGTTAGATGCCATAGAATCCATCTCTTCTTTCATGGCTTTGTACCACAAGTCATATACATTAGAACTCATGGCCAGTGAAAACATTTCAGGATCATTTTCGGCTCCAATATTGTAGTCACATTCTTGCAGATACACAACATAATCACTAGGAATTGCTGGTCTCCTAGTCCTAGTAGACCTCCTCAATGTTGCCTTAACATTCTCCTGTGAAACAGAATCATGTTGCTCAACAGGTTGTTCAACAATTTCGGGTATTTGCTGAACTTCAAGGTCTACTGGATTTGGATCAGCAGTTTGTGGAATCTCTTGGACCTGTTGCTCAACATGTGCACGAACACAAGGCGCACTGTGAACTACAACAATCGGTCCACTACTTGAAGTGGAGCATTGAGCATCTTGATGACCTTTCCCAAGACCAAGGTCTTGAAAATGATCGCTCCCACTAATTAAATCGTTTTCAAGAAATTTAGCATTTCTTGATTCCACAAATCTAGTGCTATGAGAAGGACAATAAAATCTATATCCCTTGGATCTTTCGGCATAACCAACAAAATATGCACTTAAGGTCCTCGGGTCCAACTTCCTTTCATATGGATTATAAATCCTCACCTCAGCTGGGCAACCCCAAACGCGTACATGTCGCAAACTCGGTTTCCAACCTTTAAACAACTCTAAAGGTGTCCTTTGGACAGCCTTGGTTGGAACCCTATTTAATATGTACACCGCTGTCTTAAGGGCTTCAGTCCATAAGGACCGAGGAAGTTTGGAGCTGGCAAGCATGCTCCTTACCATGTCCATTAATGTTCGGTTTCTTCTTTCAGCTACACCATTCTGATCTGGAGAACCAGGTAAGGTGTATTGGGCAACAATCCCACAATCTTGAAGAAACTTTGCAAATGGACCGGTAGCTTGTCCACTCTCAGTGTATCTACCGTAGTATTCTCCTCCCCTATCAGATCTTACGATCTTGATTCGTTTGTCACATTGTTTCTCTACTTCAGCCTTAAAAATTTTGAAAGCATCAAGTGCCTCACTTTTGCTGTTCAATAAGTAGAGATACATGTAACGCGAATAATCATCAATAAAGGAGATGAAATACTTATTACGGTATGCATCTATATCAGGACTACAAATGTCTGTATGAATTATTTCTAACAATTGAGAACTCCTCTTTGCACCTTTCTTTGACTTGTTAGTCTGCTTACCTTTAATGCAGTCTACACAAGTACTAAAGTCAGTCCAATCAAGAGTACTAAGTACTCCATCATGTACCAACCTCTTGATTCTATCAATGGAGATATGACCTAATCTCCTATGCCACAAATTAGACGAATTCTCATCAACGACACATCTTTTAACACCAACATGCATAGAAGAATAGTGATTGTCATTTTCTAAATTAAGACGAAAAAGACCATCAGACAATGTACCACATCCAATAATCTCAGATCCATAAGAAATACTGAAAGATGAATCCGAAAATTTAAAGGAATATCCACAAGATACAAGTCTTGAAACAGAAACTAAATTCCTAGCAAAACCAGGAATATAAAATGTCTTTTCCAAACTTAAAATAAAACCACTATCTAAAACAAGTTTGCAAGTTCCAATGGCTTCCACATGTGATGACATCTTGTTTCCAGAATAGATGCAGCATTCACTTCCCACTGGTTTCCGCAGGTCTTGCAATCCCTGCAAGGAGTTGGTAACATGGATTGAAGAACCAGAGTCAATCCACCATGTGTCTTGAGTAACATTAATCATGTTAGATTCATAACAGACAAAAGAGAGTTGAGTACCTTTCTTGTCAAGCCACTGTTTGAACTTGGCACAATCCTTCCTCAAATGCCCTTTCTTCTTGCAGAAGAAACATTTGGAACTTTTCTGAATGTCCCCTTTGGCAGGAATCTTGCCCTTGTCCTTTGCTTGAAATTTCTTTTTCTTTCCTGGTGTTGTCAAATTTACCTTCTCACCCTCTTCCACAGCAAGTCTACCCTCCTCTTGAACACACATGGTCATAAGTTCATTAATTGACCATTTATCCTTATGTGTGTTATAAGAGATCTTAAATGGGGCATATTGCGGTGGTAGAGTGTTGAGAATGTAATGCACTAGAAAAGAGTCAGACATCTCAACTTCAAGTCTCTTCAATTGAGCCGCAATGTCCCTCATCCTCATAATGTGGTCACGTACACCGCGTATACCACTCAGTTTTATGGATGAGAACTGGTGAATTAGGGTGCTAGCTAAAGCCTTGTCTGAAGATACAAATTGATCATCGATCGCCTTCAGCAAGTCACGGACATTGTCATAATGCTCAAGGGAACCCCTGATGCCATCTGAGATCTTGGTCTTTATGAACATTATTGAGAGACGATTAGATCGCTCCCATTTTTCATAAAGAACAGAATCTTCAGGGGGCGGTTCATCCTTCCTTATGGCGTAATCAATGTCCTTGCACCCTAGATGAAGGAGAGTTCTCTCCTTCCAAATTTTATAATTGTCCCCTCTGAGCTCAGGAACATCACAAATCATATCAGAGAAATTAACAGGCTGACAAACTGCAAAAATTAAATAACCATACTCATGTTACAAAACTTTGAAGCTCTTTAAACAATATGACATATCTACCAATGTAAAATACGTCAAAATATGAATCTACTGACATAAAACTTGCCTGTGGGCTGAAGTATTAATTCAATTAGATTCACATTTAAACTATATGATAAAATTATCAAATTATACCCTTAATTTCTAATCCCTGTGGGTAAATTAGAAAATATAATTTGACATTTTATCCTAATTAATTATATAATATAACAAAATTTTTCTATGAAATAAATTTTATTATATCCATATAATTAATATAATTAATGTCTATTATTTATGTGATTTATTAACTTTATTATACAATTTTATAATTAAGGATGCTGTGGCTACTCCTCAATTATTCAATTGTATTTATCACTTAGACATTATTTAAATTTTATGCTCAATTATGTCACTTAAGATGCATGCATAATTCACAAAATTTACACACACAAATTCTAAATATAATTGAACATAAATATGACAGGCTAATGGCCCATCACTTAATGAACGAGCCAACAGCCCGTCATCCTCACCCAATTCCAATAGTTTAATTTAACCAAAATATCTCAATCACCTTAAAATTTTCGGATCAGATGTGTTCAGACTGCTGCAATCCAGCCTGCTACAGTTCAGATTATGTGCACGGCCCAGCCTCACTGTTGGCCCAGACAACAGAGCCAATCAAATGCTGGATCAATCCTGATTGGGTCAGATGCCCACTGGGCCAGGGCCTGGCCCAGGACGCTGGGCCAGCGCCTGGCCCACCCAGGTGCTACCAGCGCCTGGGCGTTGCCCATGCTGGTTGGCAACCAGCGTTGGCGCTGGTTGGGCGCTGGCAGGCAGCCAGCGCCTGGGCGCTGACTGTAAGCCAGTCAGCCAGCGCCTGGCATTGGCGTAACAATTTTTTTTTTTTAATAAGATGGGCGCTGGCAGTCAGCCAGCGCCCAGCCACCCAGCCACGGGCGCTGGCATTCAAATTTTTTTTTATAATAATGCCACGCCCTTTTTTTTTTGTATTACCGGCACGTTTTCAGTAAGAAATATTTTCATCCGTCCTTATCTTGTGTGCACATATCCGAAGCAAGGAAACCCATGCTTCTCTTTTTATGGTGATTTGATTATGAGATATTTGGATTTATCTTTATTCAAACTATATCCAAAAGAATGAGTGAACAGATAATGCATGCTCATGGCATAAGACTTATCGATCAATCTCTTAAATAAAAATGAATTAAATAACTAAATATTTAGAGTTTATCGGATCTTATGCCCTTTCAGATGATTCTTGATGATCTATTAACTCTCCCGGTACGCAGGTAGTTGGGTCAAATGCACCAAGGTACTACAGCAGCCTCCCTTATTGGTACGTCCCTAATATCCCTACCGTACGCCCGTTGGGTAAATAATCCAGGGTACTGCCAGTAGCCTCCCCTTTGGACTATCCCTAAAATGAGAGAAATAGAAATCAAGAACGTCTTGCCCCTCTTTATTTTTGATCAGGATAAAATTTTAAATATATATTTTCAATATTTAAAACAAAATCCAACATAAAGAAGAGCCCAAAAGCAGAAAGCATTCGGCCAAAACGAGACAGAGGCGTCATGGCTCTGATACCAATGTAAAACACCAATAACGTGCCTAATGTGATTTAGATCAACATGACACTTCAAAATAAAGTAAAGCAGCGGAAATAGTATTGAGGATTACCTCCCGCCATCGTTCCGGCCTCTAGATAAAATAAAAAAGGAAGAAGCTTTGAATTTTGGTTCTTCTGGGTCCTTTCTCTATCCAGATCGATGGTGTGTGGTTTTCTCATATCGTAGAGAGGTACCAGGGACCATTTTTATATACAAAACCCTCCAGAAATTTCTGCCATCATAGAGATTTTCGGAGCACGTTCGGGCGATGGTTACGGAGTCGCAAACTCCTCCCGCTGTTTTGCATGTTCAAATTTTAAAATACATAAACCACAAAATCAGAAGTTGGTTATTCCCCTAGCCAGTAGGAATCTAAATTAACCAACATATATGCCATACTTCTTGCCATTGTTTAGGACTCTTAAGTAGTGTTTGAAATAGAAAATGAGAGGAAATATTCAGGGGATATCTCCTCTTTTTTTTTTTCAAAAGCCATAACTATGAAGGATAGCTGGGAATAAAGTTAACCAGAGGGATAATCCATGGTTAACTTAACCATGATTTATCCTCTCAATTTATTCCTTAGAAAATGCAAGAATAGCTGGTTATCCCTCCAATAAGAGTAAAAAAAAGTTATCCTATGGATTTACCTTTTTACATTTGATATGATCAATGGGATAGCCAAGAGATCCCTAGAGATAGCCAGGGGATAAACTATATTCCGTACTCTTATTTAAGAATAATATTTTTTTTATCAAGAGGGAGAATAAGAAGCAAATCCTATTCCATTGGTCTTGCAGCCCTAACTAGAGACAAATGTGGGCCCAATCACTGCAACAAGCGATCGAGTATTTATATCATTCACAGCGAAAGCATACATTAATAGGACGGAATTTCTTAGCCCGTGTTATTGTACCATGTGATTTTTTTTTGTTCAATTCAATCTGCCCACCTCTATTTCAAGGACTTGACCCTCAAATTTGTATATTTTTTCCATCTAAATCTCTCATTCTTTACTCTTTAAATTAAGCACTCACTTCTTTTGAAAAAAAAAAGGAGAACATACTCACTTCTTTTGTTAAGTTTTATTTTTTGAAATATTTTAATAGTCAAAACAAAGGTGAATGTGTTACGTTAGGCCACGAAAGAGATTTTTGGATCTAATATAATTATAACCCATTTGAATGGTCCATGCTAACATGACACCAAATTTTAATTACTCATATTTTTAATTTTGATTCAATATTTAAGTTTAATTTTTATTAGAACCCATTCCATTCAATTGCTCTAATATACAAAATCCTAAGGCTTGACCATAAGGTTTTACATGCCTAATTTTACATCATAAGGCCTATTCTAGGTTTTTCTTTTGAATAGTATCCTTAAAAGTGTAAGATTTCTTGTAATATCAAGTATAATCAAATATCTGTGTTCCAAGAATGGATTTTAATTTCCCTAAATATATTAATATATTTAACAACTTTGTGCTTAATTGCTATTGGATCAGTAATTATTTGATGCTTTATAATATCAAGGTCATAGTTGTTTGAAAATAAACATGTTGCTTACTCTTTTGGGCACCTAGGTGTTAACAATAGACTTATGATGCCTTGGCACATATGTTCTATAAATTATTAGGTTATCTGTAATGCAATTCCTCATGCATTATCTCCTAATATTATTATGGTAGAAGGAAGCTTGCAATCACTTATAACATGGTACACTCTATATTGGGTTAGAAGGCTCTTCCATTTTAGCTCAACTTCTACGGCATTTTGGTGACAAGAAATTTTCTATCAAAGAACAAAGGAAGATCGAAATTAAATAATCCTTATTAGAGCAATTTTTAGGCTAGAAAAGTTAATCATCTCCATATGATTTAAAACCTAGAACAATGGGAAAATAAAGTCAACCCTCTCATATAAGCTTTGGGTCAATCTCAACCATGATATATTGTACCAATCGATATGCCATCATACCAGGCATATCATACCATATCAGGCATATTATATCATATCACACCGAACCATACCATACCAAAAGTATTGATACTATGTTAGAATTTTATCAGTATGTCTGTTGATACTGAGACAATGAACCACAATCTTAATCTATTTATAATTTGTATTCTCCATTGTTGATGAATTTGATGGGTTTTAATGTTTGAGATTATAAGAAATAGATATACATCATGCAAAATATGAACCTATGAAGTAATGGAAAGGTCTTAAATTTGTGTTTATGGAGACATCCAAGCATATCTTGGACTTTCCATCATCACACCTTATCATTTAATTCATTATATCTTAAAAGATATGCTCGGCAATATGAATCTATCTAGAATATTCTATAGACATTTGAAGTGTTTATAAAAGCAAGTCTTGGAAATGTTTGTTTCAATAATTGAAAGATGAAACCTAGAGCGATTGACAATGACATTAAGATCTACTTCCAACATTCCTTAGGATATGTATGGTACCATCTTGCCTAATATTAGAGACACTATGTTAGTGACCTCCTCCATTGGTATTGACTCCTCAATTTGAGGCACTCATATCATGGAGTGGTCACTTGGATGATCTATATTAGGTATGGATGGTATGGGACATATCCTAAGAATGTTATTTGTTTTAGCATGAAGATTTCTTGCAATAAAGATTATTTACGTAGAAGTTACCTCTCCTACAGGTACATTATTTCCATTAACCTTATATATTTGTTTATTATTTTTAAGATCATATTTCATTTAACTCCCTGGCTTAGTTGTTCCTCTGAATAAACATGGTTCCTTATGTCAAATTTTTTGCCTTGCATCTTTGTTTAGTCTCTTAGCAAGTCTTGATAAATATAAGATTTGTTCTTTGCTTGCATGATCTTAAGCTGGTACAATTTTGGTGCTAATGGCAATAGGCCATACGGTTTTCATGACAAGTATATTGTTTATCTAAATTTACCTTAAAACAAAAATTTAAACACTAATTTTTAAAGTTTTGATGTCAAGACATCAATCATGAAATTTACCATATCCTTCTAGGTTGCTTTCTTGTATTTGGTTCCAAATAAGATAAGGTGGAATATGACTAGTTATGCCTATTAAATATTGATGCCACAAATGTTTCTACTTTTTATTTTGCTGTAAATTCTAGAATAGCTTTGCATAAGGTATTGTTGTCCAATAGAGAAAAAGATGGGCATAAACAATGATTTTATGCTTAAATGTTATAATAAATTTTCTTAAAATAGTTATTTGTAGAATAAGAAAGTTTGACTAGCACAATATTCTTTGGTCATGTATATTTTTCAAAAGTTGTTTGAAAAACTAAAGACTTATCCCAAGCTCTTACTTTTTTTTTGACCAAGTTGTACCTAAATAGTTATGCTTTATCGCCAAGCCCTTATTTAATAATAGAAGGCTCGACAATGATCACATTGACAACATCAATGATGATGATAATGAACCATCCTAAAATCTTTAGTATCGCCTAGCTTGGTAATAACATTAAAATTTATCTATACAAATATAAAAAATAATATATATAACTTTAGGAGGGTCAAATTGACTTGTGTTGTTTCACTTCATTTAGTTATGGGTCAAATTTTTGACCTAAACTTTAAATGGATCAAATATGTGTCCAAGGGTCTAACCCGGTATTTGGTCAAACTAGGTAGAGCTAATGTTTCATACATTATGGTCCTAGCTTAATACTCTCTAGGCTTGATCTAATCGATTTACTACCATTCTTAATTTAAGTCATTCATTGATCACTACATCATGATAATAAGTTACACTGTGATCTATTCAAGAAATCCCCTCAGCTCTAGCAAGTCATTGACACTAGTATTCTAGGTAGAATTGATACGTGAATCTTTCTTGAGAGCAAATTTTCTTTTGATTTTTATTTTGAGAATACTAATTAGTTTATTTTTTTGGGTTTGAATTCTTTAGTACTGCTTGTGTACTCTAAAATTATGCTTTGATAGCACCTACATTCTACTTTCTTCAAGCTTTCAAAACACCTTTTTGTGTACTCTAAAACTATACAAGTGAGATCTTGAAGATTTTTGTCTATACCACTATTAATATTTCACTAACACCTATTTTTTTCCCTAAAAAAGTTGGTTGCTGAGATTAAACCTTCGAGAATATGCCTTTTAGAGTGTAATGCACAATTCTTCCTAATTGCAATCATTGAGGAGTGAAGGTTATGAAAATCTTCCCTTTCCATTGCAATTGTAATCTCATTTTGAATCAATCATATTGTATAGCATACTCATTTTAGAATATATATATATATATATATATATATATATATATATATATATATATATATATATATATATATATATCAAAAAAAAGTTGTTTAAGACAATCTTGATGCTTTTCACCCATGATTTTTGTCTCCCACAAGCATTTGAATTAACTAAATCTATTATATTATTTTGTTAAAAATGAAAGCAAGTAATCCTTACCTGCGCCTAGAGGGAAGGTGAGTTATAATGCACATGAAATATTCTATAGCTTGGCATACTTTTGGCTTCACAACTCACCATTCAACTTAATCAGTAAATTACGGCAATATCCTCTCATGACGTGTGATAAAAGAAAATTTTCACGCATATGAAGCATTAATTTAGAGTAAAATATTGAGGCTACATTTGGAAGCAAAATATGGTGGAATAAAAGTTATTCAATCTGCTTATTTCACTTCTTTTCAACCAAACAAATATGAATATATGGAATAAATTGCTTTTCTAATGTTAGTTTAGTAGTTCAGAAAAATTAGTACATTGTAAATGCTTTATTATTCTCTTACACTATTTACCTTACTTGACCCTAAAATTACTTACTCCTATAAAATAGAGGAATAATTTAAGCTTCACTTTTCTCAAAAATTATTTCATTCAACTCGACTATTAAAGATATTTTATTTTGCTTCCAAATGTAGTGTTTTATTTTCTTATTTTCTATTTTAAAATAAAACAAAAATAAAGACAAAAATTTGGTGATATAGTTTCTATTTTTATTTTTAAAATTTATTTTCATTATTTATAAAAAAATAAAACTAAAAATATTTATTTTAATACTTTCAAAAATAAAATTATATTGACTTTTTGAATTGCCTTGCCCAAGGCAGCGCCTCGCAGTCCTCTGCTATTTGCACTAGGCATCCAGTTGTCGATGATCCCGCCAGAACCCGAGGTGCGATGCCTCGGTTCTGCCCAGGGAGCAGGATTTGCGGCCAATGATAAGACATGGAGAGCAGTGAAGAAATGATGGCGCCCGCTTTTCCCCATCCCTCAAGAGATATTCTCTCGATGCGCCGGTGCTGATGTCATAGTCTGCATCTTCACTTGATTACGGAAGGATTTCAAAGCAGCATAGCCTCGGGAGCACACGCCACACCTCTGATAATTAAAGGCGTGCGAAGGCCAGTAGTTATTACAAATTTTTGCACTCCTTTCGCCCAAGGGTCAGCGGATGCATAGCCCCTCGAGCTCAGAAACGGGGGAGGCATCTGATATGGCCGGTGGTGCCACATAAACATTAACAATGAAATTAACTGACGGTGTAAGTAGACGCAGATAGCCCTGCCTCCTCGAGGCGGCCCCGCTTTTCGACGGCCCTGCGCTTCTCCAAGTCGGCCTCAGCGGCTTCGACTTCTTCAAGTTGGCTCCTAGCGGCCCCGACTTCTCCAAGGCAGCCTCGACGGCCTTGCGCTTCTCCAAGTCGGCCCCTAGCGGCTCCGACTCCTCCAAGTCGCCCTAGCGGCCCCGCCTTCTTCAAGTCGGCCTCAGCGGCCCCGTGCTTCTTCAAGTCGGTCCTAGCGGCCCAACTCCTCCAAGTCGGCCCTAGCGGCCCCGACTTCTCCAAGTCGCCCCAACGGCTCCGCCTTTTTCAAGTCGGCCCCAGTGGCCCCGACTTCTCCAAGGCAACTCGCCTGCCTGACAAGGTCAGGCCCACCTACCGCCTAGCCTGCGCAGCCCGATAAGGTCAGGCCCACCTATCGCCTAGCCTGCACCTGACACTATTAGACCACCTACCGCCTGGCCTGCACAGCCCGACAGAGCCAGGCCCACTTACCGCTGACCCACTTGGTCGATGGGACCAGGCCTACCAACCGTCAGACCCATGTGCTCGATGGGACCAGGCCCACCAACTAGCTCCTATTCACGTAATCACCATGAGTTTAGCAGACATTCCTCTTCACTGAACTCCATGTGGCTGATCCCCAGACGGATACCGAAGGTCTATAAATGGGTAAGAGAATCTAGAATAAAGGGTACGTCTATTCACAGACTCTCTAACTTAAGAAAACCCTCCGACAATCGGAGCCTTCTTTTTTCCAAGCTTCTCCAAGCTCTCTCAGCTGTGACCTCGGTTGCTAAATTGACCGTCGAAGGGTCCCCGCCGGAGCAACCTCCGGCCTTAAGAATTCTTGCAGGCCATCTGCTCCGAAGAAGGCCGCACCAGCAAAAAAGTTTTCCCCGATGGTTGATTCCAATGATCGAGCGTCAACACTCCTTTTACTCATCGATTGTAATTGTAATCCTCACCTTCTGCTTTCTTCTCCATGAACTCAACTCTGTTTCAACCCTTGACAACTCCTTGGGTGTTCTTTTACGCGTGTGTATATATATACCTTTTGACTCTCTGACAAAGTACACTTTGTTTGACTATTCTATGGCCGCAGTAACCATACCCTATAACCAAAATTCTTGAATTACTCTTGATTTATTTGACTTGTCCAAATTATTCAGCAAATTTCTCTGCAAAATAAATTAATCAAGAACTATACAATTATCATCAGATCGTTCAGTTAACAATTTAAAGTTGAGGCACCCAACTACCGGCACCATGCAATAGGTATGCATCTAATAAAAATGTTAATTCTCTTATATATGAAGATAATATAGAGGAAAACAAAACAAAATCCAAGATCATGCTCCTAGTTTTTCCATGTTTTTAGGAATAATAAATCCACATGCATCTCTATGCACCTGTCTAGGCTAAATGAAACTATATTGATCTTAAAATGAAGGATGTATAAAGCAAGGCTGCTAAATAATCATAAAAGAATTTTTCATTCTCTTTAATCAAACAAAAGAAAGCAATCTGACACTTATCAGCTAAAATACTGATGTTAAATGCTACAACAGCAAGATATAGCAAAAATGGATCATTTGAATGAAATCGAATAGAGAACAAAAATATTAACCAAATGTTGGACATGTGAGCACACCCTTTTGTAAGATCAATAACAGATAAAATTGAAATAACTTGCAACAATTTTGATTAGAAAAAAGAAGAAGAAAGAAAAGGAAGCAACAATGGAGGCATGCCGGTCCTGAAAGTGCTTCATCATGATTGTTGAGTTGATCTTGTGGTAGGCTTGTTGGCATTAGGAGTTCAAGGAGATGGAGAAGGAAGGTAAGGGAGGGAGGGGTTGGAGAAGGGTAAAGAAATTTAATGCAGGAAGGATGTTCCAAGGGTCACCTACCCAACTAAATCAGTTTTAAGAGGGAAACGGGTTTGAATGAAGTGAAAACGGCCTTTGGATTCTCCATTCATCTCTTAAATTGGGTTTATTATATAATTGACCCAGTAAAAATTGGATGAACTGACCATTTTTTTTTTTTTAAATTGATGTGGTCCTGTGTGAAGCGGCAAAATCAAAGAGATTTCTTTCATGCCCTTCAAAATTACATTTTAACCAATATAATTTAAATATCAGAACTGTTTTTAAAAAAATTTCTATCTTTTAGGTAGTGTTGATGAAAAGTAGAGAAATAAGAGAAAATATTCTAGGGGATATCCCATTCTCCATTTTGTTTTCCAAAGTCCCCGATATAGAAGGCTGGGGAAACCAGTTAATCCAGATGGATAACATCCATGGGAACTTTAACCATGGATTCCTCTCAATTTATTCCCTAATCCATGGTTAACTTAACCATGGGTTATCCCCTCAATTTATTCCTTAGAAAATGCAAGGAATAGCTGGTTATCCCTTCAAATAAGAGTAAAAAAAAGTTATCCTATGAATTTACCTTTTTGCATTTGATATGATCAATGGGATAGCCAAGGAATAGGGATAGCCAAGGATAAACTATTATCCTGTACACTTATCCTAAGATAATATTTTTTCTATCAAACACTACTTAAGGGAGAAAAGAAGCAAACCCTATTCCATTGGTCTTGCAGCACTAACTAGAGACAAATGTGGGCCCAATCACTGCAAGAAGCGATCGAGTATTTGTATCATTCACAGCGAAAGCATACATTAATAGGACGAATTTCTTAGCCCGTGTTATTGTACCGTGTGATTTTTTTTGTTCAATTCAATAAAAGAAAAAAAACCCTTCGAGAGACTGAAGATTTATGATGATATTTGTTAAGTTGCACAACAAAATTAAAAAATAATTAATTGAGGATTTCAGGGATCTAGATATTGATAGGAAGTTAATATCCATTTAATTGTTTTTTAAAGGGCATAGGGATTGAATATGATAAAAAATGCCGTATCAAATCAAATCTTCTTAACTGAATTCTTAGTTAGCTGCGAGGTTTCTTAACTGAATTCTGTTGAAATTTTTTTTTTTTTTTTTTCGTCCGTGTCTCGCGGCTGGGTGAGAATCCGAGCGGTGCTTCCGTGAGCGTGACCTGAGGAAGAAACGGTGGAGGGACTTGCTGGGAGACTTGTCCAGCAATACGTGGAGCACGGTGGATCTGCCAAGTAAAAGTTTTATTTTTTTCTTCCTCCATCCTGCCTTCTTCCGCCTGATATCACCTTTCCCTTTTGAAATCATGGCTCATAGCAAAGATTTGGAGAGCATGATTAATGAAGAGATTGATGTTACAGAACCTCTCATCGATCCAGAAGAGACATCTTCATGCAAAGACTACTCCTTATGGATGGTTTTGTTCAGCACCGCTGTAGCAGTCTGCGGATCATTCGAGTTTGGTGTTTCCGTAAGTTATTGCACAAGGCCTATGGTTGGGGTTCTGTAGTCTTCGTCTCAAATTAATTATCATGGACTATATATTGATCTTTTGTTGGTTTAAGATTATTTTTAAAAATACCTACTGTCACGCTCCAGATCCAAAAATTTTGAGCTAGGGTGACAACCCGCCGCGTGCCGGACACGCAAGGCGTCCCGAAACATGACACTGAATTCAAGAAAAGCAACAAACTATATATCATTCAAGTCCATGACTTTAATACAATCCATAACTAAAGATTTGGGCTACAAGCCCTACACATAAGCATTACTGGGGTTACATCAACATGTATCCACTTTATTTTAAATAGAAGCTCCAACAAACCTATGGTTCCTTACACACCACAATAATAGTCTGGGCATCAAGCCCTACACATAAATACACTGGTATAGCAATAAAACAAAATCTATATTTTATTTGAGTTAAGGTCCATCACTCCAACATGTTATTCTCAAATCTCATGGTCCTGTAGCAAAAACATTAAATATTTTATGAGATTACACTCAGTAAGTAAACCATGTTATGCAGTCCAATCATAGCATAATAATCAATAAACATATAGATGATTGCATGCTTAAACATTGTTCAATTACTCAAACATGCCATGTAAGTAAACCCATCATTGTTATATTATATCATATGTGTCCCACGGCCCTGCAATGCCCCATAACAAAGGAGAGCCACGGCGGCACATATAAATATAATTCAAATCATTTGCACTCATCATTGTTGTATTATATCATAGCAAATTATCAGTGCATATAAACAATTCATTGTCATATTATATTATATGTGTCCCACGGCCCTGCAATGCCTCATCTGAGCACATCCTCTAGACACATGCCCTAACAAAGGAGAACCGCGGTGGCACATATCAATATAATTCATTCTTTTTCATTCAAAATCACTCCATTATGCAATGTAAGGATTATATCATGCGTGTCCCACGGCCCTGCAATGCCTCATCTGAGCACATCCTCTAGATGTGTATGGCCATAGCAAAGGAGAACCGCGGCGACACTTATGAATATAATACCAATCATTTGCATCCATAACTGCTCAATTATACTATATAGTAAACCCACTGTTTATACTCTCAATGGTAACTGTAAATGTAACCCACGGCCCAGCAATATCTCAATAGTGTACCAACAAGTATCCCCCCTACTGAAAGGGTCAAATACCATAGTGTACCAACAAGTATCCCCCTACTGAAGGGTCGAAATACCATAGTGTACCAACAAGTATCCCCCCTACTGAAAGGGTCGAAATACCAGGGTCACGCCGTGCTAAAATCCACCAGAACACGTCCTCTAGACGTGTGTATGGTATGACAGGATAAAGGAGAGCCGCGGCGACACATAACAGTACCTCACATACATCATCATCATACATCAATACATCAATCATGTAGCAAAACAGTGGATTATACTTACTGAACAATTGCATGTAATATCACATCAATGTCATACTAACTGCATCTCTCTCATGCATAGCATAGCCCCATGCATAGCAACAGCAACATCATAGCATAGCATACAACAGCCATGTATTCATCTACTTACACATTTAGCCAATAACAATTCACAATTTAACTACGCATATCCTGAAATAATTATTTAATAAACTGATAACTGGCTTACTTACCTCCGCGCGCAATCCAACAGATATAGCTAATCAGATGTCGGGGGTACCTACAGGATCATTACACAATTAATTGATTAAAATCTGGATAATGAAATGATTCCTAAGACTCTACCCTGACCAATCCACGGGCCCAACTTCGGACTCGAATATCTCTCACCATACTCACTCAAATGGGGAAGTAAAATCATCCCCAGAAACTAGATTCAACCTAGATTCCAACCATATAATTATTTTATATTTTTGGCCCGTTACAGGGCCCAAAAACTAGCCCAAAATGGCCCATAAAACGGCCCAAAGGCCTGACCGGCCGGCCCAGCCGGCCCGCAACCTTACTCCCACGATCCCCTGTTTCTTCCGAAACAGGGGATTGAAAAGACGCCGGCAGCCAGGGCC
>UESW01004577.1:20823-54738 GCA_900491605.1 Calamus simplicifolius | reverse complement strand
TTAAGTTTTTTCAGTTTATGCTTTTGATTTATTAATCAAAATCACAAGACAAATCAAGTTCTAGTTCGAATCTAATGTCAAGGTAAGATTGCAGACATTAGAGTCGACACATGGAATCGCCAGAGTCGACTCCGAAATCAGCACAACTTTAGAGTGACACCTGGACTGTTAGCCGACTCCAACAGAAAGACAGAATGATATTTTTTGGTCACGTTTAGAGTCGACACCTGGACTGTTAGAGTCCACTCCAGAGGATTTTTGTGTCGACCCCAGAAAAGTCAGAGATGACTCCAGATCGAGCGGATTGGGATTTTCGATTTAGAGCGACTCCAGAAAAGTAGAGTCGACTCCAGATTGTCAGAAACGACTCCAGAACTGTCAGAAATCTCTAAACTTTATTTTTATCTTTTTAATCCCAACGGCTATTACCCTTTTGGTTCTATCCTTCTTACACTTGTTTCTAACGGATAGTTTTCAGCTATTATGGATTAAGAAGGGTCTATAAGAAGGGGTTTTGTTGTATCCGAAAAATAAGATAGAGAGGGAAGATAAAAAGAAGACAAGAGTGAAATTCATCAGAAATCAAAAGAAAAGAGGAAGATTCGAAAGGAAAGATTATACTGATTTCCCAACCAAAAGAGAGAGATTTCTAGCTTTCTTAGTTCCATTTGAAGAAATCTCAAAGAAGAAGCAAGCCCTAGTTTTCTGATCTTCTGAGCTTCAAGAGCATACTAAAGGAAGATCCACTCAGAGAGAAGAAGCAAGCCACCAAATGCAAATCAGGCTTTGATTCCTATCTCTTTATCTTTGTTCTCTCATTGTATATTTGCTCATTGGAGGAGCTCTTGATTTGTAAAACGTTATTATTTGCTGGGTCAATCAGGGATGATTCAGATTGAGGCATTAGCCTTGTGCAAGCAGTTGCTTGTGTTGTAAGTTTTGTGCTGGTGAGCCTTGAAACCAGCTGGGTTCATTGTGCACCGGAAAATAAAAGTTCGAGTTGTGAGCTTGTAAAACAACTCTGCTAATCAGATTGATTATAGTGTGGACCCAAGAGGTACTTGGAGTGGATGTAGGTGTAGGTACACCGAACCACTATAAAAATTCTTGTGTTTGCATTGGTTCCTTGTCTCTAACTCTCTATCTGTGCATACTTGTTTTAATTCGTGTACATCTAAGTTTTCACTTCCGCTGGGGATTTTTTTAAAAGGAGTTTAATTTTGAAAACCCAATTCACCCCCCCTCTTGGGTTGCTATCTGGACCAACAATTGGTATCAGATCTAGTGCTCATTTGATTTGATCTAACGATCAAGAGTCAAAGATCCACATGGCAACTCAAGCTGTTCATCTTTTTCGAAGGCCATCTACAAATAGACCACCCTTGTTTAATGGCTTAAACTATGGTTATTGGAAGGCTAGAATGAAAATTTTCATTCAAGCACTTGACTATGATCTATGGAGCATTATAGTCAATGGACCACACACACCCACTGCTAGAATTAATGGCATGGAGATTCCTAAACCGAAACGGAATGGGATGAACATGATAAAAAATTGGCACAACTTAATGCCAAGGCTATGAATGTTTTTACTGCTCATTAGATGCAAATGAATTCAATCGTATATCTATTTGCATTTCTGCTAAGGAAATCTGGGATAGACTTGAGGTTACCATGAGGGAACAAATCAAGTCAAGGAATCCAAGATTAACATGCTAGTTCATAAGTATGAATTGTTTAAAATGGATGCATGTGAATCTATTTCTGATATGTTTACAAGATTTACTGATATAGTTAATGGTTTAAAAAGTCTTGGTAAATCTTATGATAATTCTGATCTTGTGAGAAAGGTTTTGCGTTCCTTCTGGACTTGGGAAGCTAAAGTGACTGCAATACAAGAGGCAAGGATCTAAGTACCCTACCTCTGAAGAATTATTGGGATCCTTGATGACTCATGAGCTTCAAGTTAAGCAACATATTGATGATGATGAGTCAAAGAAGAAGAGGATATGGCTCTTAAGATTTCTGAATATATGGAAGAGCCTCATGAATCTGAAGATGAAAGTGATGATGAGGTCATGGCACTCATTACAAGGAAGTTTAAAAGATTCATGAAGAAGAAGAAGTTTGAAAAGAAAAAGCCCTTTGCTAGAAAAGATGAGGACAAGGGCAAAGAAAAAGAAGTTATCTGTTTTGAATGCAAGAAGCCAGGTCACTTTAAATCTAAATACCCACAACTAAAGAAAGGCACCCGGAGATTCAAAAAGAAGGCAATGATGGCCACATGGAGTGATTCGAAAGCTCAAGTTTCGAAGAGGAAGAGAAGAGTGAAATGGCCAATCTATGCTTCATGACGGATGATGAGGTAAGTCCGAGTTTTCTTGATGACTTTACTTTCGATGAGTTGCAAGTGCTTTTTATGAATTGATGGATGATTTTGCAAAATTAAGTTCAAAGAACAAAGATCTGAAAAATCAAATGCAAAATCTATCTTTAGAAAATGAAAAGCATGTTATAGAAAAAGAACTTTTGATGAAAAAAATGAAAGCTTGAAAAATGAAGTTGATAGACTTAAATCTATAGTTGATAAATTACTTTGAGCTCTATCAAACTTAATATGATTGGACAATCAAAAAGCTGTTTTTGATAAAGCTGGATTAGGATAATCCACTTAAAAAGCAAAAAATCCTTGAAAAATATTTTTGTACATGCTGAAAAATCATCAAATATTACTTTTAAATATGAAACAAAGGACATAAATCTTATATGTGTAAACTCCACATGATAAAAGAAAGATGATTTGGGTTCCCAAAGGAAAAAATTTATTGCGTCTAACCATGAAGGACCCAAGAAGGCTTGGGTACCTAAAGTTAAGATATGAATATTTTGCAGGAGTGTCTTGCAGCATCAGACAGAAAAGAAAGTGGTACCTTGATAGTGGTTGCTTAAGACACATGACGGGTGACAAAGATCAATTCATACCCTTGAATCGAAAAGAGGTGGAGTAGTTACTTTTGGTGATAATGGTCAAGGCCATATCATGGTATTGGTAAGATTCAAATTACTCCATCTACTCATATTGATAATGTATTATATGTTGATGGACTTAAGCATAATTGATAAGTATTAGCCAACTGTGTGATAAAGGTTTCAAAGTTTCCTTTGAAGCTTCTATTTGCACTGTTACTAATCCCATGATAACACATTATTCTGTTGGTAAATGTTATGGCAATGTGTACTTAATTGATTTGAGTAATTTATCTCCAAGTAATCATTGCTTAGTTGCTAATAATGCTAAGATGAATGAGATTGGTTGGCTATGGCACCGTAGATTAGGTCATGCAAGCACACACCTAATTTTTAAACTATTGAAAATGGATCTAGTTAAAGGTATTCCTAGCTTAAATTTTGAAAATAATCGAATATGTGATGCATGTCAATTTGGAAAACAAACAAGAACTTCTTCAATCTAAGAATGTTGTTTCAACTACTAGGCCACTAGAGCTACTACACATGGATCTTTTTGGACCCTACTAGAACCACAAGTCTAGGAGGAAAGAAATATGGTCTTGTGATAGTAGATGATTACTCTAGATTCACTTGGGTAATATTTTGGCTCAAAGATGAGACTTTCTCAATATTTCTGAAATTGTTAAGAAAGTCACAAATGAGAAAACACTACCATAGTGTCTATTAGAAGTAATCATGGAACTGAATTTGAAAATCACTTATTTGAAAAATTCTGTTTTGAAAAATGCATACATCATAATTTTTCAGCACCTAGGACACCTCAACAAATGGAGTTGTAGAAAGAAAGAATAGGACTTTAGAAGACATGGCCCGTACCATGCTATGTGAAAGCCAACTTCCAAAATATTTTGGGCAGAAGCTATAAACACAGCATGTTACATCCTAAATAGAGCCCTGATTAGACCTATCCTTAAGAAGACTCCCTATGAACTATGGCATAATAGAAAACCCAATTTAGGTTATTTTCATGCATTTGGTTGTAAATGCTTTATTCATAACAATGGTAAGGACAATCTTGGGAAGTTTGATGCAAAGTGATGAAGGTATTTTCCTAGGATATTCTACATCTAGCAAGGCATATAGAGTATTTAATAAGAGAAGCTTAGCTGTAGAAGAATCCATTCATATAGTGTTTGATGAGTCTTTAGCATCAAGTTCGGGTAAAATTGATGATGAGGAAGATACATCTTTGATTGAAAGAGGTATTGAAAATTGAATGTATCTTCAGATCAGAACCTGAAGCTAAGGATGATGACTCACCTAAGGATGATGGTATTGATATGCTCATAATGATAAAGATCTACCTAGAGATTGGAGATATGCTTATGGTCATCCTAAGGACCTAATCATAGGTGATCCATCTCAAGGTGTAAGGACTAGATCATGAGAAATATCAATAATCATCTTGCATTTGTATCTCATATAGAACCCAAAACTATAGAGGAAGTGAGAAAGATAGTTATTGGATGTTAGCAATGCAGGAAGAGTTAAACCAATTATAGGAACCAGTTTGGAGCCTAGTAGACAGACCTAGAGACCACCCTATAATAGGATCTAAATTGGTTTTTAAAATAAATTGGATGAAATGGCTTGGTGATTAGAAATAAGGCTAGTTAGTTGCAAAGGGATAATCAGGAAGAAGGTATAGATTTTGATGAAACCTTTGCACCTGTTGCTAGATTAGAAGCCATTAGGTTATTACTTGCTTTTGCATGCTGCATCAATATCAATTTATTTCAAATGGATATTAAAGTGCATTTTTAAATGTTTATAAATGAGGAAGTTTATGTTGAACACCTCTGGTTTGAAGATCATGAATTCCAAACCACGTCTTCAAATTACACAAAGCACTTTATGGTTAAAGCAAGCACCTAGAGCATGGTATGATAGATTGAGTAAATTTTTGATTGAAAATAATTTTTCTAGAGGAAATGTTGATAAACCTTATTTTTAAAAAGAAAGAAAAGGATTTATTAATTGTTCAATTTATTGATGACATTGTATTTGGTGCTACTACAATCTCCTTTGTCAAGAATTTGCTAAGTTAATGCAGGGAATTCGAGATAGCATGATGGAAGAACTCAACTTCTTCTTGGACTTCAAATCAAACAAGAGAAAGCAGGATTTTCATCAACCAAACAAAGTACACAAAGGAAATACTCAAAGTTTGGTATGGAATCTGCTAAACCTCTTGGTATGCCAATGAGTCCCTCATGCAAGCTGGACAAGGATGAAGAAGGTAAGAAAGTAGATCAGAAGCATTACCGAGATATGATCGGATCACTTCTTTACTTAACTGCAAGTAGGCCAGATATTATGTTTTCTGTTTGCCTATGTGCAAGAATCAATCTAATCCTAAAGAATCACATTTATTTGCTGTTAAAAGAATCTTTAGATACTTAAATGGAACTAAAAATGTAGATTTATGGTATTCTAGAGACTCAACTTTGAAGTTGATTGCTTATTCTGATTCTGATTATACTGGTTGTAAATTAGATAGGAAGAGTACAAGTGGTACATGCCAACTTTTAGGAAGTAACTTAATCTCTTGGTTAGCAAGAAGCAAAATTCGGTTGCATTATCCACGCTGAGGCAGAGTATTGCACTGGAAGTTGCTGTGCTCAAATCCTTTGGATTAAGCGGCAACTTGAAGATTATGGTATCACACTTGATAAAATTCCTATTAGATGTGATACACTAGTGCAATCAATCTAACTAAGAATCCAATTCAACATTCAGAACTAAACACATAGAAATTAGACATCACTTTATCAGAGAACATGTTTCCAACAATGATGTTTGTCTTGAATATGTGAATACTAATGATCAATTAGCTAATATTTTTACCAACCATTAAGTGAAGAAAGATTTTGTTTCTTAGAGGAGAATTAGGAGTTTGTGATCCTTTAGAATGACTTTCTGAAACTCTTAAGGACAACAACTATCTAGACTTCATCAATTTCTTGAAAATCCCTATGTTCAATAAGAAATTATCTAGAAATTTGATTCATTGTTTCCCCAATTGTTAGGGACACTTGTCTAGAGTTTGATGATTAATTGATCAGTTTCAGATCCTTGAAATTCAAATTTTTCATTGAAACTTTGGAGTCGACACCTTCAGTTCGTAGTGAACTTCAGTTTGTGGAGTCGATACCTTCAGTCTGTGGAGTCGACACCTTCCTATTTGATGTTCT
Source organism: Calamus simplicifolius (assembly GCA_900491605.1). Taxonomy (NCBI): domain Eukaryota; kingdom Viridiplantae; phylum Streptophyta; class Magnoliopsida; order Arecales; family Arecaceae; genus Calamus; species Calamus simplicifolius. The sequence continues at coordinate 48,514 of UESW01004577.1, read as the reverse complement.
GTCTGGGCAATTAGAGCGACACCTGATTTTGCAGAGCCGACTCTAATTCAGCGCTGACAGATTTTATGGTTCGGAGCCGACACCTCGCTTTGCGGGAGTCGACTCTAAGTAAACCTAGGTCAAAATATAGGCGGAGTCGACACCTAAACGATCCCTATCTCTCCAAACTTCTTCTAGAGTGCTTCCAAACTGATTCCAACACCTCTAACCCTTCAAATCTCTGATTACCATTCCATCAAACCCTATGGCTCCTAAGAGGTGTGCTACGTTGGTAGATCGGCGGTTCCACGAGGAGACGCTCGATTCGGAGGCAAGCTTCATCTTCATCATCTACCACCCGAGGATTCTCCACCTTCTCCATCTTCTCCACGTATCGACCTATTAGCGGGTAAGGCTATCACAACCGGAAGAAAGTTGATTTGATTTCTTTGCTTTGGAGATTTTGCTATTGGCGTCTATTAAAGGAATGGGATGGGAAAAGGCTTGTTCTTTGGATATTCCTACTTACCATGCCCTCGTAAGAGAGTTCTACAATGATTTAAGTAGAGGAGAGGGAGGTTTAGTAAGTTTGTCAGAGGAACAAGAGTTGTAATCACTTGAGATCCTTGGAAATTTGTTAGAGATGCCCACTGTTGGGCTAAATGAGTTCACATGATGATCAAAGTGGTGCCCTATCTAGGATGCTGGGGAGGAGAGGTATCTGAGTTTGAGGAGATTATGGCAAATCAATTGAACTTGGAACTCAGGCTACTTCATAACATCTGCGAGAGGATCTTATTTCCCAAGATAGGCCGATTTGAGTATGTCTCAGAGCGAGACATCTTGCTGATGGATTGCATCATCACTGGGAGGCCAGTAAATTTAGCGGGATGATGATAGACTATATGGCAGAGGCAGCTACAAGAAGAGATCCACATTGCCGTATGGTATGATTCTGACTTTGGTATTTAGAAGCCAAGGTGTGTTGATCATGGATAATGAGCCACTGAGGAAACTAAGGCATACACTACTACAGTGTCTCTACCATTCACCGTATGGGCTTAGAAAGGAAAATGGTATTTGGATAAAAGAGGACAAGAGGCCAGTTCAGGAGGCCAGAGCAGAGGACATCCCTGACCCATCTGTTGCGGGACCATCACTGCTGGACCTTCAGAGGCTGGACCAAGCACATACCCTTCACCTCCACCTCAGACAGTTGTATCTGGTAGATTTTCAGATGTGCAGATTGATCAGCTCAGAGCATTATTTGCTGAGTATGACAGTCAGAGGGGAGATGAGTTTAGTCAGATGAAGATGACATCAGACAGTTTAAGGAGGAGATCAATTCCAGACTGACTTGATTTCATTTCCATTAGCCGCTCTACAGAGTCCCTTGGTACTGAGCTTCAAAAGATTTTGAAAGGCTGGAAGGGATTGTAGATGGATCTAGAGCTTATCTAGATGCTACTGGGACAATTAAATAAAGATTTAGACCTTGCTGTGCTCAAGTTGAGAGTTGTCTTGAAATTTAAGAAACACAAAAAGATGAGATTATGGAAATGATAGGTCATGAAGAAAATTGTATACAACATGTTTGATTGACCTTCTATTTCCTATAGTGATACCCTATCTAAGCCTATCCTACTCTAACCTATTAGAAACCAGATTAGATTTTCTTATTCTAGTTTGTATCTTAGGATTTCTAGTTTACTATACTTTGTTAGCTTGTATCTAGGAATTTCTAATTGATATGGTACTTTACTGTGAATGTATTTGATAGACACATGTAATGCATCTTGAATTGAAATACATTATCTTGGTAATTGAAATGAAGTTTACTATCTCTATGATTCGAGCAACAATCTCGCTCTGATAATTTATATTATTGTTTTTAAACTCACCTTATTGCTGATAAAAAAGGGGAGAGAAATTTGTATATGCATAAAGGAGAGAGAGAAAGAAAATAAGGAGAGAGAATGAAAAAAATATAAGATTTCAATATGTTTTAATCATTGGCATATCTCAAAAGGGGGAGAGAATTTTGAGATGGAGCGAAAATTTTAAATTTTAATCAAATCGATTTTAGTTTATTTATATGTACCTTGTATAGGGGGAGTTATTTAATGCAGGGGAGCTTAATGATTTTCTGTGTAAAGTTAAATCACCTTGATTGCTGTTTAATAGAACTCAAGCACTACAAGAGAAAAAAATATTGCGACGCCCCAATGCGTAGCTAATGCATCGCTAAACGTGCTATTGCAACGCAATAGCGATGCAATGACGGCGTCGCTCAGATGTCCGTCGCAATATCCATTTGTCGCAATTGCGTTGCAATATTGCGACTCTCTGCGACGCAACAATGCGTCGCAATATTGTGACGCATCCAAATGTGTCGCTAAATTTAAAACTAAATTTTAATATTTAAAAATTATTCAATATTGTGACGCATTCAATTTCGCATATGCGACGCATTTAGTTGCATTGCAATATTTAATAATAATATTTTTGATATAATAGCGATAATATCGCATATTGCGAAGGTCATTGCGCAATATTTAATATAATATTTTTATATAGCGATGCAATTTGAGTCGCTAATGCGTCGCTAATTAAATTTTTTTAAAATATTGCGATGCCAGGTCATTGCGTCGTAATATTTATTAATAAATTTTAGATATATAGCGATGCAATTTGAGTCGCTAATGCGTCGCTATTAATTATTTTTAAATTATTGCGATGCCAGGTCATTGCGTCACAATATTTAATAATAATATTTTAAAAATTAGCGATGCAATTTCAGTCGCTAATGCATCACTAATTAAATTTTTTAAAAAATAAAATATTAAAAATTAAAACGGTTAATACAATTTTGTTGCATTTAAATATTGATAGAAACATTCTTCACTCATATTGATCCAAACAATAATCAATTTCTAAAAATAATTAATATATTAAATTTTGAAGTTTTCATGTACAAATATAAAAAGAAAAAAAATACATCAAGAATCTGCGATCACGTGGAGGCTGGAAACCCTGCGACAGCGGCTAACCATATCCTGCAATGACGCATCTGATCTCGCACGTCTGCAAGCTCTGCTGATGGCCTCGCATACGCTGCTCGAACTCATGCTCGACCTCCTGCCGAACCTCCTGACGAACGTCCTGCCGAACCTCCTCCGTAATAGATCTCCGAATGTTGTCTAAACGCTCGGCAGGAATATCCCAGAATATCGCGAGCTGGAGGCCTGATGGGAAAATATGCAGAAGCTCTAGTGCCCAGACCATAGACCCTGCGGTCTCGTGGCTGGGCACCAACAGCCTCCAAAAACACACGTGACTCTCCTCTGCTGAGAGTTCGACGGGCGTCTCCCCATCAGTGGAGTCGACCTGCCGATGCCTGGGAGCGAAGCTCCTCGACTCATGTCTTTGAATTATAAAATCAACAATAATGAATCAATAAATTTCTCTAAATAAAATTTTAGAAATTAAACAGATACTACATAAAGCTAATTTCTTACCGCAACCTCCCGTGATCGCGTATCGACCCAGGAACCGTCCCTCCTGGTGTGTGTCGCCCTGAATAGACGAAACTCACCAGGATCTCCGCCCTCCTGCTCAGACTATAACAATAAAAAATTGATATTAATAATATTTGTAAATAACTAAATTAGTAATTAAATTATTTATCATTTTCTTACCATACGGCGTCTGTGCTCCTGAATCGAAATGGAGCCCGAAGTGTGGCGGGAGAGACCCGTGCCAGGACCGCCCCTCTCGGATCGGCGGTTCGTGCTGGCTGATGCGGACCTCCTGCGCCAGCCATGGATTGCCAGGCCTGCTGCCACTCATGCCAAATACCCTCTGGCACATGCGCAGGACGCTGACCCGATGACCTCCAACGATGAAGCATGTCAGAGTATCGGCATCCCGTAAGAGCCTCCCATGCTGCCCTAATGGCATCATGGCTGGCAGGGTCCCACGTAAACTTTTTCTGCATTAAAATAAACAGTTAGTTTCAGAATTTATTAAGATTAAGAAATTTTATATCAGTGATAAATTGTATTTAATAAGTTTACCTGAAACTCAGAAAAATAAAACTCCCTCGTGGCTGCAGATACGTGGCGCCAATCGTAGCCACTGGGATCTGCACGCCTCTGAAATACGGAGCTGATGTGGCTGGATACATGATGCTGCTCAATAAATCTGTTAAAAAATGCATGTTTATAAGTAATTGACTTAAAAACATAAACATATATTTTTAATTAGTATATACTTACAGCCCATGAGCATCCAGTCGAAGTACGGTGCGGCCGATGGTGGAAGAACTCTCGGAGGTATGTGCCGATCGGCTGGATGGTAATACCAATGCAGGATCACCCGAAGGCTGTGCGATGTGTGGAGATCTGAACTCTCCATCTCCAAAGCTCATGTGATCTGATGCAGCAGGGCTACGTCCCTGCTCACTCCGTATGTCGTCGGTAGATCTACCTCTGCCCGTCATACTGAAAATACTAAAGATTCATGCAATTAAATTACGATTAATGATTGACTATGTAAAAATTTACCACTTATAAAATAAAGTTGAATTTAAAAAAACCTCTATGTTTAATCGGTGTCATTTGTTTCGTGAAATGTTGGTTCAACATCTGATGTCATATCGGATTGCGATTCAGTTTCATTATCGGAAGGAAACCAAACATTTGCATTCGCAATTTCTTGGACATCACCATTTGGATCTCTAAGTGATGTTTCAGGAGCCCTTGTGTCGTCCTCAATTGCATGCATTTCCATCTCATCCTCTTGAAATGCAGGGCACTCGGCTGATTGACTTGATGAACTCTCCTCTAATACGATTGTTGAACGTGGGACGATTTTAGAAACAGCCCACCAATCTCGCTTGTCATTGCGCAAACTTGGATATCCGCAGTAAAACACTTGCTGAGCTTGGGATGCAAGGATGAATGGGTCATATTTATGCAATCTTCGTCGATGGTTCACTTCAACTAAATTGTAGTCATTATGAACCCTTTTCCCACAGGAACTGTCGGATCGAACCAATCGCAATGAAACAATACGGTTCGTTTCATAGGCCAACCGGGATATTCAACTTCAACCACCTCTACTAACTTTCCGTAATAATCCTGCATATTTGCTCCAACACTTTCTCCTTTAACACACATGCCCCAGTTCTGCGTGCCTCTTGAAGCTGCTAATCGTTCAATCTGAAATTTGTACCCATTAACAAAATAGCCAGTAGAGGTTGTTACGGTCTTCAATGGCCATTGCGATAGACATTTAATGAAAATATTATCGGTTGTGGACCATGACCGTTTACCTATAAATTAATAAGCTATTCACAACCAATTCGAAAAATAAAAGCCATTATTGAAATTGATTGAGTGATACTACTCACAAATTCATAAAACCAGTAAGCGAACTCCGTTTCTAACTTCTGCCCAATTGCAACTTGACTGATGTCGGGATTCATCTGTCGTTGTCTATCACAATACATCCTTATGGGATGATAAGGATTAAAACTTATGTTAGCAATTAAATATTGTGGTATATTGTAATTTAAATTAGAAGTTTTAATTAAGCATTGAAGTATACACTTACTCAATATATGGATCACTTCTCTACAGTTCATTAGGATGTAATAATGTGCTGCATTATACTCCATATCGCTAAGATTTCTTGACTTCTGCCCCCCAAATGAACGGCCGATACCTTTAAAAATTGATATTCTACTGCCATTAAGTTCTCCTTCGTCCACACATACGTCATCGTTACGACCAAGATTTGGCTCCTCGTGTGGACGTGACCCTCAAAGTAATGCGAGGCAAAAGCTGAAACTTCTTTGACCAAGTGTGCATTGCATATAGAACCTTCAACCCTTGCCTTATTATGCACATTATTTTTTAACTTCTTAAGGTACCTATATGTAAAGTTGAGACAAAAAATTAACCAATTTTCTCGCAATGAAATAATATTTGAAATGTCAACATGTCTTAATGATGTATATATTTACCTCTCGAAAGGATACATCCAGCGATACTGCACGGGACCAGCTATGCTCGCTTCGTATGGCAAGTGAACCGGTAAATGCTCCATTGAGTCAAAAAAACTGGGAGGAAATATTCGCTCCAGCTTGCATAAAATAATTGAAATTTCCTCCTCAAGCCTTGCCATGGATGCAGAAGTAATGACTGCGGCAGACAACTCCTTGAAGAACAAGCTGAGCTCCGTCAATGCCTTCCAGACATGTTGCGGAAGCAACTCACGAAAAGCTATAGGCAATAACCGTTGCATGAAAACATGGCAGTCGTGACTCTTCATGCCGAACAACTTGAGCTTATGCATGTCCACACACCTACCGATATTTGAGGCATAACCATCTGGAAATTTTAACCCTCTAATCCCAGTTACATAAAACTTCTCGTGAATTTCTGTCAAGAGTGTAACAGGCTTTAGGATAGGTCCATTGGCACTCCTCCTCAAATCACCTCTTCTGCAATACTGATTAAGTTCTTCTCTTGACTTTGCAGTGTCTTTGGTTTTTCCTGGGATGTTTAGCACCGTGTTAAATATGTTATCAAAGAAATTTTTCTCGATATGCATAACATCCAAGTTGTGCCGGATGAGATTTGTGCTCCAATACGGCAAATCCAAAATATACTCCTCTTCTTCCAGTTATGTTCTTTACATATACGGCCATTTATTCTATCTGCATCTGGTTCCCAAGCATACCTCAACCCCAAATGCTCTATAGTATCAAATATATCTGCGCCGGACCTAACCTGGTTCGGCGAATTTTGTGACTGCTTTGTTCTTCCGAAGGCGGTCAAGTTACGCCTGTAAGGATGATTTGGAGGCAAGAACTTCCTATGATTATCAAACCATGACTGCTTACCACTCTTCTGCAATGTAAATGCATCCGAATCATACATGCAATGGGGGCATGCCAGACGTCCAGCAGTGCTCCAACCAGACAACATTGCATATGCCGGGAAGTCACTTATTGTCCACATCAAAGCAGCTCTCATGATGAAATTCTGTTTCATAGAAATGTCGTAGGCTAGGACTCCTGTTTCCCACAATATTTTTAATTCGGCCACCAACGGTTGCAGGAAGACATCAATCTTTTCCTTTGGATTTGATGGTCCTGGAACCAAAACTGTCAAAAACATTGCAGAATCTTTCATGCACTTCCATGGAGGAAGGTTATATACAGTCAGTATCACAGGCCAACATGAATACTGTTGGCCCGCTTGACCAAATGGTTGGAAGCCATCGGTACAAAGACCTAATCTCACATTCCTTATATCTTCAGCGAAATCAGGATGATTTTCATTGAAATGCTTCCAAGCTTTTGAATCTGACGGATGCCGCATTTCATCCTCTTTAGATTCATGTTCGGCATGCCATCTCATATCAGCAGCTATAGCCTCAGATCTGTATAATCTTTGCAGGCGTGGAGTAAGAGGAAAGTAATGCATCCTCTTGTAAGGCACACTTTTCCTCCTACTTGTACTAGCTCCCCCTTCGCCATTTTTGTACCTCGATTGCCCACAAATCTTACACCATCGCAGCTCTGAGTCTTCACCCCAATATATCATGCAATTGTTTAAGCAACAATCGATCTTATTAACTGGGAGCCCAAGCCCACGCAATAATTTCTTCGTTGAGTAAAAACTGTCTGCTATAACATTATCATTTGGCAAAATTTCTTTGATTAACCCAGCTACAGAATTGAATGCCTTTTCTGATAATCGATGTTCTGCTTAATATTCAACAACCGAGCAGCAGTAGACAACTGGGAATGGCCCTCACAATCAGGATACAATTCTTGATTTGCAGCACGCAACATATCATAAAATTATTGTGCATCTGGATTTGGTTCTTCCATAAATGTATTCTGATTCATTACCCGATGCATTCATCACCATTTCTTCATATGTGTTTAAATTCACAAATGGTTCATCTACGGGAATTGACACTTGTTGGCTTGTAACAACTGCTGGAATTTCCTTTGTTTCACCATGACAGTACCAAACATCGTAATCAGGAACAAACCCTTTCTTACACAGATGCACCTTAACAGTTTTAACATCTCTGTAGGCTTTATTCTGACACCTGTGATAGTTTCATGGGCACCTAATCGTAGGCTCATCCATCCATTCAGGTTGGCTACATGCAAATACGATAAATTCTTCCAATCCATTCAGAAAATCTGGATTAAGCAAACCATCTTTTATCCTTGCATACATCCACGAGCGAGCCCCGCTCATTTTTGACCGACTTATACAATTTATGGTAAACCATTAAAGGAAACCACATTATAAAACTATATTAACATTACTTAATATATAACTAAGTTATTTCTTTTACACAACTAAGGTTAATAACAATCATTTAAATCATTTATAACTAAACCAATTTTCTTTTACACAACTAAGGTCCCTACCCTGCAAGGCCGGGCCATGGCTACGATCCTTGGCACGCTAGTAAGGACCGAGGCACAGGTTCATGCCAGGCTAAGCTAGGGCTTGAGTTCGGGTTGGGCCGCAAGGCGGTCTATTCAATCATGAGACTTCACAAGCATTCAAGTGTCCTAAATTAATTCCACCTTCACTCCATATCTAAAAGGTAAGGCCCTATCCCATTCAAGAATATTTTTTGTGATATATTATTATGCTATTAATTATCATCGATCGGTTACATTGAAATTTCAGCAGCATTTCCCCATATGTTATCCTAAATGTGTGGCATATATGCCACACTAGGAGAATGTATGAGCAAATACAAACCGCAATCTCAACCAACGATGATTAATAGCAGACTAACATATCGCAAAAAATATTCTCAAACTGTCCTCCGGATAATTTGAGAATTTGCAATACTAAGTCTTACAAATTCTCAACGGGTCTAAAGGTTATAGTGCTGTGATTAATAATATAGAAATCCGAAGACAATCGAACTTATGCTTGTTATTCATAAATTCTTGTCAATTATACATATATAGGAATAGTATTCTATATATATAGTCACTGACTTCTTAAGATTATTATGTCGAATATAATGTTTTGAGGACTAAATATAAATAATTGAAACTACTAATTTGTTGCTGAAAATTAAATAAAACTACAGCCTTTCATTCTAGTATTACATAATTTAATGCATCATTCAATTTGAAGCAGAATGTAAATAATCAACACAACAACTGTAAATAACTACAAATTAAATGCACAAATATTATTGCATAAACAGCTATAAAGAAATGAAAAGCTACGACTGCTACTTTGAAATTAGCTAATCTAAAGAGTTATGGTTAATGAGCTAATTAGTTGACCTAAATAGCTAAGCTAATTCAGCTTGACCTATCTAAAGAGTTTTGATTGATGATCTAAAGAGCTAAGGTTGATGGTCTATTTTGAAATTTAGCTAAGGTTAATGAGCTAAATTAGTTGACCTAAATAGCTACGATTTATGAGCTAAATCAGTTAATTTAAAGAGTCATGATTGATGAGCTAAATCAGTCTATCCAAAGAGCTACGACTAATGACATAAATTAACTAATTTATTAGAGTGATCATTCTCTCTATATATATATATATAGTAATACTATTGTGTGACTATTTGAATTAGTCCTATCGAAGCAAGTATCACTTAGTATCACTATTGTGTAACATAAATTAACAGGATGGGGAAAATCCCCCCTTTAATTTTTTTTTTTGGTGGCCTGGCCACCGTGGCCAGGCCAGGGCCGTGGCCGGAGAAGAAAAAGAGGGTGTGTGGTGGGGAAAACCCACCTGTAAAATTTTTTTTTTGTGGCCTGAGTCGCTACCGGAGACCATGGCCGGAGAAGACGAAGGAGGGGGGGGGGGGTGGAGAAACCCCCCCCCCCCTGTTATACTTTTTTTTTTGGTGGCCTGGCCACCATGGCCAGGCCACGGCAGCAGCCGTGGCCGGAGAAGACGGCCACGGCAGTGGCCGTGGCCGGAGAAGACGGCCACGGCCAGACGAAGGGGGGGTGGGGAACCTCCCCTGTTATACTTTTTTTTTGGTGGCCTGGCCACCGTGGCCAGGCCACGGCAGCGGCCGTGGCCGGAGAAGACGAAGGGGGGGGGGTGGGGAAACCCCCCTGTTATACTTTTTTTGGTGGCCTAGCCACCGTGGCCAGGCCACGGCAGCGGCCGTGGCCGGAGAAGAAGGCCACGGCAGCGGCTGTGGCTGCCGTGGCCGGAGAAGAAGGCCACGGCAGCGGCTGTGGTCGGAGAAGACGGCCACGACCGTGGCCATGGCCGGAGAAGACGAAGGGGGGTGGGGAAACCCCCCTGTTATAATTTTTTTTGGTGGCCTGGCCACCGTGGCCAGGCCATGGCCGGAAACGGCAGTGGCCGTGGTCGGAGAAGACGAAGGGGGGGGGGGGTGGGGAAACCCCCCCCTAGCTGTTAAATTTTTTTTTGGTGGCTTGGCCACCGTGGCCATGGACGAAACCTAGTTTTATAAAAAAAAAATTAGGAGGGTGGGCTTACCTTGGTCGATAGGGGATGCCGCCGGAGTGGGGGGAGCTACCGCCGGGAGAGAGGACGGGAGGAGCCGGAGGAGTGGACGGCGGCGGTTAGGGTAAGAAGAGGAAGAAGAAGAGAAGGGGGGGGGCCGACCCGACCCAGGTTATATAGTAGTGATTAGCGACGCAAATTTGCATCGCTAATCACTTTCTATTTTCTTTAAAATTTATTATGGATTAGCGACGCAACAACGCGTCGCTAATCCATCGCTAATTTGACCTTTTTATTGTTTTATGCAAAACTTAGCGACACAACTAATTGCGTTGCTAATGAGTCGCTAATTTGGCGCCAATGTCCGGCGAAAATTTATTTTTATTTTCTAGAAAATTGCGTCGCTAATGCGTCTCAATATTTTTTTAATAATTATAACTGATAAAAATTATATTTTCTAAAAATAATTGCGATGCATATATTGCATCGCAATGTTTTTTTTTAAATTTTTTATTACATTTATTTTTCTAAAAAACATTGCGACGCAATATATGCGTCGCAATATTAAAAATTATTTTCTCTGGGTAAACTATTTTTATTTTCTAGGAAATTGTGTCGCTAATGTGTCGCAATATTTTTTTATTAATTATAACTGATAAAAATTATATTTTTTAAAAATAATTGCGATGCATATAATGCGTCGCAATGTTTTTTTTTTAAATTTTTATATAACATTTATTTTTCTGAAAAATGTTGTGACGCAATATATGTTTCATAATATTAAAAATTATTTTCTCTGATAAAATTATTTTTATTTTCTGGGAAAATGCGTCGCTAATGCGTCGCAATATTTTTAAATAATTCTATTTGATAAAAATTATATTTTCTGAAAATAATTGCGATGCATATATTGGGTCGTAATGTTTTATTTTTAAATTTTTTATTACTTTTATTTTTCAATTTAATATTGCGACCCATATTTGCATCGCAATATTAAAACTTATTTTCTCTAGGAAAATTATTTTTATTTTCTGGGAAAATGCATCGCTAATGCGTTGCAATATTTTTTAAATAATTATAACTGATAAAAATTATATTTTTAAATTTTTTTTATAATTTTTTAAAAAAATCATTGTGATGCAATATATGCATTGCAATTTTAGTATTTTTAAAAATATTGCGGGTTCATCCACGCGTTCGGTGCGCGGTCATGCATATTTTGCTTTGTCGCCACGATGAACTCGGCCACCTCGGCGAACTTGGTCGCAAGATTGTATCTGATGACCCGGCGAGCATCGCGATCGATTCGGTCGGCGATGATCCGATGGTTGCGATCGATCAAAGCCATGATCGATCCCGGTCTGCAACGATGGATCTTGGACCGTCGCGATCGATCCGATCGGCGATGATTCGACGGTTGCGATCGATCGAAGCCATGATCGATCCCGGTCGGCGAAGATCGATCTAGGACTGTTGCGATCGATCCGATCGGCGAAAATCCAACAGTTGCGATCGATCGAAGCCATGATCAATCCCGATCGGCGATGACCGATCTCGGACCGTCGCGATTGATCCGATCAGCGACGATCTGACGGTTGCGATCGATCGAAGCCATGATCGATCAAGGTCAGCAACGACTGATCTCGGACCGTTGTGATCGATCCGATCGGCGACGATCCGATGGTTGCGATCGATCGAAGCCATGATCGATCCCGGTCAGTGATGACCGATCTCGGACCATCGCAATCGATTCGATCGGTGACGATCTGACGGTTGCGATCGATCGAAGCCATGATCGATCCCGGTCGGCAATGATCGATCTCGGACCGTCGCGATCGATGCGATCGGCGATGATTCGACGGTTGCAATCGATCGAAGCCATGATCGATCTCGGTCAGCGACAATGGATCTCGGACCGTCACGATCGATGCGATCGGCGACCATCTGACTGCTGCGATCGATCGAAGCCATGATCGATCCCGGTCAGCGATGACGGATCTCGGACCGTCGTGATCGATCCGATCAGCGATGATCCGACGGTTACGATCGATCGAAGCATGATCGATCCCGGACTGCAACGACCGATCTTGGACTGTCGTGATCGATTCGATCGGCGACGATACGACGGTTGCGATCGATCGAAGTCATGATCGATCCCGGTCGGGATGACCGATCTCGGACCATCTCGATCGATCCGATCGGCGATGATCCGACAGTTGCGATTGATCGAAGCCATGATCGATCCCGGTCGGCGACGACCGATCTCGGACCGTCGCAATCGATTCGATCGGCGACGATCCGACGGTTGTGATCGATCGAAGCCATGATCGATCTCGTCGGCGATGACCAATCTCGGACCATCGCGATCGATCCGATCGGCGACGATCCGACGGTTGCGATCGATCGAAGCCATGATCGATCCCGATCGGCAACAACCGATCACGGACCGTCGTGATCGATCCGTTCGGCAACAATCCGACGGTTGCGATCGATTGAAGCCATGTTCTATCCCGGTCGGCGACGACAGATCTCGGACCGTCGCGATCGATCCGATTGGCGACGATCCGATAGTTACGATCGATCGAAGCCATGATCGATCCTGATCGGCGACGACCGATCTCGAACCGTCGTGATCGATCCGATCGGTGACGATCCGACGGTTGCGATCAATCGAAGCCATGATCGATCCCGATCGGTGACGACCGATCTTGGACCATCGCGATCGATCCAATCGGTGAAAATTTGATGGTTGCGATCGATCAAAGCCATGATCGATCCCAGTCGGCGACAACCGATCTCGACCATCGTGATCGGTTCGATCGGCGACGATCCGATGGTTGCGATCGATCGAAGCTATGATCGATCCCGGTCGGCAATGACCGATCTCGGACCGTCGTGATCGATCTGATCGGCGACGATCCGATGGTTGCGATCGATCGAAGCCATGATCGATCTCGGTCGGTGACGATGGATCTTGGATCGTCGTGATCGATGTGATCGGCGACGATCTGATGGTTGTGATTGATCGAAGCCATGATCGATCTCGATCGGCGATGATAGATCTCAGACCGTCGCGATCGATCCGATCAGCGACGCTCCGATGGTTGCGATCGATCAAAGCCATGATCGATCCCGGTCGGCAATGACCGATCTCGGACCGTCGCAATCTATCCGATCGGCGACGATTCGACGGTTGCGATCGATCGAAGCCATGATCGATCCTGGTCGGGGACAACCGATCTCGAACCATCGCGATCGATCCGATCGGCGACGATCTGACAGTTGCGATCGATCGAAGCCATGATGGATCCTGATCGGTGACGACGGATCTCGGACCGTCGCGATCGATCCGATCGGCGATGATCCGATGGTTGCGATCGATCAAAGCCATAATCGATCCTGGTCGGCGACGACCGATCTCGGACCGTCTCGATCTATCCAATCGGCGACGATCCGATGATTGCGATCGATCGAAGCCATGATCAATCCCGGTCGGCGATGACCGATCTCGTAGTCCCATTTGGGAAACTTTAAAAGGGTGGGGGGAGCGTGAGTCGCGAAGAGAGCAAGGGGAGAGACGCCGAGAGCTCGCCGTGGAGGAGGGCTTCTTTTCCTCATTCCCCAAAAACCTAATACTAGGGTTTCTTGGGAAATCGATCCCTCTACCTCCATCTCATCCACGTAAGGGGGCGACGGCGAGCTTTTCCTAGGGTTTCCAGAGAGAGATCTTTCATGTTGTCGGCATGTTTCGTCTTGTTCGTGTTGCCGCTCCTGTGTGATCGATCAAAGCTAAGGATACTAGGGTTTTGGAGTTTGTCTTAGATGCGGTTTCTAAAGATTTGTTGTCTACCTTTCTAGGGCCTTTTTTACCCCCGTTTTGGATCGTTTCTTTGTTCTTTTTGGCTCCTGTTTATCTGTTTGGATCGAAGTCTTTCTTTAGATGCTAGTCATTTAACTTTCGTTCTTCTTATATCTTATCTCGCTCCAGTTCTCATATGATTAGAGACACACACACACACATATATATATATATATATTAAAAAGAATATTCTGATTTCCTTAAACAATATTTTTAAAATATTGCGACCTGTGCGTTGCAATATTTTTATTTCATAAATTTTTTAAATATTTTATAAAATTTATTTTTTTAAAAAAACATTGCGACGCAATACTTGCGTCGCTAAATAAAAAAATATTTTTATTAATTTACTATTTTATTGGTCGCTATTGCGTCGCTATTTAATATAATTAATTTTAAAAAAAATATTACGACGCACAGGGTTGCGTCGCAATTTTTTTATTTCATAATTATATTTTATAAAAATTAATTTTATTTAAAATAATTATGATGCAACTAGTGCGTCGCTAAATTAAAATAATTTCTCTAATTTTTTGGTTTATTGCATTGCTGATGTGTCGCTATTTAATATAATTAATTTTTTTAAAAGCATTGCGATGCATAGGGTTGCGTCGTAATTTTTTTATTTCATAATTATATTTTATAAAATTAATTTTATTTAAAATAATTATGATGCAACTAGTGCGTCGCTAAATTACAAATAATTTCTCTAATTTTCTGGTTTATTGCATCGCTATTTAACATAATTAATTTTTTTAAAATCATTGCGACGCACTGAGTTGCGTCGCAATATTTTTTTCATATTTATATTTTATAAAAACTAAATTTAAAAATATTGCATTGCTAAATAAAAAAATTAATTTTTTTTTGATTCTGATTTATTGTGTCACTAATGTGTCTCTAATTGCGTCGCAATGTTTTGTTGTCGCGGGGCGTCGCAATGTGGTCGCAATTTAGCGACGCATCATTGCATCACTAAATTTGCATCGCTATTTCAATATTTTCTTGTAGTGATACCTAATGCTTTTCCTTGTTTTTTTTTTATTTTTTAACTTTTTATTTTTTTTCTTTTATTTTAGAATAAAAGTTTCCCTCTTTTTCCATTTTTTATCAATTTTCACCGTCATTACATAACGAATGCTTAATTTTTTTTTCATTTTTTTCTTTCATTTTATATTTTTATATTTTTCTTTGATTTTTCAATGAGTCATATTTTTTTAAATTTAAATTTAATAGTATAAAAATAAAAATATATAAATTTACTTTTTATTTTTTTATATCTTATTAGTGCTTGCCCATCTCATAGGCGTATTCTTGGTCTCTCTCTCTCTCTCTCTCTCTCTCTCTCTCTATATATATATATATATATATATATATATATATATATATATTCTTTATCATCAGCTTCTTTGGATTATTGCTTGGCTCAACTAGGCATGGTTCTATGCAGAATGGCTACACTGCACCAACTCAATTTTCGTTAAGGGAAGATATGGGCCTCACTATGTCTGAGGTTTGTGCACCTTATTTTTCTCTTTAATGCTCTTTAATGCTGTGATAGAATATCTAGTGGAATATATTATGATCCTCAATTATAGTATAGATGAAGATACTTTTTTGAGAAATGCATACTCGTATCCTTTTTCTCTTTTCTTTTGTCTGTACCTCTCTTATTTTAAAAAGCTTATTATAATATATATTTCTCTGAAGATTTCTTTGGTGAATTTTAATGTATGTATGTGTGTTTAGATATATATATCTTATCTATCTCTGATCATCTGTTGTGCACTGCTTGTGCCTCTGATTCATTGAAAATTCATGGCATCTTTCTTCATTCATTTTTATTCCATTCGAATATCTATAAGAGCATCATGTTCCTCCTCTCAACTTCTAGGATATTTTCAGACTGATGGCTTTGCAGCACTCATTGCCTTCTCAGGAAACCATCACTCCCCAACCCTTTTGAATGTTTATACTGACATATTTTGACATGTAAGATCAGAAACCAAGACTCATGAACTAATCAACCTCTTTTCTCTGATTAATTTGTTCCATTTTTTGTTTGTGCTAAAACAATCATCAGTCACACCTAAATAATTTTTCGTAACTTGGAAGTATGACTCCTATAGGTCAGAAAATCTGTTACTTTAATTTCTCTACTATTATCTTTTCAATATATATCTGATATGAGATTAAACACTCATCGATATAAATTCTCATACTTTCACTATACAAAATCTAACTTTATAGTCTCATCCTTAAGTGGCATTACCAATGTCCCTCCATTAATAGTTCATGCATAATCAAAATCAAGGGCATAAATTATGCTTCCTATGTAAGAAGTCAAGTCCACACCAGTAACTCTTTTGACAGCCTAAAAGAAGGTTCAATTTTTAACACAGTTTCGCATTATTTTATGTGAGGTTTTTGTTAACAGATGCGCCTCCTTATGCTAACTGTGAGTATACCTGTTGATGCCATTCTTGCAGTTTTCATTCTTTGGCTCCATAATGACTGTTGGTGCCATGATTGGAGCTATTGCAAGTGGTCGTATCACTGATTTATCTGGCCGTAAAGGAGTAAGAAAAGAAGCACTGATCTTCCTTAGCATCACTCTTTATGTTTTTATGATTTGGCTTATTTCGTTGGAAGCAGGCAATGAGAGTATCAGCCATCGTCTGCATTAGGATTTCTTGGAATTTGCTTTGCTCAAGTTTGTTTCTCACCTTTGTTAATTTTTGTGCTTATGTTCTTAAATTCCGAGACAAATTAATGACACATGCTTACATTCTACCATGCATAGGATGCGCCTTCACTCTACTTTGGGAGACTTCTCACGGGCATTGGGACTGGACTTTTTTCTTATGTGGTATGCTTCTTTCAATGGCATCCATAATGCTCCAGTCATCGAGCTAAAAATAAGTATTCAACCCTTAAAACAACCTACGCTTGGCACTCAAGTCCATGTAATTGTGTGGTTGAGAGGGATACATTGTTATAAAGCCTCAGTGCTCATTTTAATTAGTTCCATATCTTCTGCAGTTTAAAGCAGTATCTAATAAAGTTGTCGAGTAGACTTGAGAAACATCCTAGTGATGATAATTGTCAATTTGCTTCTGAGCAGGTGCCAGTTTACATAGCAGAGATTGCACCCAAACATCTTAGAGGAGCTCTCACAACCTTAAACGAGGTAGTAGAATTTTGTAGCAACTGACAAGATAGATAACAAAAGACGCTCATGTCTGCATGCTTTAACTGCAGCTATTAATCTCTTTCGGACAATTAGCCTGTTATATAGTTGGAACGCTAGTCACATGGCGCACACTGGTCGTAGTGGGTGAGTCCAGAATCCATCCATTACTTCGTGAGAAAAGATCAGATAAAATCTTATCCAATATTTTAACATTGATGTCAAAAATAGCTGATCCACTTAAAATTTTCATGCAGGGATTCTTCCATGCGTTGTTATTCTTGTGGGTATCTGTTTCATCCCAGAGTCTCCTAGATGGCTGGTGAGACATTAATTGCATGCAATTACCAATTAAACTAGCAAAGCATATGGGACGAGCAAGTCTCACATTTTTAGTCCATTAATAATCTCAGGCAAAGGTGGGACGGGAGGATGAATCCGAGGCTGCATTGCAAAGCCTACGTGGAAAGGATGCTGACATCTCTCAGGAAGCTGCAGACGTTCAGGTTCATACTTGAACCCGTTAACGTTGATAAGTATAATAGTCCACAACTTTTTAAGTTTCAACATCATAAAAAAAGAACAAATTTCTCCACAGGAATATGTGAAAACTCTCCAAAGCCTTCCTGGGGCTAGGATTTCAGAGCTATTCCAAGGGACATATATCCGTTCCATCACCGTAAGCAACCTTCCAACTTAATACTTCATGGTTTCGTCATTCTCTCTTCTTCTCATCCCTGGAATCTTGATGAGGTCTTTCAGATTGGTGTTGGCCTGATGGTGTTTCAACAATTTGGTGGCTACAATGGAATTGCATTCTATGCCAGTGAAATATTTGTGTCTGCAGGTATGATAAGAGCTCTGAATACACTTTGCATGCTTAACCTACGAAGGCAACTTTCCAAGTGGTTCAAATTCAAGCTTAGCTTATGTAAGTAATATGCTAATTGCTATTTTTTGACTGCAGGATTTGCTTCAGGTAGTCTTGGAATCACTTTGCTGGGACTTATTCAGGTTCCTAGCTAGCCTTTCTGAATTCATGTCTTTATTGATCACCCTATAGAATCATGCATCATATAATACTGCTTTGTTTAACAGATTCCTTTTACAATAATGGGTGTCCTTTTGATCGATAAGAGTGGAAGAAGGCCTCTCCTAATGGTATATAGATTAATCACAACATTTTTCGAATTTGAAAACTATTGTGATGCAAGATCTTTAAGACAGTAAACTTCTTCTGTAATTTAGGTTTCTGCAGCAGGGACTTGTTTCAGTGCTTTTATGACTGCATTGTCATTCTGCTTCAAGGTAACTCTCATGTTTGTGGTCCTCCATATCAGCGCTTGATATGGATTTTAAAAATAACATCATGATGATTCTGGAAACAGGAGCGAGGAATTTACGTGGATTGGGTCCCTCTGCAAGCTCTTGTTGGCATATTGGTAAGCAAAGGCATTGTGCCAAACAATTTTCTCACTAATGGAGGTTGCAAATACGTTGAATGTAACAAAAGTTTTTAAGTTTATTCACTTCTGGAACATGTTGTCAAAAAAAAAAAAAAACGAGGCAAATCCAACAAGGATATGTCATCACAAATTAGTTAGGGAATCGATGTTTGTATAGTTTCTAATAATTTCCTTGGGTAAAACATTTTTTTTGGGAGAACTTCTGATTATATTTTCACTAATGAAACAGGGCTTTGTGTCATTTTACTCAATAGGAATGGGACCCCTTCCTTGGGTTATAATGTCTGAGGTAAGAGAATGTTGCTAGTCCATTTCTTGGTTAATATTGAGATCCTGAACGCTAAGGCTGCGCATAGAATTGCACTGAAACTGGATTTCTTGCAGATATTCCCAATCCACATTAAAGGAATAGCTGGAAGCTTAGTGACTCTGGTGAATTGGTTTTGTTCGTGGATAGTTTCATATGCTTTCAATTTTCTTATGGCCTGGAGTTCTACAGGTAAGAATATACTGAAAAATTGATGCTAAGAATGAATATACTCAACTCATCCAATTCTTTTCCTAACTATATGAGGTCGGCTACATGAATCTGCTTCCTCCACTCTCCTCTATTTAGGAATAAGTCGATATTCAAATTATAAATAGTTATATCTTTTTTAATTATTTTTATCCATGTTAGTTTAGGTCTACCTGTCCTTACGATGGATTGTTAAAAGATCACTCTTTCTAACTGGAGCATCTAAAGGTCTTCGTTGTAGTTTTTCTCATTTATCTTCAATTGGGGCTACTCCTATCATTTCTTTATTTTTAATTCTATCTTTTAAAGTTTTATCACATATTCATCTTAACATACACATTTCTGTTACACTTAATTTATTTACATGTTGTTTCAATATTGCCCAACACTCTGTTCCATATAGCATAGCTAGCGTAATAGCAATTTTATAGATTTTTTTTAATTTTAATAGAATGCGCCGATTATACAATACTCTTGAAGTATTCCTCCACTTAATCTATCCTCTTTAACTCTATGATTCACATCTTCACCTTCTTGTTGGATAATGGATCCCAAATACCTAAATTTTTATTCCTTGATATCTCTTGGCCTGTTTCTTCATTTGTATTTCTACTCCCACTAAAATTATATTTTATGTATTTAGTTTTAGTTCTACTAATCTTAAAACCTTTATATTCTAAAGCCTCTCTTCAAATCTCTAGTTTAGCATTTACTCTAGATTTAATTTTATTAATCAATACTAAATCATTTACAAATAATAAACTCCATGGGATATCATTTTGAATATATTTGGTTAAGTCATTCATAACTAATTCAAAAAAATACAGACTTAAGGTAGATCCTTGATGTAAACCTAAAGTAATTGAAAACTCACTAGTTTCTTCTATTATTGTTTTAACAATAGTTATTGCTTTATATGTACCTTTTGATAACTCTTTTTTTTTTCTCTAAAACCCACCATATTATTTCTCTAGGTATTCTACCATATGCTTTCTCTAAATCAATAAAGACTATATAAATATTTTTCTTTTCCCTATATCTCTCCATCAATCTTTTTAATAAATAATTAGCTTTCAAGGTTGATCTTTCAGGCATAAATCCAAATTAATTATTTGACACTAAAGTTTCAGCTCTTATTCGATTTTCTATTACTCTCTTCTATAATTTTTTGTGACTCATCAGTTTAATCCCTTTATAATTTGCATAGTTTTGAAAATATTTTTTATTTTTATTTTTTTATATGGGTATTAATATGCTTTTTCTTCAATCATCCGATTTTTTAGTTGCTACAATTTTGTTAAATAAATTGGTTAACCACATGACTCTAATTTTTTTTTAAGTCTTTCTAAACCTCAATAGGGATCTTATCTGGCCCTAATGCCTTTGCATTTTTTATTTTACTCAAAGCCTTTTTAACCTCAAGCATGCTAAATCTATAAAAAAATTATGTTCATTTGTTACTCCTAGATTATCACATTCTTCTACCCTTAAATTTACTAAATTATTTTATTTAATAATTTTTTAAAATAACTTTTTCATCGTTCTTTTATATCTTCTTCTTTTAATAAGACTCTTTCATCATCTTCATCCTTAATACATTTAATATAATTCAGATCCTTTATTTTCTTTTCTCTTAGTTTTTCTAGTTTATATATAGTCTTTTTACTTTCTTTTGTATCTAGTTTATTATATAAATCATCATAGGCTTTAAGTTTGGCGTTACTTACCACCTTTTTAGCTTCTTTCTTTGCATTCCTATACTTTTTAAGACTTTCTTTATCTCTAGCCTCTTGCCAAATTTTATAGTTTGTCCTTTCAATCTTGATGTCAGCTTGAACTTACTCGTTCCACTAAAATTTTTCTTTCTACTAGTCCTACTCCTTTTGATTCTTCTAGAACTTTTTTTAGCATATTTTTTATGTATTGGGATCACTATCTATATTCATAGTCATTACTCTTACTAACTTTTCTTTAAATAATTCTAGTTTTTTCTTCTTTCAATTCCATCATTTAATTTTTGGATTAATAATTTATGTTTTACTCTATATTTTATTTTTATCCATTTGTTTGCTACCATTATCCTATGTTGTAAAGTTAAACTTTCTTCTGAAATAATTTTATAGTTTTTGCATGTTATTTTATCTACCTTTCTGTTAAGAAAAAGTTTATTTGACTTTTATTAGATCCACTTTTAAATCTTATTAAATATTTTTTTGCTTTTTGAAATAAGTGTTTGCTATTGTTAGATCGTACGCCATTGCAAAAACTAATAAGCTTATATTTCTTCATTCCTATCTCTAAATTCATATCCTTCATGTACCGTTTCATATCCATTCCTCTATTTTTCTACATGTCCATTAAAATCTCCTTCCATATATATCTTTTTTTCTTATGATATTTCTTGCATTACTTAATTTATATCTTTCCAAAATTATGTCTTAGTTTATTGGTCTAATCATTCTTGTGGTGCATATGCACTAATTATGTTAATATATTATTCTTAATTATAAGTTTTAGTGATATAGCCAGGTCTCCTTTTTTAGTTATCTTAACAACATATTTCTTAAAATTTTATCTATAATTATTTTTACTTCATTTTTTTTGTTTTATAGTGTAATATAATTTATATTTTATTTTTATTTCTCTAGATCTTTCACTTATTATTTAGTTTCTTGTAAGCATATTATATTTATTTTTCTCTTAATCACAGTGTTAACTATCTTTATAGCTTTACCTGTTAGTGTTCCTATGTTCCAAGTTGCTACTCTAAGCTGACTATCATGGACTAATTTTTTTACCCATACTCATTCGTAGTGTAGGAACCCTTGCTCACTTATTACTGCATTCGGGCGCTAGTAGGGTGCCCCTTACCCATTTTTCATAACATCCGGAGGTAGATGCAATGCGTCTCTTAATTGAAACGTTCTAACCATTTGCATAGTTTGATTTAGTAGATTCATGTTTAAAGAATATGACAGAGTTTTACGAGGTTGGCTGTCAGCTACCTAACCCATCCCTCCTTCTTTATCCGAGCTTGGGACCGGCCTTGGGATCGGCCTTGGTGGAGTTATACTAAGAATGAATATACTTAATATTATTTCATTGTTTCTCAAAGAATATACTGAATGATTGATGTATCCTGATTCATATCTTGCATTAGATCTTAGCAATGATATTTGCCATTTAAGTATAAGCAAGAAATTAGCATCTAATATTTAGCCAGCAATGGCTAAATAAATCTGCATGTATCTTAGTAGGTTTGCTTCCTATAGTTTTTTGTTAGTAACTACAAGTGCAATTTTTCACTCAAAAAAAATAGATGCAATTTAGAATTTATCAGTATCCAAGTATAGAAGGGTAGGTCATATCTCCATGACTGAATATTTTCAAATTATCTGATTTGAAGCAACAGACCAAACATTCCAATCAGAGAGATAGTAAAATTTTTTAGATATAATTTGACTACTTTTTTTTCAATCGTATGTAACCTGAGGAATCTTATATAACATTCCTTTCCTCCAAAGGAAAAAGAAATAATAAATCACTTTGGCTAGCAGTTTACATAATGTAACATGATTCAAACTAGTTGGGGAATAAGACATTATAAATTATTTCAAAGCATTACATTAAATGGCACAATGTTGTGTGAATGGAAATTTATCTAAAATTTTCTCAACTTTCATTTGTTTGATATGTTGTTTTGCTTTCAGGTACCTTTTTTGTCTTCTTTGCTTCTTGTGCGATATCTATTATATTTATTGCGAAGATAGTACCCGAAACAAAAGGCAAGACTTTGGAAGAGATTGAAGCGTCCCTGAAATCTCATGGATGAACATTTTTGGTCTTCTCTGCTTGTGTGATGTTAGTTATGTTTATTATCAAAGTACTACCAGAAACAAAAGGTAGGACTTTGGAAGAGATGCTTGAATCCATATAATTCCATGGATGGACATTTTTGGCAAAAAAAATTCGGTTGGACTTTTTTGTTTGTGTGGATACAAATGAACATTCCCTCCAATATACTGATAAAGAATAAAGAAGAGAGATTTGAAAGGAGGATTGCAATGAGTTTGGAATGCGTTGGGGTCTCATGGCCAGATTAATTTTTTAGATAAAATTAAGTGCTCCACTTTTGTTTTCTCTGAACAAGTATTAGATTACAGCTAAAAATTTGACAATTGTTTCATCAGCACTTTAAAGCTCATCTCAAGTTCCTCAAGTACTCTATCTAGATGCTAGCCATATTAGCATATTACAAGAATTTTTGGTTTTAGCGACGCCCATTAGTGATGCCCATTAGCACGCATTACTAATCTAGTGCGTATGTGCCGAACCTCCTTGGGCCGTGCTCCCGATCTAGGGCGCGCAGCCCTCTAGCCCCCCTCGCTGCCCCCTGCTCTTCTCCCCCCGGCCTCCTGTCGGCCCCCCTTGGCCCTCAGCCCCTGGCCTCCCAACCCCCCTTGGCCCCTCGTCTTACTCCCACGGCTCCCGTCCCCATCCTTAGCCACCTCGACCCCCCGGCTACCCCGTTGGCCCCCGGCCCCCCTTGGCCCCTAGCCCGGCCCCCTACGGCTCCCCTGGACCCGTTGGCCCCCTAGCTGCTCGGCTTCCCCCTTCGGCTGCCCCTTGATCGGTTTCATCTCAGCCCTCGATCGGTCAAAACCTTCTTTGTTTGAGTTCTTTCACAAGAAATATAAATTTGTGGGGCCAAAACAGCTTTCAGTAGAGCAAGAACTTCCAAAGTTTCTGAAATTTTTGCACATTAGATTAGACACATAAATAAGCAATGAGTGTTTGCCATGCTATGGGTACTATATTCTTCACTCTTTAGCTATGGCCCGGTCTGATTGATGTTGAGATATATCATTTCTGTAATTAGTTAGGTCAGATTAAAGGCAAATAAACATTTTTTAGATCCAAACTCAATATTGTATAGAAATCAAATCTAGGATTTGGATACTACTTAATCCCTTAGGTCAAGTGAATAAGACTTGTTTTTCTTAAGCTTTGGCCGGTTAAAAATGAGAGTGATTTGGCTTGTTCCTTGCCTCTCTTAATAACAGAGGATTAGGTCGAAGCTAGACATGGGTATATGATAAATAGATGTCATCATTATTTGATTTATTGGTTTCTTCCATATTCCTACTTGATAGTTGATGCACATTTACTTATATTGTGAAACCACGCCCATGGTACCAAATCATCAATAGATTCTTCCTATAAAGTCCTCATGAGTCACACATGTTGCACCTCCTGCTTGGCAGCTGGTTTCTAAAAATTATTGGCAACATTTCAGCCTCAAGTTTGTAGATAATTTGAACAGGAACATTATAGAGGAGACTTAACACCTGTTGATGAGAATTTTCAGCTAACCCCTCCCAATTCTCAAGGATGAATCAACAGGATCTTCATTCCCTACCAAGAGCTTTGCAATCTGAAACTGAGTGTTGGCAATGAAGAAGGATAGAGCCTTTTTCTCTGCGATACGGTTCGGTACGTGAAGCATAAAGGAGGTATGGGACGCCATCGACTCGCTAACAAATGATATCCAACGAGATATTAGGAATGATGATCTTGAAATCAAATATATTTATATTTTATATATATATATATATATATTATCTATTTTATATTTTAATATAAAAGATGAATGTTTATAAAAATTGAAAATATGTTATGAGGCTGTAATTTTAGTATAACATATAAAAATGATTAAAATTATGGCTAATATATTTAAACATATTCATGATGGATGAAAGTATGGATCTTCTATTGCTAATCACTAAACATTACGAATATGATAGCCTTATTTAGATTGTTGTGTAGAGACACTTAGTGGAGGTATTATATATAATAAGATTATATAAGATTTGAGATAACATAATTTGAATATTTATTTAAGTATCGTTATAAAGAATTTAATTTATGTCACAAGATGATTTTATGTACATCGACTTTAATCCTGACTTAATCACATACTCCTTGATGTTACTGGATCTTTATGATTTGTTGGTTCAAATCCATTTGATGTTGAGCCCAATACTTACATTTTGGAGATTCAATAACACGTTACAGATATGGAATCCATGGCTTTCTTTAATAAGTAGAGGGGTAAAATAATTATTTCATCTAGCTCTAATTATGAATTAATTACAGAGGGTTGAATTACATGTAATGATTATATCAATGGATAACTCAAAATTATATAAATTTTATTATATAATTTTAAATTTATGAAGAATTTTTTATGTTTAATATTTTTAATAATATGATTATTAAAAATTAAAAATAATAAATAATAAATTTGATTTATTATTTATAATTAACATTAGATATTTAAATTAATAATATCTAAACTTATTAAATAAGATTTGATAATTTAGATATTATTATATTTAGTTATTTTTTAAATTAGTCATAAATAAGGGGTTGACGTGCATGTAGATTGTCCATGTGGTCAAAATAATTGTAACAAATAAATGTTATCTAATTAAATAAATTTAAATAAAATAAAATAAATTTTTTTGGTTCATCTGGAGCCTATAAATATGGTATAAGGTGGATTTTCAAAAAACAGGACACAATAAAAGAAAAGTTTCTCTCTTTCTCTTTCTCCCTTGGCCTGTAACTCTCATAGCTTCAAATCCAGCATTAGGGCACATCTCCTTCAAGATCTCAATATTTTTGTATGTTTTATGTGTAAAAAAAATATATGATAATTTATTTGATATGATGATATTAATTTTATCCATGCTAAATGCAAATCATCATACATGTCAGCATCAGCTAATGCCGTGCCCTCTTCTCTTGAAAGCAAAGTCAATGTTGGAATCCAGTCAGTGCCGTCATTCCTTTTAGTCTCTATTGTCCTCGAAAAATTTTTAGTGTACAAAATCAAAGTCACGACCTCCACCAACAGAGAGAGATGCCTAAATTTTTTATGCTCAATTGAAGCCTAAAGTTTCCATCATTTGTCACCTTTAACATACTTTTCCCACATCTTTGGTTTTTCGTATTGCACACCAAGATTTTAATTAGTCTATAATGTTAGTCACATGATTTTTTTTGACACATCAAAATTTTCAAGGACTTGACTCTCAAATTTGTATTTTTTTCCATCTAAATCTCGCATTCTATACTCTTTAAATTAAGCACTCACTTCTTTCGAAAAAAAAAGGAGAACATACTAACTTCTTTTGTTAAGTTTTATTTTTTGAAATATTTTAATTGTCAAAACAACGGTGAATGTGTTAGGTTAGGCTATGAAAGAGATTTTCGGATCTAATATAATTAGAACCCATTTGAATGGTCCACGCTAACATGACACCAAATTTTAATTACTCATATTTTTAATTTTGATTCAATATTTAAATTTAATTTTGACTAGAACCCATTCCAGTCAATTGCTCTAATATACAAAATCCGAAGGTTTGACCATAAGGTTTTACATGCCTAATTTTACATCATAAGGCCTATTCTAGGTTTTTCTTTTGAATAGTATCCTTAAAAGTGTATGATTTCTTGTAATATCAAGTGTAATCAAATATCTGTGTTCCAAGAATGGATTTTAGTTTCCCTAAATATATTAATATATCTAACAACTTTGTGTTTAATTGCTATTGGATCAGTAATTATTTGATGCATTATAATATCAAGGTCATAGTTGTTCAAAAATAAACATGTTGCTTGCTCTTTTGGGCACCTAGGTGGCAAACAATAGACTTATGATGCCTTGGCACATATGTTCTATAAATTATTAGGTTATCTGTAATGCAATTCCTCATGCATTATCTCCTAATATTATTATGGTAGAAGGAAGCTTGCAATCACTTATAACATGGCACACTCTCTATATTGGGTTAGAAGGCTCTTCCGTCTTAGCTCAACTTCTACGACATTTTGGTGACAAGAAATTTTCTGTCATAGAACAAAGGAAGATCAAAATTAAATAATCCTTATTAGAGCAATTTTTAGGCTATAAAAGTTAATCATCTCCATATGGTCTAAACCTAGAACAATGGGAAAATAAAGTCAAGCCTCTCATATAAGCTTTGGGTCAATCTCAACCATGATATGTTGTACCGATCGATATGCCATCATACTAGGCATATCATACCATACCAGACATATTATATCATATCACATTGAACCATACCATACCAAAAGTATTGATACTAT
>UESW01004577.1:0-14277 GCA_900491605.1 Calamus simplicifolius | reverse complement strand
AAATCATATTAAGTTTGATAGAGCTTAGAGTAAATTTATCAACTATAGGCTTAAGTCTATCAACTTCATTTTTCAAACTTTCTTTTTCTTTTATTAAAAGTTCTTTATCAACAACATGCTTTTCATTTTCTAATGATAGTTTTTGCATTTGAGTTTTCAAATCTTTGTTCTTTGAACTTAGGTTTGCAAAATCATCCATTAATTCATAAAAAGCACTATGTAATTCATCAAAAGTGAAGTCATCAAGAAAACTCGGACTTACCTCATCATTGTCCGCCATGAAGCATAGATTGGCCATTTCACTCTTTTCTTCTTCTTCGGAACTTGTGCTTTCCGAATCGCTCCATGTGGCCATCATTGCCTTCTTTTTGAACCTCCGGGTGCCTTTCTTTAGTTGAGGGCATTCAGATTTAAAGTGACCCGGCTTCTTGCATTCAAAACAAATAACTTCCTTTTCTTTGCCCTTGTCCTCATCTTTTCTTGCAAAGGGCTTTTTCTTTTCAAACTTCTTCTTCTTCATGAATCTTTTAAATTTTCTTGTGATGAGTGCCATGTCCTCATCATCACTTTCATCCTCGGATTCATGAGGCTCTTCCATATATTCAGAAATCTTAAGAGCCATATTTCTTTCTTCTTTGACTCATCATCATCAACATGTTGCTTGATTTGAAGCTCATGAGTCATCAAGGATCCCAACAGTTCTTCTAGGGGTAGTGTACTTAGATCCTTTGCCTTGTATTGCCGTCACCTTAGCTTCCCAAGTCCTAGGCAAGGAACGCAAGACCTTTCTCACAAGATCAGAATTATCATAAGATTTACCAAGACTTTTTAAACCATTAACTATGTCAGTAAATCTTGTAAACATATCAGCAATAGATTCACATGCATCCATTTTAAACAATTCATATTTATGAACTAGCATGTTAATCTTGGATTCCTTGACTTGATTTGTTCCCTCATGGGTAACTTCAAGTCTATCCCAGATTTCCTTAGCAGAAATGCAAATAGATATGCGATTGAATTCATTTGCATCTAATGAGCAGTATAAGACATTCATTGCTTTGGCATTGAGTTGTGCCAATTTTCTATCATGTTCATCCCATTCCGTTTCCGGTTTAGGAATCTCCATGCCATTAACTCTAGCAGTGGGTGTGTGTGGTCCATTGACTATAATACTCCATAGATCATAGTCAAGTGCTTGAATGAATATTTTCATTCTAGCCTTCCAATAACCATAGTTAGAACCATTAAATAAGGGTGGTCTATTAGTAGATTGACCTTCGAAAAAAGATGAACCAGCTTGAGTTGCCATGTGGATCTTTGACTCTTGATCGTTAGATCAAATCAAATGAGCACTAGCTCTGATACCAATTGTTGGTCCAGATAGCAACCCAAGAGGGGGGGTGAATTGGGTTTTTCAAAAATTAAACTCTTTTGAAAGATAACCCCCAGCGGAAATAAAAACTTAGATTCACAGATTTAAAACTAAGCAACTATAAATGAGAGTTGAAGATAAAGAGACAATCACGGCAAACACAATAGATTTTATAGTGGTTCGGTGTACCTACACCTACGTCCACTCCCAAGTACCTCTTGGGTCCACACTATAATCAAACTGATTACAGCAGAGTTGTTTTGCAAGCTCACAACTCAAACTTGTTGTTTTCCCGGTGCACAACGAACCCAGCTGGTTTTCAAGGCTCACCAGCACAAAACTAAAACCACAAGCTAATGCTTGCACAAGGCTAACAGCCTCAACTGAATCAATCACCAGATTGACCCAGCAAACAGTAATTGATTTTACAAAAGCAAACTGCTCCTTCAATGAGCAAATATACAATAATGAAACAATAAATAGAGATTAGGAACCAAAGCCTGATTCGAAGATCTTGGTGGCTTCTTCCTTCTCTTCCTTTGAATGGATCTTCCTTTGAATATGCTCTTGAGGCTCAGAAGATTGAAAAACTAGGGCTTCTTCCTTCTTTGAGATTTCTTCTAAATAGAACAGCAAAGGCTTGGAATCTCTTTCTCTTCTTTTGGGAATGAGTATGATCTTTCCTTACAGGTTTTCCCTCTTTTCTTTTCTGATAGATCTCAAGGATTTTCTCTATTCTTTTCTTTTTGCCTCTCTTCTTGTCTTCTCTCTTTTTGGGATGCAATCAACCCTCTTCTTATAGATCCGATTAATCCATAAATAGTGTGAAACTATCCGTTAGAAGCAAGTGAAAAAGGATTAGATCCATAAATAACAATAGCCGTTGGGATTAAAATAGATAAAGATAAAGTTTAGAGTCGTTCTGACAGTTCTGGAGCCGTGTCTGACATTCTGGAGTCGGCTCTGGCTTTTCTGGAGTCGGCTCTAACTCAAAATAATTTAATCCGCTCGATCTGGAGTCGTCTCTGACTTTTCTGGGGTCGACACAAAATTCTTCTGGAGTCGACTCTAACAGTCTGGGAGTCGACTCTAAGTCGTGGCCTGAAAATCCAACGTTCTGTTGTTTCTGATAGAGTCGGCTCTCACAGTCCCGGAGTCGACTCTAAGTCTGTGCCATTTTCCGGAGTCGGCTCTGTGATTCCATGTGTCGACTCTAATGTCTGCAATCTTACCTTGACATTAGATTCAACCAGAACTTGATTTTCCTTCTTGATTTTGATCATCAAATAGACTTATAATCTGAAAACTTAATCAAAATCATTAGTAACATCAAATGTTATACTCAAATAGTTTTGTTAATCATCAAAATCCTCAATTGAGTCAACAACCTCCGAGAGTTCTTCCACCATCAGCCGCACCGTACTTCGACTTGATGCTCAGGGGCTGTAAGTATATACTAATTAAAAATATATGTTTATGTTTTTAAGTCAATTACTTATAAACATGCATTTTTTTAATAGATTTATTGAGCAGCATCATGTATCCAGCCACATCAGCGCCATATTTCAGAGGCGTGCAGATCCCAGTGGCTACGATTGGCGCCACGTATCTCCAGCCACGAGGGAGTTTTATTTTTCTAGAGTTTCAGGTAAACTTATTAATACAATTTATCACTGATATAAAATTTCTTAATCTTAATAAATTCTGAAACTAACTATTTATTTTAATGCAGAAAAAGTTTACGTGGGACCCTGCCAGCCATGATGCCATTAGGGCAGCATGGGAGGCTCTGACGGGACGCCGATACTCTGACATGCTTCATCGTTGGAGGTCATCGGGTCAGCGTCCTGCGCATGTGCCAGAGGGTATTTGGCATGAGTGGCAGCAGGCCTGGCAGTCCGATGGCTGGCGCAGGAGGTCCGCATCAGCCAGCACGAACCGCCGATCTGAGAAGGGCGGTCCTGGCACGGGTCTCTCCCGCCATACTTCGGGCTCCATTTCGATTCAGGAGCACAGACGCGTATGGTAAGAAAACATAAATATTTTAATTACTAATTTAGTTATTTACAAATATTTTATTAATATCAATTTTTTATTGTTATAGTCTGAGCAGGAGGGCAGAGATCCTGGTGAGTTTCGTCTATTCAGGGCGACACACACCAGGAGGGACGGTTCCTGGGTCGATACACGATCACGGGAGGTTGCGGTAAGAAATTAGCTTTATGTAGTATCTGTTTAATTTCTAAAATTTTATTTAGAGAAATTTATTAATCATTTATTGTTGATTTTATAATTCAAAGACACGAGTCGAGGAGCTTCGCTCCCAGGCATCGCAGGTCGACTCTACTGATGGGGGACGCCCGTCGAACTCTCAGCAGAGGAGAGTCGACGTGTGTTTTTGGAGGCTGTTGGTGCCCAGCCACGAGACCGCAGGGTCTATGGTCTGGGCACTAGAGCTTCTGCATATTTTTCCCATCAGGCCTCCAGCTCGCGAGTTTCTGGTGATATTCCTCCGAGCGTTTAGAGACATTCGAGATCTATTGCAGGAGGAGGTTCGCAGGAGGTCGAGCAGGATTCGAGGATCGTATGCGAGGCCGGGATCAGGAGCTTGCAGACATGCGAGATGAGATGCGTCATTTGCGGGATATGGTTAGCCGCTTGTCGCAGGGTTCCAGCCTCCACAGCCTCCACGTGATCGTCAGATTCTTGATGTATTTTTTCTTTTTATGTTGTACATGAAAACTTCAAAATTTTAATATATTAATTATTTTTAAATTGAATGATTATTGTTTGGATCAATATGAGTGAAGAATGTTTCGATCAATATTTAAATGCAACAAATTGTATTAACCGTTTTAATTTTTAATTTTTTTTAAAAAAATTTAATTAGCGATGCATTAGCGACTGAATTGCATCGCTAATATTTTCAAAATATTATTATTAAATATTGCGATGCAATGAATCGACCTAAATTGCGCGCATAATATTTAAAAAAATTTAATTAGCAATGCATTAGCGACTAAAATTGTCGCTAATATATCTAAAATATTATTAATAAATATTGCGACGCAATGACCTGGCATCGCAATATTTTAAAAAAATTTATTAGCGACGCATTAGCGACTAAATTGCGTCGCTATTATATTTAAAATATTATTATTAAATATTGCGATGCAGCTAAATGCGTCGCAATATTGCGACGCAATTGAATGCATCGCAATATTTAATATTAATATTTAAATATTAAAATTTAGTTTTAAATTTAGCGATGCATTTTGGTGCGTCGCAATATTGCGACGCATTCTGCGTCGCAGAGAGTCGCTGTTTTGCGACGCAATTGCGACAAATTATTTGCGACGATATCTCAGCGACGCCGTCATTGCGTCGCTAATGCGTCGCAATAGCATGTTTAGCAACGCATTAGCGACGCATTTGGGCGTCGCAATATTTTTTTTTCTTGTAGTGATAATACATTATAATCATAAATGAATTTTTCATTCTCTTTAATCAAACAAAAGAAAGCAATGTTACACTTATCAGCTAAAACACTGATTGTTAAATGCTACAACAGCAAGATATAGCAAAAATGGATCATTTGAATGAAATCGAATAGAGAACAAAAATATTAACCAAATGTTGGACATGTGAGCACACCCTTTTGTAAGATCAATAACAGATAAAATTGAAATAACTTGCAACAATTTTGATTAGAAAAAGAAGAAGAAAGAAAAGGAAGCAGCAATGAGGCATGCCGGTCCTGAAAGTGCTTCATCATGATTGTTGAGTTGATCTTGTGGTAGGCTTGTTGGCATTAGGAGTTCAAGGAGATGGAGAAGGAAGGTAAGGGAGGAGGGGTTGGAGAAGGGTAAAGAAATTTAATGCAGGAAGGATGTTCCAAGGGTCACCTACCCAACTAAATCAGTTTTAAGAGGGAAACGGGTTTGAATGAAGTGAAAACGGCCTTTGATTCTCCATCTCTTAAATTGGGTTTATTATATAATTGACCTAGTAAAAATTGGATGAACTAACCTTTTTTTTAAAAAAAAATTGATGTGGTCCTGTGTGAAGCGGCAAAATCAAAGAGATTTCTTTCATGCCCTTGAAAATTACATTTTAACCAATATAATTTAAATATCAGAACAATTTTTAAAATAAATTTCTATCTTTTAGGAACGCTGTAACTGATACAGATGATTTTAAGTATTATTTTGAGAAATTTCCATATTCTATTATATTTTAAACAGTTTAATTTTAATTAAAAATATAAATATTAAAGCTACTAATAGTTGAATATTATAGAGAAATTATGCTTTAATTATTCAAATGATTCATTCATTGATCCATTGGTTGAACGTTTTTGAATGATTGAACCATTGATCTAGTCTTTTGATTGGGTTGATATTCGATCCGACTTGGATAACTAATATTATTTTAGAAAGCAGCTCACTCTATTTTGATGCACGGACTTTGTTACACATGTTCCTCTTTTCTTACACATTTATTTCATATTTATTTTTCTTTTGGTATTTTTTGAGTTGGACACGGAGGAAAAATAAAGGACTATGGCCATCTTTACACATGAACTGAACATAAACTGAATTGGAACTATCATATAAAGCACACTGAACTAAACATGACTTTAGTATTTTATTTCTCCTTAGCCTTAGCGATAAAGTTTATATGCCATACTTCTTTGCCTTGTTTAGGACTTTTAGGTAGTGTTTGAAATAAGAAATAAGAGAAAATATTCAGGGGATATCCTCTTTTTTTTTTTTTCAAAAGCCATAACTATGAAGGATAGCTGGGAATAAAGTTAACCAAAGGGATAATCCATGGTTAACTTAACCATGGGTTATCCCCTCAATTTAAGAAAAGCAAGAATAGATTTCTGGTTTATAAATCCCCAATGCTTTAAAATAAGTTTATCCTATTTTACCTTTTTGCATTTGATATGATCAATGGGATAGTCAAGAGATATAGTAGAGGCTGGATAAACTCCCCTATCACTATATAGCTAAGTAGATAATTTTTCTATCAAACTGCCTTAGAGGGAGAATAAGAAGCCCCCTATTGGTCTTGCAGCCCTAACTAGAGACAAATGTGGGCCCAATCACTGCAACAAGCAATCGAGTATTTGTATCATTCACAGCGAAAGCATACATTAATAGGACGGAATTTCTTAGCCCGTGTTATTGTACCGTGTGATTTTTTTTTGTTCAATTCAATCTGCTCACCTCTATAATTTTGGTTCGATGTTGATTTGGCCTCGTCCACATGGCATCTTCAAGCGGTGGCAACAATAAAAGAAAAAACCTTCGAGAGACTGAAGATTTATGATGATATTTGTTAAGTTGCACAACAAAATTAAAAAATAATTAATTGAGGATTTCAGGGATCTAGATATTGATAGGAAGTTAATATCCATTAATTGTTTTTTAAAGGGCATAGGGATTGAATATGAAAAAAATTGCCGTATCAAATCAAATCTTCTTAACTGAATTCTTAGTTAGCTGCGAGGTTTCTTAACTGATTCTTTTTTTTTTCTCCCTTTTGCGTCCGTGTCTCGCGGCTGGGTGAGAATCCGAACGGTGCTTCCGTGAATGTGACGTGAGGAAGAAACGGTGGAGGGGGAGACGTGTCCAGCAATACGTGGAGGTCCACGTCTTCACGGAAGAGCACGGTGGAGGTCCACGTCTGCTATTCCACGTACTTAAACAGTTTTATTATTTTTCAGCAATATTTCAATATATCACATCATGCTGGCATCCTTATCATCAAGTTGGCATCTTGTTATTTTTGTTACTCTCCTAAGCTCTGGAGACTCTTAGGAGGCAATACGTGTTGCCGTGGATCTGCCAAGTAAAAGTTTTATTTTTTCTTCCTTCATCCTGCCTTCTTCCGCCTGATATCACCTTTCCCTTTTTGTAGCCAGTAGCTCCTTCCCCTAGCTCTTATCCTTCTGTTTTTTGATCCAAACAGATAGAGGAAGAGTAAGAGAGAGAGATAGCAGCGAGTGAAGATTTCATAGCAAAGATTTGGAGAGCATGATTAATGAAGAGATTGATGTTACAGAACCTCTCATCGATCCAGAAGAGACATCTTCATGCAAAGACTACTCCTTATGGATGGTTTTGTTCAGCACCGCTGTAGCAGTCTGCGGATCATTCGAGTTTGGTGTTTCCGTAAGTTATTGCACAAGGCCTATGGTTGGGGTTCTATAGTCTTCGTCTCAAATCTTTTGTTGGTTTAAGATTATTTTTAAAAATACCTACTCTCTCTTCTTATATATATATATATATATATATATATCTTGATGTTATTTTCTTTCTACTTATATTAAAATATTACGTTATATATATTCCGATCATATACGTCATCATTTTTTAGAATTACAAAGGTATTTATTTACCTTTTTAATTTATATATCAAACTTGTTTTTAATGTGGCCTTTGCGAGTGCTATGCATTTGAAAATATTTTTTAAATAAAAATAGAAATATAAAATTATAGAAAATATTATATTAGTTTAAAAGAATTATACTTTACTCAGTTTAATCCAATATGTTTATATGATATTGACTATAGTTTGACTCTCTAGGTTTGTACATTTTGCTATTTTCTTTTCTTTTTGTGCTCATTTTGTATCCAACATTCGGCTCTTTTCTCTTATTTTTACCCCTTTTTTTAGCTTTCATTTTATAGTGAAGCTTTGGTTTTTTTTTTCTTTTTATTTTTTTTCATTTTTCATTTTTGTTTCTGATGAGGAGTGAAATTATCATTGCATTAATGCCCGTGCACATCGACGATTGGGTCGAGTCCAATCCCAACATCCTGTTGGCCAGCTTCACATGCGGCGAAGCCAATCGCCCTCAGCAGAGTCGGGTCACCCCGACGAACCGAGCCATCTTCATACCTCGGCCTCCCGGCCCAAGCCCGAGCCCGAGCCATCGCGCCCGCCCCTCTCCTGCAGGCGAGCCGTCCCCTCGGCAGCCCCCCATCCTAATACCTCCAAGCCGATCCCCATCGGAGGCCCCCTTGCCCCGCCAGACCGAGGCCTCGCGGAAAGGGGAGAAAATCTCGAATGTAAGGAGAAGTGTGGCCTATTAGTGCCTAGAACCTACATCGCTGAATCTCCAGCATCAACCAGCTCTCCTGGCCGTCGATCCTCTAACTGACAAGATACGGATCCTACTGGCCTCGTAACAAACTTGATTCGAATCCGTTTCGAATCTCAACAGCTTTCAGACCCCCGCAACGCCCAAGGAATTAGGTGATCGCCTATAAATACCACATCCCTCAAATCTCTTAGGTACGCATGTATTCACCGGCTCTTATACTAAAAAACTCCATTGAGCTCGGAGCTCTCGAGAGAACACCCATCTAGGGGAACCTTCTGCGAGAGTCTTCTTCTCATATCTGCTTGCTGTGAATCTCCACTGACTTGGGCATCGGAGGGTCCTCCACAGAGGACAACCACCGAAATGCCCTCTGCGTGTGGACTGACTTGCAGGTTCCACCCCGGCGATGAGACCGACGTCCGGACCCAGAGCTAGAGCGCACCGAGTCGAAGAACGGATTTTCACGGCAACATTTCCATTTTATTTTTTTTTCATTTTCCACTTCCATTTTATCACATTTTAATTTTTTGTTTCCTTTTTTTCACTTTCATTTTATACCTAATGTTTTTCCTTGTTTTTTTGTTTTTAAATTTTTATTTTTTTGCTTTTATTTTAGAATAAAAGTTTCTCTCTTTTTCCATTTTTTATCATTTTTCATAACGAATGCTTTTTTTTTTTCATTTTTTTGCTTTCATTTTATATTTTTATTTTTTCTTTGATTTTTCAATGAGTGATATTTTTTAAATTTAAATTTAATAGTATAAAAATAAAAATATATAAATTTACTTTTTATTTTTTTATATCTTATATTAGTGCTTGCCCATCTCATAGGCACATTCTTGGTCTCTCTCTCTCTCTCTCTCTCTCTATATATATATATATATATATATATATATATATACTTCTTTATCATCAGCTTCTTTGGATTATTGCTTGGCTCAACTAGGCATGGTTCTATGCAGAATGGCTACACTGCACCAACTCAATTTCGTTAAGGGAAGATATGGGCCTCACTATGTCTGAGGTTTGTGCACCTTATTTTTCTCTTTAATGCTCTTTAATGCTGATAGAATAGCTAGTGGAATATATTATGATCCTCAATTATAGTATAGATGAAGATACTTTTTTGAGAAATGCATGCTCGTATCCTTTTCCTCTTTTTCTTTTTGTTCCCTCTCTTATTTAAAAATATTTACTATATATTTCTAAGAAGATTTCTTTGGATTTTAATTAGTATGTAAGTTTGATATAATATCTTATCTTGCATCTTTGTACGCTAGAATAAACAAATTTCACTCTGCATTGTTCACAAAATTTCATTCTTTTTAGCTTCAGTTATTCCATAATATCTATAAGCACATGTTCCTCCTCTCAACTTCTAGGATATTTTCAGACTGATGGCTTTGCAGCACTCATCTTGCCTTCTCAGGAAACCATCACTCCCCAACCCTTTTGAATGTTTATACTGACATATTTTGACATGTAAGATCAGAAACCAAGACTCATGAACTAATCAACCTCTTTTCTCTGATTAATTTGTTCCATTTTTTGTTTGTGCTAAAACAATCATCAGTCACACCTAAATAATTTTTCGTAACTTGGAAGTATGACTCCTATAGGTCAGAAAATCTGTTACTTTAATTTCTCTACTATTATCTTTTCAATATATAACTGATATGAGATTAAACACTCATCGATATAAATTCTCATACTTTCACTATACAAAGTCTAACTTTATAGTGCCATCCTTAAGTGGCATTACCAATGTCCCTCCATTAATAGTTCATGCATAATCAAAATCAAGGGCATAAATTATGCTTCCTATGTAAGAAGTCAAGTCCACACCAGTAACTCTTTTGACAGCCTAAAAGAAGGTTCAATTTTTCACACAGTTTCGCATTATTTTATGTGAGGTTTTTGTTAACAGATGCGCCTCCTTATGCTAACTCGTGAGTATACCTGTTGATGCCATTCTTGCAGTTTTCACTCTTTGGCTCCATAATGACTGTTGGTGCCATGATTGGAGCTATTGCAAGTGGTCGTATCACTGATTTATCTGGCCGTAAAGGAGTAAGAAAAGAAGCACTGATCTTCCTTAGCATCACTCTTTATGTTTTTATGATTTGGCTTATTTCGTTGGAAGCAGGCAATGAGAGTATCAGCCATCGTCTGCATTATGGGATTTCTTGGAATTTACTTTGCTCAAGTTTGTTTCTCACCTTTGTTAATTTTTGTGCTTATGTTCTTAAATTCCGAGACAAATTAATGACACATGCTTACATTCTACCATGCATAGGATGCGCCTTCACTCTACTTTGGGAGACTTCTCACGGGCATTGGGACTGGACTTTTTTCTTATGTGGTATGCTTCTTTCAATGGCATCCATAATGCTCAAGTCATCGAGCTAAAAATAAGTATTCAACCCTTAAAACAACCTACGCTTGGCACTCAAGTCCATGTAATTGTGTGGTTGAGAGGGATACATTGTTATAAAGCCTCAGTGCTCATTTTAATTAGTTCCATATCTTCTGCAGTTTAAAGCAGTATCTAATAAAGTTGTCGAGTAGACTTGAGAAACATCCTAGTGATGATAATTGTCAATTTGCTTCTGAGCAGGTGCCAGTTTACATAGCAGAGATTGCACCCAAACATCTTAGAGGAGCTCTCACAACCTTAAACGAGGTAGTAGAATTTTGTAGCCACTGACAAGATAGATAACAAAAGACGCTCATGTCTGCATGCTTTAACTGCAGCTATTAATCTCTTTCGGACAATTAGCCTGTTATATAGTTGGAACGCTAGTCACATGGCGCACACTGGTCGTAGTGGGTGAGTCCAGAATCCATCCATTACTTCGTGAGAAAAGATCAGATAAAATCTTATCCAATATTTTTAACATTGATGTCAAAAATAGCTGATCCACTTAAAATTTTCATACAGGGATTCTTCCATGCGTTGTTATTCTTGTGGGTATCTGTTTCATCCCAGAGTCTCCTAGATGGCTGGTGAGACATTAATTGCATGCAATTACCAATTAAACTAGCAAAGCATATGGGACGAGCAAGTCTCACATTTTTAGTCCATTAATAATCTCAGGCAAAGGTGGGACGGGAGGATGAATCCGAGGCTGCATTGCAAAGCCTACGTGGAAAGGATGCTGACATCTCTCAGGAAGCTGCAGACGTTCAGGTTCATACTTGAACCCGTTAACGTTGATAAGTATAATAGTCCACAACTTTTTAAGTTTCAACGTCATAAAAAAAGAACAAATTTCTCCACAGGAATATGTGAAAACTCTCCAAAGCCTTCCTGGGGCTAGGATTTCAGAGCTATTCCAAGGGACATATATCCGTTCCATCACCGTAAGCAACCTTCCAACTTAATACTTCATGGTTTCGTCATTCTCTATTCTTCTCATCCCTGGAGATCTTGATGAGGTCTTTCAGATTGGTGTTGGCCTGATGGTGTTTCAACAATTTGGTGGCTACAATGGAATTGCATTCTATGCCAGTGAAATATTTGTGTCTGCAGGTATGATAAGAGCTCTGAATACACTTTGCATGCTTAACCTACGAAGGCAACTTTCCAAGTGGTTCAAATTCAAGCTTAGCTTATGTAAGTAATATGCTAATTGCTATTTTTGACTGCAGGATTTGCTTCAGGTAGTCTTGGAATCACTTTGCTGGGACTTATTCAGGTTCCTAGCTAGCCTTTCTGAATTCATGTCTTTATTGATCACCCTATAGAATCATGCATCATATAATACTGCTTTGTTTAACAGATTCCTTTTACAATAATGGGTGTCCTTTTGATCGATAAGAGTGGAAGAAGGCCTCTCCTAATGGTATATAGATTAATCACAACATTTTTCGAATTTGAAAACTATTGTGATGCAAGATCTTTAAGACAGTAAACTTCTTCTGTAATTTAGGTTTCTGCAGCAGGGACTTGTTTCAGTGCTTTTATGACTGCATTGTCATTCTGCTTCAAGGTAACTCTCATGTTTGTGGTCCTCCATATCAGCGCTTGATATGGATTTTAAAAATAACATCATGATGATTCTGGAAACAGGAGCGAGGAATTTACGTGGATTGGGTCCCTCTGCAAGCTCTTGTTGGCATATTGGTAAGCAAAGGCATTGTGCCAAACAATTTTCTCACTAATGGAGGTTGCAAATACGTTATAGTTTCTAATAATTTCTTTGGGTAAAACATTTTTTTTTGGGAGAACTTCTGATTATATTTTCACTAATGAAACAGGGCTTTGTGTCATTTTACTCAATAGGAATGGGACCCCTTCCTTGGGTTATAATGTCTGAGGTAAGAGAATGTTGCTAGTCCATTTCTTGGTTAATATTGAGATCCTGAACGCTAAGGCTGCGCATAGAATTGCACTGAAACTGGATTTCTTGCAGATATTCCCAATCCACATTAAAGGAATAGCTGGAAGCTTAGTGACTCTGGTGAATTGGTTTTGTTCGTGGATAGTTTCATATGCTTTCAATTTTCTTATGGCCTGGAGTTCTACAGGTAAGAATATACTGAAAAATTGATGCTAAGAATGAATATACTCAACTCATCCAATTCTTTTCCTAACTATATGAGGTCGGCTACATGATCTGGAATAAGTCGATATTCAAATTATAAATAGTTATATCTTTTTTAATTATTTTTATCCATATTAGTTTAGGTCTACCTGTCCTTACGATGGATTGTTAAAAGATCACTCTTTCTAACTGGACATCTAAAGGTCTTCGTTGTAGTTTTTCTCATTTATCTTCAATTGGGGCTACTCCTATCATTTCTTTATTTTTAATTCTATCTTTTAAAGTTTTATCACATATTCATCTTAACATACACATTTCTGTTATACTTAATTTATTTACATGTTGTTTCAATATTGCCCAACACTCTGTTCCATATAGCATAGCTAGCGTAATAGCAATTTTATAGAATTTTTTTTAA
Organism: Calamus simplicifolius; assembly: GCA_900491605.1. Taxonomy (NCBI): domain Eukaryota; kingdom Viridiplantae; phylum Streptophyta; class Magnoliopsida; order Arecales; family Arecaceae; genus Calamus; species Calamus simplicifolius. Next base: position 820 of record UESW01004577.1, on the reverse strand, counting down.
TTTTAATAGAATGCGCCGATTATACAATACTCTTGAAGTATTCCTCCACTTAATCTATCCTCTTTAACTCTATGATTCACATCTTCACCTTCTTGCTGGATAATTGATCCCAAATGCCTAAATTTTTTATTCCTTGATATCTCTTGGCCTGTTTCTTCATTTGTATTTCTACTCCCACTAAAATTATATTTTATGTATTTAGTTTTAGTTCTACTAATCTTAAAACCTTTATATTCTAAAGCCTCTCTTCAAATCTCTAGTTTGGCATTTACTCTAGATTTAATTTCATTAATCAATACTAAATCATCTACAAATAATAAACACCATGGGATATCATTTTGAATATAATTGGTTAAGTCATTCATAACTAATTCAAAAAATACAGACTTAAGGTAGATCCTTGATGTAAACCTAAAGTAATTGAAAACTCACTAGTTTCTTCTATTATTGTTTTAACAATAGTTATTGCTCTATCATGCATATTTTTATCAATTCTATGTACCTTTTGATAACTCTTTTTTTTTTCTCTAAAACCCACCATATTATTTCTAGGTATTCTACCATATGCTTTCTCTAAATCAATAAAGACTATATAAATGTCTTTTTTTTCCCTATATCTCTCCATCAATCTTTTTAATAAATAATTAGCTTTCAGGTTGATCTTTCAGGCATAAATCCAAATTAATTATTTGACACTAAAGTTTCAGCTCTTATTCGATTTTCTATTACTCTCTTCTATAATTTCATTGTGACTCATCAGTTTAATCCCTTTATAATTTGCATAGTTTTAAAATTTTTTATTTTTATTTTTTTATATGGG